>VWPU01000794.1:15544-50576 GCA_013398955.1 Callaeas wilsoni
AAGGAAGGAAGGAAGGAAGGAAGGAAGGAAGGAAATCACAGAGCAAAGAAAGTAGCCCATCACTGTGTTAGTCTCATACATCCATTCCTCTAGGTAAAATCTGTATCTTGAGATTATTCTACAAAAAAACTCCAACCAAACCCAAAAATCTTTTCTTGAGATTTAAGCAGTCTCCCCTGAAAAGTTCAAACAAGACTAGGAGCTTGAAAAGTCTCCTGAGGATGCCCCCTGCTTTTGCCCCAAGAATTAGGTTGTTTTGATATTCAGATATTAGCAGAACAAACATTCTTAGCCAAATAAGGAGAGAGTTTGCTAGGTCTTCTCCTTTAAATGTTTAACTAAAACTACCAAATCCCCAAACGGGAAGAGCAACTAACTAATGTGAGAAATAAATGACCCCAAAGGGAGGGTCAGAATAAAGTTAGGAAAGGAACAGAGGGAAATAAAACAACTTCTAACTGCTTTTTGTTGGCTTAAGTTGTAGTCTACCTTACTTTCAACACCTCTGGGACCAAAAATTTCAAGCTACCTCTGAAAAAGGAAAAAACTTGCTCCTTTGCCCAAAAAGGAAATATGCATACAAGAAATGAGAAAGTCATTGTAGGAATATGTTGACATGTCAGGATTGACCAGGTACTTGTGTTTGCAGCCCACTGCAATCCAAAATTGGGGATGCCCTGGCTTCCCTGTCTCCAAGAGGAAGTTGGTTTTTGAGACTTCCCTCATGAACAGAACACCTCCTTCCTGACTGATCCCTGTAGCACCATCAGTCACCATCTACATGGTCAGGGCACCAGAGTGAAACCTGGTCTTGAGGGCAATAGGTCACCAATATACCTTGTTCTTGGTGATTTTGGGAGTAAGAGGAAGGTTGAATAGCAGTGTTTATATCAGATGCTGCCAACAGTTGGAGCACTTATTTCTGAATCAGTTTAACTATTCAGATATGAACAAGGGGGCTACAATAGCAAAACGTGGAACTTGAACAGATCTTGAAACTAGAAATTAGTACTGACAGTAAAGACATGATGGGCAATATGGAAACTGTTTTAATTTCGATCTAAACTGAATATACAGCAAGATGTCACGTGAATTAGAATTTATCCTAAAACTTTTCTCTCTGGAACTAACTTGGTGGAACAGAGCAGCTTTGCAGTAGATGTAAACCAAATGGACTAACACTTGCAAATATCCTGTATGTAGGAAGCCAGTAGTGTTACCTTTTATCATTTTTCTTAAGAGTCTCTGAATAATTTCATGTTCTTCTATCTCCAATTCCTGGAAGCAGAAGGCAATCTGTAAAGAACTTGCAATTCATTCATTAAACACAACCCAACAACCTAGGATTTATAAACCAGATTAGAGGGATTTTGTGGTTGGTACAGGTGCCAGTATATAAAAAAAGCTTCTGTGTACCCAGGAGTGAGATCTCCCATTATATACTTACATGAGCCATAACAAAAACCCCTCAGGGATGAGTTTTGGCAGCACCTTCAGGAACTGCAATTTTTCCTGATGGTCATTCAGTCATTACCACTTTCCAGCTGAAATTCATTCCTTAATTATTCAGCTCTAACAAAGGTTAGGAGTTGGGCTTAGGTTTCAGAGTGTGGACTGAAGATCTGGGTGCAAACCACTAACAGAGAACTGAAGGGCACACTGAGAAACAGGGGTTGTAAGAGGGCCAAAGGCTAAACAGGAGGCTTTAGGGTGCAAACAGATAACTATGGGACACACTGAGAACAAGCTGGAGAGGGACTTCTTACAGGGGCATGTAGTGATAGGACACAGGGAAACGGCTTTGAACTGGAAGAGAGTGGGTTTGGATCAGATATTAGGAAAAAATTCTTTGCTGTGAGGGTGATGAGGCACTGGAATGAGATTCCCAGAGAAGCTGTGGATGCCCTATGCCTGGAAGTGTTCCAGGCCAAATTGGTTGGGGCTCTAAAAATCCTGATCTAGTGGACAGTGTCCCTGCCCATGGCAGGAAGATTGGAACTGGATGATCTTCAGTTCCCTTCCAACACAAACCATTCTGTGACTCTATGAAATACATGGATCCTAAGGATCTTAAGGCCCCTTAAAGGGTCTCACAGAGACTAGAAGAGCCACGATGACTTATGGATACTCCTCAGTAGGTGATAGGAGAGTGTCATTAAAGTAGGAGTTAAGCATGGGGTAAACTTAAGAGTTAAGGTTACCCTAACCCAAAACCCACCACAGAACTTGCTGGACATCTTTTATCCTACTCATACCAGCCATGATCCTAGCATATGCCAGTTCCCTAAAGAGTGGCAACTGATGGATTGTGTTTTATAGGCAACAGGTGTGAGAGCTGGCTTTATCGCTGGTTTCTGCAAAACAAGGTGAAAATACATGTCACCAGCAAGTTTTGAAGCCAACAGGGATCACCTGTTAATAGCTAAAAGTAAGGTTAGGGTAGGAGTTAAAATTCTAGAAAACATAAGACAAAGATGACTAAGTCCAGAATTGGTGTAAGGCTGAAGACTCCTTGGTGGCTGCTCAGTTGCTGTAAGGCCAGTTGTAAAATCCTATTAAGGGCAATCATAGGATTGTGTTTTCATGAGAGCAGTACGGAATAGCAGGCTCTAAATCAAGGATTACTGCTTAATCCTGTAATCCTACTGAGAAATTTTGACAACTAAAATTGGTAGAGGTGAATTAATCGTATTATTTTGTGGGTGGCTAAGACCCACCACATTTTGTTTATGTAAGTGGATTTAGGGCCTGAAAGGAAAGTGTACTATGGGAAACAGGGAAGAACCTTACCTGAGGAAAGAAGGCAAATAGTGAGAGATGGGGCGGTTTATAGTTGGTGCTGGGACCAGACAGGCCCCTAAAATAGTTTGGTAAGGCAGTTTTCAGATTACTTTTCTATTCTTTGTCAGAGATGTTTTTGAATGATTCATGAATTTTAGGTTCTACTCTGAAAATGCTGATGAGAAAAGGGTAATTAATAGCGGATAGAAAGGTAGGGGCAGGCGAGCCTCAAGCTGGTGTGCAGATCTCTAGAAGCAAAGTGAGGTGTCTGGCCTATTACTCTGGTGGTGTTGCCCAGGCTGGTGGAAGGCTAGAGGACTTGTTTACATGTTAACTTTATGGCCTGAACGTTGTGTGAGCAAGGGAGGATTTGGAGATGTTCCTGCTCCTGACTTGAGCCATGTCTTCTTTCCTCCGACCTGCACGGCGCTGGGTGGCAAGCCAGGGCTCAGCACTCGGGGTGATGCCAGCAGCAGCTGGAGCAGAGCTGCGGCTCGGCAGCCCTGGGGCGAGGCATGTGCTGCTCACCCACGTGTCTGCTGGGCTGTGGGGGGACACAGCTGGCTGCCCTCCCCACAACCAGAGGGGAAACTGGCCAGCTTGGCTACAGAAGCTGCACAGACACATTCACACAATACCAGATGGCTGTGTTTACCCACCTGGGTGGCAGCACACGTGGTGTTGTGGGTCTCAGCTCATACCTCTGTGTCGTGTTGTAACTGGTGAGGAAGCAGCCAGAGTAAATTGCAGGGAGTTTCCCAAATCAGAGAGAGTATCAGCAAGTAAGAAGCTCTTAGTGTTGTTGTGAGCTTGGGAAAACTAGTGTAAAATAAATATGTTTCCTTATGCTCATCTTTATCCCATATATCCTTGGGTTTCAGAGGCTCCGCAGCTGTCTGCAGACCTACCTTCAGTCATAACATGTATAGCAGGTGGTTGTTCTTACCTTGAAGACAGTGGTCCCTGTCCCCAGTGGAAATCTATCCTGGCTAAAATCATTCTGAGTCTTATTTCCCTCTTGGTCTGATGACTGATGGCACAAGTGCTTGCACCAAACCCAGCATCATCACCCATCAAAAGAGAAAATGCACTGCACCTGTCTGCTGGCAGCCCCAACAGCAACCAAGCGCTAGGGCCACCACTGCTATGTAGTGTAAGGCAATATAGGAAACAGTATTTTCTCTCTACATTTTCATTTTGTACGTGTAAAACAATACAGGAAACCACTGGGGAGACCATAGGCTAAGAATGGCAGTAATAATTTGGTGTATATGATTAGTACAGGCGGTTTTAACCATTTTAGCTTTAGTTGTGCAAAGCAGAAGTTACACATTAGGAAATGTGACTGAAGCATGATAGAGATGAGTCAGAGCTTCCCATGATAAAATGTTGGAAGGAAAGCTCTGAATGCCAGTTAGCCAGTAGTGCATATACAGTAAGATGTTTTGTATTACTGATACAGTTAATGAAAGAAGGGTCTGATACCGTGGTGCTCTGTCTTTCAACCTGTATTGTTTCTGGCTGTCCCCATCAACATATGTCCAAATCCTTCCTGAAACAGAGTTGCTTGTCAGACTAAGTTATGTCTGCCTGCCCTAGTAAGAAAGATTGCCCTGAAATTATCTTTATTCTTGATTGTATTAATCTGTCTTCTATCTTTTACCCATTTACTTTTAATCTGTATCACATATTTATCATTTGCATGCATTTCCAATCTATCCCAGAAATTAGCCATGATTCTTTATCTGCCCTCTGCACTGCAGGAATAGGTGGTTAGGTAAGATGCTTGATGCATGTTACTGTGAAACCCGAATCTCTTTTGTTCAGTTCACTGAACACTCAGGATTTTTCACCTGAAGTCTGGTGGTTCACCTGTCTCCCTGTCCTCTGCACAAGAGAAATAGCTACACTGCTGAGGATTCCTTGTATTGGAAAATTATTTAAAAGGATGATAACTGGTGTATGGAGGCACTACGAGTTTTAAAAAAAAATTGACAGCCCTTTCTGGACACTCTTTGGACTCTGCCAGGATAGGTCTGTGACTCCTGAGGCCAACATCTTTAGAATTCATCTAATGACATGCTGAAAGTGGAACAACTGCATATGATTGTAGTTAGATAATGAGCAGTAAACAACAAGAGCTTTATAATTACATGTCTGAATGAGGTGTGTATTACTATGTGTTGCCAGGGTTTAAAGAAGGAATTTCTATCAGAACTGTAAAAGTGGTCTAAAGGTCCATGAATTAATTCAATATTTTAAAAATCAAAATTTCACTGTGTATATCACATTGTGGTTGTGCAGGAAAACTGTAGCCCAGTTTTCTCATGGCTCATTTCTCCTTTTTGAACTGAACCTCCCACAATGCACCATGGAATAAGACTTTGTATTACCATCCTCTTTTCTCTTGGCGTCCAGCTGGGAGCACGACGGATAGAGATGAACCAGAGCACAGTGCATCAAAGTATCATTGCAGAAGGGAAATATTTCCTCCTGCTTTAGGATTTTTCCCAAATGCTGAATTTTTAAAATGAAGACTCTCAAGTAGCTAAACATTTTCCTTTGAGTAAAGTTCTTCTATTATTTCTAAATTGCTTCTAATATCCATCTCTTTCCAAAGACAAAACATAGAGATAATTTTTATTTTTCGAGGTGATCCAGCCTGAACACAAGTGCAAAACAAGCTCATGCAGTGAGTTTACTGCATGAAGTCAGAAGGTCACTGAGTGAAAACACTGAACAGTCTTGTCTATCAAGTGTGTATATATATATATGGAGTGGATCTAGAGTCCTAAAATATAAAAAAGGGCATTATATTTTCTGAAAAAGGAAATTGTTGAAGTGGTGCAAGAGTACAAGACAATGACTCTGAGGACAGAAATCATGAGGCCTGGGTTTTCTCTGTTTCAGACTGCCTCAACATCATCAAAATTCCTCCTCTGCAAAATGGGAGTAGCGTGGGAGCTCTGGGAGGCCAACTTCAAATCTGTGAGACACTTATCTAATATAGTAATATAAATACTAAAACTACAAGGAATTTACCTACTGCTTCAACCTCACAAAAACAATAAGAAATTAGTTTGGTTCTATTACAGGAAAAACAAGGGCTCTTGGCTTTTTATTTATATATTTCCACCTTTTTCAGCTTTCTCCTTTATAGCTTCGACAGAAATGGGACAAGATGCTAAGCCGTGGTAGTCATCACATGGAAATCCATGTCATTAAACCAGGTAATAATTCAGGCCCTGCACATGAACAAAGGCTGCTCTTGAGGACTTCAAATTCAGGATTTCTAGCTCCTACAGTAATGTAGTGGTACATCTTGCCAAAGTTCCAGCATTAAGCATCTATGTTGGCTGTGTCATCAGTTTGCTTTCAGAAACAGTATTGACTTCTCCTCTTCTATTCGTAGTTTGATTTGGTAACAAAGTATTTGCCCTGCAGAGTTGAGATAATGCTAAATAAGCTGTGTAGTGGACAACAACCAACCAAATTGCAGCTGGAGATAAAGAACTTGAAATTCTGCGGTTTTTAGGCATTCCACTTCTTCCTGCATCAAAACATAAGTTTCCTTCTTCCTCTGAGCTGGAGGGGTTAAAGACACTACTGCTTTCTCCCTCTCCTTAACAGGGACTTCCAACAACTAAAATATGTTCAGAGACAATTGAAGTCTCAGTCTTTATTTAATAGAAAAGAGTTTCCTTAGAATTTAGATGTTCCAGGGACTACTGCTGCCCCTATTTCCTGCTGAACACATTTCCCAAGACTACATTTTTTACTGCTGGTCATACTTTGCCTTTATCTTTTGATGACAAGGACACATGATTTTCCTTACCCTATGAGCAACACGCCAGCATCTCTGTGCGGCCCTTGGCCATGCAATACGTGTTGCTGATCACAGTGGAGCCACATGCAGGAAGGGCTCCAGGGCATGTCCCAGGTGGGCAGTCGTGTCTGCTTGTGCACCATGGTGGGATGGAGTGGGCCTGAGATGGCTGTGCAGACTAGAAATGTTCAGCCAGCCCCCAGGCCAACACAGTCCCACGGGATGTAGCCCTGGCAACAAAGCACTTCCACTGGGCTTCCAGTGCTCACGAGGCACCTATGTGCAAAAGACTGAAGGTTGGCAGCTCTGTATCATCTATCCTCGTTCTCTTTCTCAATATCTTTTTTTTTTCTCTCTCTGATCCTAGTTTAATCTTTTAATACCTTGTTGTGATTTACACGCACCCACATTCCCGGTGACGAATATACATTTCCAGTGAGGCTGAGGAGCAGAGTTTACAAGCATGACTCAGGGCACACTTAAATACACTTAATAAGTTTTCTGCAACTACGTTGCTATGTGGATTTTTCTGCTGTGGTACAAAGAAATCAGACTCTAATCTGAGACATATTCTCAGCAAAGCTATTTCCTAGTCCTCCTCCAACTATAGATCGATGGAAGGAGATAGAGAGGTGTCAGTCACAGAGCTATAGAGCTCCTCCTCACCAATCACCCAGATGACTGTATCGTATATAATATACATAATATTTATACACATATCTTGCCAAAATTAAACTTAGCATTCTCCCAGATGAAGAAAGGCTATGTTTCTGGTGTTGGGGTATTTTCTGAGGGACAGAGATGGCGGAAGGAAGAATCAGCAACAGACTAGAATACGGTTGGTTGTGCAGAAGCCGTATGAGTCAGAAGAAAAAAAAGTAGATTAAGAGATTCATAAAATAACCTGATGAACTGTATCTCTTCTTTTCTCTGGAAAGTTTTGGAGACATTGTGATGGCTGAAGACCAAAATTAGAGCTGTCTTTTGACACTGCACAGAGGTGGAGTGCCAGCATTCAGAGCTGGAAGGTAACTCCAGTGACAGAGCCCTGAAGCAGAGCCACATGCAGCACCACATCAGGATGGCAAGGCAGTGGGGTTCGTCCTCCCGTGGCAGGTGAGTCACTGGAGTCCGTGTCTCTTGCACCATGGCTGTTGGTTTGATGAGACTGCTGGGACAGAGGAGGCAATATGAGTAGATGCTGGCCAGAATCTGTAAACATGCGGAGTTTTTTGTTCCTATCACCTGTGATACTCTCAGTGGGAATCTACTAATTCTGTTTTGGCAGAGTTAAACTACAGTAGAGTATATGTGAGCCCAAAACCAGGGAATGAGCCCCAGGCTGTAGGGTGCTTCCTGATCCCAGCTAACTAGTTTTACAGGGGTTTCTTGCATCCTCTCAGCTACTTAAGCTAGGTGCTATGTGCACCTCAAGATGGGATCAGGGTGCAGGCTCTGAATACAAAGGCTTTGTATGGTATATAAACCACAAACTCTTCTGAAAGGCAAGCTCAAGCCAGGATGGCATGAGAACATGGCTTAAATGCCACCTAAATTCTAGCTTGTGTTCAGGCACTTTATTCAACCAAGGCTTAAATTCTTCAGTCTTCACATTTTCATCAGCTGGGAAGAAACAGCTGAGGGGTGGTACTGCCTGTTCCATAATTGCAAATGCAAATCTTTCTCATGATGATCATTAAACTGTAGGTGAGTAATTCCTGAAGGAACATTGTGCCAGGCAAAACAAGGCCAGGCTTTTCAAGCATTCATCTCCTTGTGTCAGTGGTGAAACAGACTTCCCTGGTGGGAAACATGTGATTGATTAAGCCTAATTATACCTTCTGGCTTCCAAGAACAGGCTTTATGTTAATGCAAGAGGAGATACAGTCTCTGCCCTAATTCACAGCCAAGAGCACTTCCCCACTGCAGTAACTGGCACGATCTGTAACTGGCAATACTCATATTCTCGCTTGTTCCTCACACATCTCAAATACACCATTATATCGCACTCACATCACCCCCTTGAATCGCTCTCGGATGTGGCTATTGTAGCACCACGAGGCAAATTATGTATTTGTGCTTCAGTTCAAAGCCTTTCTTTCCATAGAAAGTATTGCATGAGAGTCAAAATTCTTCTGGAAGAGGCACAGGTGGCCCCTCCCTTCCAGGGTCATTTCTTTCTCATATGCCGAAGCCAAGCTCAGATGAGGATTTGGAAACACTTCTGGGGAAAGGAGGGGAAGCATTTCCTTTTTGGGCGTCTGCCCTGATCTTTTCTGCTCTTGGATAGCTGCACAATCTGATGGCTGTAGGAGCCAGAGATGTCCTCCTGGGGCTAGGCAAAGGCCTAGGCTGCTGAATCGTCTGTTTGACAGCAGATTTGAAAACAAACAGACCTTAAAACAGTATTTCTGCCATTGCATTGGCTGCAAACTTTCAGCTCTGTGTTGAATTGGACCAAGCAGAAGGAACAAAATAAGCAGTGCTGAAATGACTCTTCTGCCTCCTTTGTCCACCATATTACTCCAATGTCCACAGCTTTGGGTGTTTCTATTTCCCTCTTCCTTCTTTACGGCTTTTTTTCTCTCTCTCTCTGTCCTTTCTCTCATAACTTCTGCAGCTCTCCCTTGAGATGTTCACTTTCCTCTTTTGAACATCTGAAATGCCAGACAAGACTTGAGAGATTGGGAAAATGAAAAGGAGAATGATGCAAAGGAAAACAGCTCTAAGGCAAAGAGGCATGGGACTTTTTCCTTTCCTTCAGCGCGGACAGAGCCATCAAAGCATGAGTAAAACCAATACGGAGAGTGGAGAGTGCAGGCATCTTGAGTATTTCCCTGCCATGTCCTCTCTACCCAGCATTTCTACCCAGCAAGCCACTAGTCTGACCATAACCTGCTTCAGACCCTTCTTCTGTCACACCACCAGCAATTAAAGTTCTTCTCTGTCTACATGCTCATTTTAAACTCACCCGCTGGCTCCAGGGGGCTGCCTTCACCCCCTTTTACAGTGTGCTCCTTCTACCTCAGGGAGAAAATTTATTTCTGTCCGATTGTTTACGTAAAGTCTTTATTTGGTAGAGGTCTTCCAGGACACAGACATACACACAAAACAGGGAATCTCAGAAGTTTCTTCTCTTTCCTAATTTAGACAGAAAAGAAAACCTTCTCTGTCACCTTAACCCTTTAGATACACTGAGCATTGAAGAAATGTTACCTTTTTGGAGGCACTATGCTGTCCCTCCAGTTACAACATCAGCCCCAGAGCTTGTCCGAGTGCATGTGCTGACCTGCCTCAGCTTTGTCTTTCACTTCCCCCCTCAAGGCTCATCTACAGACTTGGAACACCACTAACACACTTGGCAAAGAAGTCACGAGCCGGATTAGCTCAGTGTTCCCTCACCATGAGCACTGTGGCTGCCACTGAATGTCTGCAATTCTTCACGTGCATAACTACCCATTATCTGCAAAAAGTAGCATGCTGGCATTTTTCAAGATAAAAATAATTATGTCTAACACATATCTTAAACATTTTAATTACCACAGCAGCTCCCACACCTCCAGCAAAGCTCATCCCTTGGCTTGACTTGAAACAGGACCCAGCCTGAAACTTGCTTGAATGTTGACTTACACTTTTTGTTCTGAAAAACTGAGGAAAACTGCCTGTGAAGCACACTTTTTTCTTCCAGTTAGGAAATTATATGATTACTTCTGTTGGACGTTATCTAGAAGTGTCAGAGTGCCTTGGCCTGGCTGACAAGATTGTATCATCTCTAGCATGACAGTGAAACTGGGCTGGAAACTGATCTGGTGCCAGAGGACTATGGCTTCCGGACAGCCTGGAAGAAGAACAGGCAGAAAATCCTGAATACTTTCAGGAAAGAATATGATCAGCTTAAAGATGGGGTTTTTTTTTTTTAATTGCGATAACAAGAAATTCAGCTTTGCAAAGTAAGAGCTCCCTTCTAGTCCTGCATTCCCTCTTGATCATATTAATGATCTTACTTCAGTGTAGTGCAAAAAAAAAAAGTCATTATATTCTCCTTTGCATCTGTTCTGCCCTTGGGAGTTCTGGATTCAAGTGATTTTTGTGCAGGAGTGGTACTAATAAAGTCTACTTTAATCTAGTTCATGAGTTTATCTGTGTCTTTTCATTCCTGTACAACCAGCGGAGCCTTCGGCATCCCATTTACTTCGCTTTTCAGGTCTTGCAAGCAAGAATTGTGTGAGAAAGAAGGTGGCTGTCTCCCGCAAGTCCCTGGAGACCAGAGCAGCCTTAAACAATTGTAATAGTAAGAATACACCCTTGTGCCCACAGCTCCTCCTTCACAGGAAACAAAAAACATGTGAGGCTGTCACAAGGCTCACATTCAGCCCCAGCAAGAAGGACATGGCCATGGGAGGTGTAGGCACCGCGAGCATAAAGCAAGAGTCTTAGCAAATGCCTCTGAGCTACTTTGCTTACGAGAGAAGAGAAATAATTTGAATTATAATACTCATTGGCTTATTGTTTTAAATCAATGCCACCTAGTAGTCAATTTTTTCTGAGTATTTTTTAATTAATAGAGTACACAAATAAGTATTTAAACAGCCTAAATGGTTTCTGCCATTTCATTCAAAACTCAGAGATCAAATGCACCAAAATGAAGATTTCATCATAAACTTAATTTTTTTTACAGTATCATTTTAAAGAGCAATGATGAGGTTTTATTCTTACTTGTATACTCTAAAAATGCCCTTGCACATTCACTGTTAGGTCCGTAAAAGCAGACTGATAAGGTGGTGCTTCGCCTTTGTTGACAGGAGATAACCCAGGACACACTGGGGAAGGTCACAGTGACAGAGCCGAATATTCAGCCCTTCTTCTCAACAGAGGCATTGAGGCTGAGTCTCCTTGCCTTGAGACACAGCCTCAGGGAGCACAAGACGAGGACACAACCAAGCTCTCCCCTTTTCTAATGGATATAGAGAACCGATTGAAATCAGCACACCAGAGCCGGAGGGATCAGTGCTGCACCCCTAGTTGGATCTTTGGAGGCAAATTACAACAAACTTCATGACCCATGGAAAATGCAGGACCTATTCTCACCAAACTTTGAACATTATCAGCTGCTATTACCATAAATGGGGTAAAAGATGCTTGGTACTTTGTACTTTTCCAAGTCTATGTAAATATGAGCAAACTACACTGGATAGCAAAAGGTGAAAAATTGAATGATACCGGGAGTTAGCTTTACATACTTGTGTATATTTATCTATTAACATAGTGCATTAATTACCATTTTAACACAGAGATACACAGATCACTGATCAATGACTTTGTGTTCTCTAAAGAAATTACAAACTGTTCAGTTACATAAACAAGACTTTACCCAGATGTTGATTTTTTTCTTTGATGGTAGTTACAATTTTGTCAGATTGGTTTCCATGTTAAGTACTTACTAGCTGATGAAGCACATTGTGATTCAGGTGAATTGCCAACATGGTTGTGTTTCCTGAATCTTTATGAAAAGAGAAGAAGCATCTTTCATTGCTTTGGTTTCATTGGGATGGAGGATTTCAGGAAATTATGGTCTCTCAAACTGCTTGCTAAGGGCTCTGGGAGCAACAATGCAATAATCTTCACTTCAGTCATTAATTACCTCATTTTTAACCCACTCATAGTCCTCTCCAGTCTGATCTTGTTCATCACTATCTAAAAGAGGCCTCCAAATGAGGCTTGACCTTGCCTTGGTGGTCAGTGCCATGACATTCCTCATTCTTCGCTGTGCTGTCAGACTCACAATCACTGAGGAACGCAAGCTTCTTGCCTTGCTGCCACTCAGGCTCATGTACATCTCTGCTTCATTCAGCATCACCACCAGCAGTGCAACCCCCCGGTCTCCTTCTGTGTCAGGGAATGAAAGAAGATGAGACTTGGAGAAACCATTCCAGAAAGCCTTAATGGACAGGACATGGGGGGCAAGGTGAGAGCAGAAACAGAGCCAGGATGGGTTGGAAACCTAGAAGTTTAGTTACACCTTCTTGAAGGGATGCACTCTGCAGGTGGACGAGTTTTTCAGATTTTTGAAGGCTATAAAGACAGCAAATTGCTACATGAGATTAACCAAAAAGAGTCACAGTCTTCAGCACAAGTGGATTTGAGGGGGAGGTGAAACAAGTGGCAGGTGGTGGTGTCGGATTTGCAGTGTGACAAAACCAAGCATTTTGCCATTGGCAAGGGAAAGCAGTTTTTGAGGGGAAAAAAGTAAACTTTACTTTTTTTTGTTTTCAAAAATTGTCCCAGTTTTTGTGGTGAAAACTCCATTTGTTGGTGAATTTGGGATTTCTTTGAAAAACACCAAAACCCACTAAATCTTCAAAACTTTAATGAGCTACAGCATTTCACATCTCAAAAAACGGAGCCCAAGTGGCTACAGAAGAGGAAGCTGATGCTTCTAAAAGCTGAAGGAAGAGGAAGCTGAGCAGACTAAAAGGGGCAGAGATGCCAACTCCAGTACAGAGGGCACTGGCTGGGCTGGTTCCTGTGCCTGTGGCGAGCTGGGTGCAGAGTAGAGCAACCATGGATGTATTCAGCTTCCTGGGACACCTGCCTGACAATGAGACCTATGAACACAGAGCGAGCACCATCCCCACACTAGAAAAAGTGCTGGTGTCAGGGGAAATCCATACTTACAGAGAGGAAGCCGCATTCATTTCTGAACTTCAGAGTTGCAGCAGGAGAGGAGCAGGAAAGAAACACTGACCCTTACTGTACGTTGCCAGGTCCATACGTTGGAGGGCTGCTCCAGCCCTCTTGCCCTTCTCTGGTGGGATTTGTGGTGAATGTGGCATATTAAGGGGTGAATGTGCAAAACCCTGAGAGAAGGGGTAACCTTCAGTGAGGAGAAACTCATGTGCAGCTGAAGTGCCAAAATCTTCCATCTAAAGGCTGTTTTCCCCCTGCAGATCATCATCAGCAAATCCTTTCACATGACCTCCAGCTCCTAGTCACCTATTCCTGCCCATTCTCTCCAAATCCAACTTATTCTCCCAGTCCTTCTTCCCTGCTGAGGAGCGAAACCCATCTCTCTCCTGCACTTGCTGCTCCAGGGATGTGGTGGGGGCCAACAACTGGGAAGAAAGGGTGAGAGCAGGGTTCACAGATTGACAGAATATCTTGAGCTGGAAGGGACCCACAACAATCACCGAGTGCCACTCTCAAGTAAGTGTCCCGTACAGGGACTGAACCCACAGCCAGGGTGTTGTCAGCACCATGCTCTGAGCAGCTGAGTCAGCCTCAGGGTCAGAGTCCTCCTGCCCTGCCAGCAGTGAGGCTGCTAACCCTGGCATGTGTGCCAGGAGCTCATGGCCACTGCTCTGGCACAAATACTCATGGAAATAGCTGACAGGCAAGCACATCTTCCTTGGGAACTGCCTGCAGCAAGGGGATGGGCAGCGCTTTGTGAAGCCACTGCGCTGCCTCCTGCTTGATTTGAGCCCACCATGAGCCAGCAGCCACTGACAGGCACCTCCAGGTGCCTCCTTCAGCAGTGACATCACTGGAAGTATGCAAGTAAAGGAGGGTAAGTTCAGTAGGGAGCAGATGTAGAATCAGAGGTGCCAGACAGACTGTACAAGTACTTGGGAGTCTAAAGATGGTGACAGGTGCCTGTGGAATTGGGAAGAGCTCTGGTTGCAGTTCTGTTCCCCATCACTGTGCACTGCTCATGGTACATTTAGGACATTCATCAATGCAAGCCATGGAGCAAGAGCATCCCCCCTCACCGGGGTGCCTCTGGCTGCAGAGCCCCCCCAGACACCCCTCACAGAGCAGCCAGGCCCAGCCCATCCCCTGGAGACTGCCCAGCTTCTGGAGGCTGTAGAACCCCAAGGGAGGCCCAGGAGCCCAGCATGTCTCCTGTGGCATTGCTTCCCATGACCCAGTGGCCCTGTGGAACGATTATATCAAGCCGCTTCTGTCCTGCATCCCAGGGGAGGGGGCAAATTTCGAGCACTGCAGGCAGCTGTGGGAGCCTGTGGGTTGGAAAATCCTCACATTTATGTAGGAATGACAAAGTCAGTTGTACATGTTTCATGCACAGGACAGATGAGTTCCAGAGTGAGTGAATGACTGCCTGTTTTGGTTAGGCTGGTTGCACTTGTAAGCAAGCATCTTGTTAAATGGTGAGAAATTAAGACAGCTGAACCTTTGTTAACCAAAAGCTGGAGGCAAAGCAGGAATTTGTAGCAGCACCTTTTCAAGCAAGGTCAGAATATGTGACAGATCTGTCCAAACACTAATGCCAAGTTTTATGGGGCAAGTAAAATAGTTTGTATTACTTCAAAATTCAAAATGAGGATTGCAGATTACTCTTCCACTGCTGATAAACCCAGGTAAACTCCAGGAGTGTTCATGGGTGGACTAGGTCCAAACTTAGAAGTACTTTAGGATTTCCTCAATTTGTGTACGCCTGGGTGACATTTAATTAGCTGTCTTTAAGTGTTAAATAGCACTCTTTTTTATTTTCCTTTTTAACTGGATGTGTTTCTGCCAGGTCACCATGTGTTTCTCCTGCACAGATTTCCATCCCACAGATATTTTAAAAGCCAGCCTAACTTACATCACTGACATGAGGCTCTTTGCCAACACACTTGCTATTGCCATTTTCTTTTAAAGCTAGGCTGCAGAAGGTCAATGGATTAACACAGGCATCTCCAGAAACAGGAGAGTGAGTGCCAATCACTCCTGTGCCTGGAGGGGGTCCTTAGCTGTCCTGCATGGGCAGGAAGTGGTGCAGGAGTCCCATCTTCATCTTACCTTTGATGAAATATCTGTCTGTTTACATGCTCATTTGGCTGGGGAAAAAGTCCAAGAGAATTCAACTACTCACCTGCTTGTTAGGATGCTGATGAGATTTGAATCCACCTCCTCTGAGGATATGGGTCTCATTCCCCTGCCCGAGCTGCAGGGCGGGGCCATGACTGTCAGCTGGGAGTGTTTCTGCATGCTGTGCTGTGCTTAAATGGGAGCAACCCAGCCCAGGTACCCCTCAGAGGTGGGACTGTGCCGAGCTCCTTCCCAGAAGGGAAGCCCGGAGGCACTCCCATAATACTTAAGCACTGGTTTTGTTAAAGCTAGTTAAAACTACAAGCTTGAACAAGGTAGTTTCTGCAGCAAGAGAAAGCATGAGGCAAGACATCGGGCATAAACTCTCCCTCATCCTCCATGCATTCTGACAACTACAACTCTTCTCCACTTTTCATGGCCTCCTGCCTTGCAACAAACTCACAGCTCCTCGGGGGCCTCTGGAAACAAAAAATGTTTCCATGGCTTCTGGCCACATACATTCTCCTTCCAGTCCATGCACCACAGCAATCCTTGGCCATCTCCTGTGTGCCATGAGCTCCACCTGTCTCTGGGGCACAGGTCCTGCTTCCCTCCCCGCTGCTCAGCCCCAGCTTTTCTAACACAGCACTGACACATACTCGTGTGGGTCGCTCTCCACCAGCGCTCCCGGGGATGTGTGGTGACAGCTCTGTAGGACAGCCAGCGCAGGTGTCAGCCATGCCACACCTCCAGCAAAGCAAGGGGTCAGAGATTTGGGCTCTCCCCAGCATTGCTGGTCTGTACGGTCTTTACAGAGACACCTTTCAGATGGCACTGGGCTGATGCAACATTCCCCTTCCAAGGCTCCCTTGTGTCAGACTGGGTACAATCACCCCCTTTTCCTTAAGCATAAGGACTGTTGAAAGAAATACACCCACAGCATTTCATGCATTGCCCCTTCACTTAGCCTTCCTGGGGGGTTCTCCAGTGCTGGAGACTACAGCAACCAGTGGAGAGGGAAAAACCATGGGAAAAAGGGAGATAACACCAGAAAATAAAAGTCAGATTTGCTGCTGTATGTAAAAGAACACCACAAAAATGTGTTAAGAGCACGGTTGCACAGCAGGGTTTTCCCATGTCTAAGGCATATGGAAACTTTGTCAGTTGCTTCATCAGCACGCAAAGCTCTGACCCAGCTGTGGTGCTGCAACACAGCCAAAGCCGTTCTGGCTTGGGAGGGAACCTCCTGCCAAGGGGCTGAGCCCTGCTGGCACTTGGCACCAGGCTGTTGCACTTCGCTCATCCAGCAAGACATCTGCAACCTCGCCGTTCCAAGGTTTTCTGCTATGATGTCTTTTGAATGAAAGCATATTGTGAAGAACTGTTGACTCACACCATATGAAAACACAGAACTATATAAATTTTTCTTCTGTATGAAAAAAGTATCTTTTCAAAGAGGTAAATCCTGCTCTCCTGTCCTCCAGTGCCAGTGGAAATCTGGCCTATTACCACTGAAGCCGTGAGCACCAGCAAGAACAGAGGAATATTTAGAGCTAGTTCTGCCTTTTCCATGTCTTCTCATTGGAGTAAAGATGTTATGTCAAAACCCACATATTTAATCTTGAACATATTAAAAAAGTCCATGTATCAGAAATAAAATTGTTCTTGTAAATAAATATATTCTGATCTGCAGTGTTCCATTTACAGGGCTATATTTTTAGCGTACACCCTCACAACTTGAATTTTAACATTTTTCTCATTGAGAGTTGGAGTTACCCTTTCAAGACTTGCAGCTAAAGCACAAATTTCTCATGGTGCTAAGAGGCAGGTGTGCTGTAACTGCTGCTAGGGACTCTGCTGTGGTTTTACCACTGTCTAAGGGAGGCGGGCTTGATTTTCTGAACTGCCAGCCCTCAGAACAACTCAGAAGCTCTGACATGCATCTCTTCAGGGCCAGAGTTACAAGTCAGGTTATGCCACCACCTCACAAGAATCTAAATTATCTCCTACTCCTTGCAGGAGACTGGCAGGAACAGGCATAACCTGAAATACTTTGGATACTTCCAAGTTCAATTAGTAAGAGTTCCCTAGTCTGGAGCAAAAGCAACGGCTGAGGTCAGAATAGCCAGACTGACATGTTCAGGAAGATTGTGTCTTGACCAGCAGCTGCTCAGAAAAACTTGCAGCTCTGTTCCCACAGCCAAATGCTTCTGCTCTGATTTGTTTGACTAGCCCCCAGCTAACACATTTCATTGGAACTGACTGCCACTACATCTCAATGAGCTCTTTAAGAGGCTCTGAGGAGCAAGTGACCCTTGATTATCAGAGACAGGCAACTTGTTTCTGTAAAGTCTTTCCTTGGAAGATCAGAGCATACTCAGCTCACTCTGATCTCTTCATGTTTTTATTCTGCACGTAAATTTAACTGATTTACACTAGGAATATCTAGTAGTTCTACAGCAATTGTCACTTATTTCTCCCAACTCTAAAGCAGGAAAACCAAGTCTCTTTATTCACTACACCACATTGCTACATGAGGTGTGTCTGTCTCTTGGAAATGGAAAACAAATGGTCAGACCCATAGGCTATTTCTCCAAAAAGGGTGAGAGGATGCCTACTTTCGTTCACAAAGAAGTGTGCTTCTCTAGAGGGTGACCCGAGAGAGAACAGCATTGCAGGGAACTGAGTAATTATTTGTCTGTGTGCCACTCTGAGAAGAAAATGGGAGGAATAAAATTTGAAGACAGAACAATTTCTCTGTTCCTTCAAAGTGCATGCTCCCTTAAAAACTGCTGGACTTCTCACCGGTAACAGCACCTGTAGCTTCATGATCCTCAGACTGTAAAGATTAGATGCAAGTGAGGCTTTGTCTCCACACATTTAAATAGCTAGCTGAATCCAGACCCCAGAGAACAAGGGTACTATGTTTCCCAGATCATAAGCCAAGAAGAGCGTTTTTATGTGAAAACACACGCTACTGTATATAACACCCAGTGAAAATCTTCCTAAACCTACACAACACAAAGAGCCTGTGCTCTGCTTTATACAAAGGAGGTGTCTAACGATGCTAGAAGACAAACTAACATTACAGATAAACAGGGACACACACTGGTACTTGAAGGAACATTGTGACAGGGGACCCCATCATTGAAGTGTTATAAAAAAGGCCATCAGGAAGTCAGTTACTTGTCTTGTAGAAGCTTACTTATGAAACAAGAGTTGTAAACCACAAGCTGTGCAGAACTTGAGAACCACAACTGAAGATGTGCTGCCCTTTTCCCCTCAAGAGCAGCAGAGCAGCAGGCCCTCAGAGATAGAAAGCACATGATCTTCAGGCACACTGCAGTGCTGTGCTGCTGCCTTAAGGCCCCCTGCAGCAACTCCCACGTTACAGTCAATTAAAGGCAGATTCTGCCTATTAGGTGATCATGGCCCCATCCAATTAAGTCTGACTAATGACATCTAGGAACCATTATATGGAAACCCTGGACTGACACATTATTTTTAAGAGAAGGAGATTAATAAGAAAAATCTCTGAATACTGAATTCCCTGGATTGAAACACACTCCAGCTATATCAAGAGAAACTGATCCACAAAGCATGTCTCATGCTACTTTAGATAAAGGACTGCTCACATGCTGTGCACTAGAAGCAAACAGAAATGTGTGCTGACTCACCTGACCTCTGTACACTCCACAAATTGGAACCTGGTAAATTCCACTTATCTGTGTCAAACCTCAGCTACACTGCCACTTAAAATACCAGTGCATGATACTGTACTGACAGCACTGCAAATTATTTACTATTTCCCAGAATCTGTCATGAGCCCCAAGAGTGGTTTCTCCATTAGCTCTGCCCGTTTTCATCTGGTAAACAGTGACATTTCTCCTGCTTTACAACTGAAGCTAAAAATAGCATCTTTCATTTCATAACTTCCTGAACTTTATTAGAAATGTGTTTTATGCAGCAAGCAGCAGCACTGGGAACAAACTGAGGGTTTGAATAGCTGTGAAGAACCTACACAGGACCAAAGTAAATTAGGCATTGAAACAATCATCTCCCTCTTCAGGAGGAGATGATGCTTTGAGCAGATTACAAAGTAGCACAAATTGCAAACCAACAAACCCCCTTTAAAAAACACATTTCCAAGAAAACAATTCAAACAGTATTCATAGGTTTTGGGCTTTTTTTGTTCATTTTTTTTCTCAGATTTTATTGAACGAAACAAAACAAAACAGACAAACACAAGAAATAAGATCAGCGTTCCTCACGTCTCATCTCTACAGTAGTCCTTTCGAGTCAAGAGCTAGGAGGTCCTCCAAGCACAAAGGCCAAGAGAGACCACAGTGCCACAATACCAGAGATTCTAAAAGACAAGAATAATAAAATGCTGTTAGGCTACTTATATTTATGGCTTAATTTTGTGTTTATTAAGCCCTCAGATTCTTTTCAAACCATGTCAAGCCAGAAATTCATGCTTCATGAGCATCACTGTCACCACCTCACAAGAGGGGTGTACTTTGAATCTGGAATTCTCTCCCACTACCAAGCTATCAACTCAGCTGTAGAAAAAAACCCACATCCATCCCACACCTGAGATTCTACCTCCCTCTCACCAACCTTATTAGAGCTGGTGTTACAGCTCATTAAGATTGCCACCTCTCTGCTGTGACAGCACATACGTAGTTTTGTGCTATCCACGGGGTAACATTCCTGGGTTAACCATGAGCGAGATCAAAGTCCAGTCGCCCAGGGCTGAAGGCTCACGAGCAGCCACTCGGCAGTCGCCAAGCAAACCTGCTTCTGAGTCCCCTGTTCCTCGGACGGGCTGGCAGGAGGACTCTGCAAACCCGTGGCAGGCTGCTGCTGTGCCGGGGCCTCGGACCTGAAAGGAATGCTTCTCCCCCGGCCCCCCATTCCCGTGCTCCCGCAACTCACTGCAGCAGGCAGTTCACGCTCGGCGAGTGCCTCCAGTGGCGATAGACGGAGACCTGCAGGTGAGGGTGGTGCCTGTAATCCCGCAGGACGAGCCTGACGCTGCAATGAAAGCACGGCTTGAGCCTCAGCCCGCAGGCTGCTTACAGCACCCCACAGCTCAGGGCAGGAATTTCTATCCAAGAGCTGTCACGGCAGAGAGGGTGGCAGGAAGGCCTGGATCAGAGGAACAAAGGACTGAAAATTAAGACTTTCTGATCACTTACTGCTTGTATTTATTGGAGAGCAGAATGAACTGGTTCTTCGAAAGCCGTCTGACATCAAAGCGACATCGAGCTTTAAACTCTTGGTAAATCTGTCTCTCGGTCAGCCCTGGCCAGCCTCGGACGTGAACAACCAAGGCAGGGGGATGACGGCAAGGAGCATCTTCCCCAGAAAGATTCTGGAAAATGTACAATATTGAGACATATCTGAATTTGGAAATACTATAGAGGGACTACTAATATAATCAGAAAATATGCAAAACATGACAAATAAATGACAGGTTGTATAATACAGCTGTTAGTGTAAAATTATTTTTCTTTTGCCCCAAGATTCATCTAAATATCGTCATAAAAGCAAACTGTCATGACTACCATGGAGAAACTACCTGAAAAACAGCAATGTAAACTGACTAATGCCATCTTAAAGAATAAAAGTATGAATGCATTTCACAAAGCAGAAATTCAACTCATTGGCCATTTTAAAAGGTCCACCGTGTCACTTGTATGATGACAATTTCTGCCAAGGTGGGCCTCAGCACCAGTGGATTCCTCTCCTCTAATGAAGCCATCAAGTAGGCTACTGACCTATGCACCCCACAAACAGGTCACAGACTTGCAATTCATACGCACAATGCTTGAAACACCACCTCGGATGAAATTCACTTTGTTGACATGCTCAGCTAACACGGTGAGATACTGTGAGAAAGAAGGATCAGCCTCCACTGCATCACTAAATCAGAAAACAAAAGAGAACAACGTTTTGTTTCTCCAGTGCTGCACTGCTACACAGTGTCAAGCTCTTCCATTAGTGACAGAATAGGTATTTCAGATCTTAGTATCTTCCTACAGAAGTCAAAAAGCTGCAACAAAAGGGAAGGAAACTTAACTGAAGGCACTGATTCTCAGAGATTTCAAAAATGGAAACTAATGGAAAATTATTTGACCCTTACCCAAGTGAACTGAACTTGAGAGAGCTTGTTCAAGAACAAAGAAGTCACAATGTTATTTCCCAACCTCTGAGCCATCACATGGCCCCTGATTTCATTTTTAAAATGTCAGCTTTGACATAAAACTACTACTTTCAGATTTATAAAAGAAAAATCTAATTAGAAGATGACATTTCCAATAACACTTTATTTTGTCCAAAAGGAAGGCCAGCCTGCGAAACAGAGTCAGCCAGAGCAAACGGAAGACTGTTTTCCATAGGATCCATCCAAGTAACGCAATCTTCAGTCAACACTTAAACATTACTCACTCTGTGGATCTGCACAGTAGCAAATGAGCTGACATCAGAAGAACTAGAAAAAGGAATAATGAGGTGGCATTAGAACAAAGCTAGAGAAACACAGCTAAATACATAGAAAGCAAAAACGCACTGAAGTGCAGCTAAGTTACTAAGAGCAACACACTGTATATAAACAAATATTTCTTAGCATCAAATAGATGTGCAGAGAAGGATTGCCAAATCCCAAAACAAACTCTGAAGGAGTTTTTAAGGAGCATTTTACCTGAACCACAGAGAAATGCATCATAGCCTGCCTCATGAGGAGATTTCTTCTCAGCTGTTAAGTGTCCAACAAAATCAAGAATAAGTAAACACATTTAGCATGCTGTGTAAACTGCTGCACTGCAGAATCCTAATTCATAAGATCCACTATTCTGGAGGTTCTTTTCCCCCTCCCCTCAGCTCTGTTTCCTTCCTTACCCTGAAAATTTTACACTCAGTAAAACGTCTGTGCTTCTAGCATGCATTTTAAAACAACATCAAAAAAAATTTAGCAGTTACATGAATGTCTGAAAGGCTTAGCAAGATGAACATTAAAAAATGCTAACTTTTATGAAAGTCTAAACCAAACTGTGTCATCTATGTTATTGATGGTATGGGAACCATTTCAAAACACAAGAGGCCCTGTGCTGCAGCACACTGCTGCCAAGAGAGGCCAGAAAACATCTGCCTCACAGGCTGTATCACACCATGTCCTGGACACAACCTCCTGCACAGGCATCACTAACCAGGCATACCAGCCACTGAGCTCCTGCTACTTCGCCATTAGCTCCTTCTACTTTCCCTTCTAAGACAGCTGTTTCCAACACCCCCTTGCCCCTTCCAAGGGCTGCTGACTCTTCACAGCCCAAGTCAGATTCAGTTCAGCCCAACATAGTGTAAATGCTGTTTGTGCTGGCAGCATGATGCAAACCTGCCCTGCATTACCCTCAGCACCTACCAGGGACATGCAGAACACATGTCTTGGAGTCCAGGCTTTAGGTCTGGACAAAAATGTGTATCAGTAGCTCTGGGCAAATTCAGCAGACCCACTGGCATTCACTCATGCTTTGCATGTGGTCACTCACAGAATAAAACAAATCTCTTTTGACCTATCTGACTTTGAAGATTTGCTTAAGAACATACCGTATCTTGAGCAGCCACTTGCAAGAACTATAACAGGGCACGGTGGACCTTTGGGATTTAGGTTGCTGCTGAAGAGAAGTGGATGTGTAAGATTTTTGTCTTTCCTCAGTATGTTAGAGAAAAGTTCTCTAGTGGCCTGTAGCTTCATTTCAGAAAAAGCTACTGGAGACTTTAAAATGAACTTTTTTAGGCCTCTGTGAAAAGGCCAAAATATTTACTTGAGTAATATCTACCAGTTTTCTTCCTGAAAACTAACTCCTAAATACTTCCTTAGTCTCTTCCCTCATTCAAAACTTGTAAGCAGGAAATCTGTTCTAATTGCATACAAAAAAAAAAAAGTCAGCAGAACTAAAACTGCAGGGAAAGAGGTTGACTAGATGGTTCTATTTGAATAGGGAACCCTGGAGGATAAACAGATACCCCTGGAATGACTGAAATAAAAGAAAGAATAATCAAGCAGAATATGCAGTCTAAAATTGCTAATAAACAAACAAACAAACAAACCCTCAGGATCCCAGTACTGTTTCTAAAAAGATATTAATTTTACATCTCCTTCTTGGGAATGGGGGTAACGAGAAACAGGCAAAATTTTCCTTTCCTTAGCAAAATTGACACGGAAAAAATTAATTCACAAAAGAAATGTGAAATAAGTCTCCTACCACACCATGACTAAGCTCATGAGATACAACATCTACTCACGTGCTCCATTTGAACATTATCTTTAGTTAGTGCTTTGGGGTCAATGCAGCCCTCTCTTATGACAGGCATTTGAAATTAGGATGCATTTTCACCAAGCACTGAATCTTACTCATTTCAGAACATGACATAAGCAACATAATTCTCAAGCTGTGTGTACAGTTGTCTGCAAAACAAATCTGTGACCAATGAAATAGTAACGATTCAATACGAGAAGTGACTCAGAACAATAATTTACTACACAATTACTTTATAAGAAAGATGTGCAAATCCTTTGCTCTTGAATTTAAAAAGACGAGAGTCCAATTGAAAAACATTTGAGAGGAGGAAAAGTATGAACATGGGAAATGACTGACTATGAAATATCTTTCCAAAGAAGATACAGGGACTGCTGAAAGCTCTGTTGCCTACCACTTACCTGCACAAAACTGTATATGCCTCCAAAAGACTAGACACTCGAGGAAACAGCCATTTCTATAAAAGAAGAATGCATTAGAAAACCAACCAACACAGACCTTACGGTGAGTTCAATTACTTGCATTGCCAATTTGTTAAATGAGATCTAAAATTAGAACTTCCCAAGGCAACACTGAGAACTGCTTGCAGTTCTGTTATCACCGGGCACTGAGGAAAGATATCCTCTCTCTTGGGTGAAACAAGTTTGAACTTCAAACAAAAAGACCTGAGCATCTCACCTTCTGCACAGATTTTGTTACAGTCTTGGTGTCTATGATGACAGGAAACAGGCTATGAATGTTCCTTTTAAACTCCTCATAGCTTTCTGAAAGCAACGCACACGTGGAGAAAGGCATCATGAAACTCAGGAAAAGCCAATGGTATTGCAAAGTAATAGGAAAGAGAAGTGACAGCAGGCAACGATGCCCACTTCAGCATTTAGAGATCAGAAGAGGCAACCAGCCCTGCTGCTTGCTAAGCCCCGCAGGTAGCTTGGTGGCAAATGGCCACTGCACCTCCTGTTCCACCCCTAGTGCAAAGGCAGCAGCCCGGGACAGCAGCTACGCACAGCAGTACCTGGGAGGGGCCTGTAGAACTTGTCGTGAAGATGCATAAGGTCCATAAGCATGTTGTGTCCCACCAGGGGCTATGGGAGGAATATAAACATAAGAGCCCATTGGAGCGTATTTCTGAAGAGAGCTCAGAGATAAACAACACAGGCACACTCAACAGCGGTAACGCTTTCCTCCAAGAGACAGCATCCACACACCCTTGCACAGGAGTCATTCAGGCTGCAAGGCTCACAGGAGGACTACTGCCTGCAGGAAATCAGACTTGTGGACTCTCTGAGCAGCATTCTGTTTTCAGTGGACCTAAGGAGCTAAGTGGATTCTCGGTCCAGCTGAACAATGTTCCAGCCATCAGATTTATATGCTCACTCGCCAGGGCAGGGATGGCCTTTGCTGCACATCACCCATAGTCTTCTAAAGCTGAAATCCATTCGATAAGCTGCATACAGAACTTAAGAATTTCCACACAAAGTCAGACCAATGGTCCACATGGTCCAATAAACTGGTCTGTTGCATGCTGAAAAGCACAGCTTGCCCAAAAGGCAAGAATCTGCTCAGCTTTCTTAGATGGTGACTCAAACTATAACATCAGGATTTTTAATATTGCATTTAACATAGCAAAATTGAAAAGAGATTAAAAATGAGAGTAGGGTTAAGGCATTTTACCTTCTTGGCTTTAACGAGTATCTGGAAGAGGTTGGTGAAGCCCCGGGCAGACAGGAGGATGAGCTTTTTCCGACAGCAGTCATAGGACGAGTTTTCCAGAAGCTGACGATGCTCTGGACTCACTTTTTTCACCATTACCTGAAAAGAACAGTCAAAGAACAGTCACTGAGTATCTCAGCCTCCCATGTTAGTTGTATGTACACTACTTACTGGGGTTCAGTAATGCTGAGGTCAAGTTCAGCTTTAAGGCATTGAAGGACAGAAAAACTGCATCCCCTGGGAGCTTGGGACTGTCTCACTTCTATATGGAGATCAGTGCTCCAGTAACTAAACAGGCCTGCTCAAAGTGAGTCTTATTAGTGCTTCTCTACTTAAGAGGATGCCTCCTACCAAAGGGCTTTTTTGAGCACAAACGAACCTAATTCAATTTAACTTGATACCAATATGGTAAGTTCATGGTACCAAAAGCCCAGAAACAAACAGCAATCATACAAGCTAAGTCCCCAAAGGCAGTCCTTCAGCTGAGAAGGCTGGGTAAATCTGACATTCTGGGGACATTGGTTATCAAAGCAAGGTACGACTAATGCAAAAAAAAGATTTCTGTAAGCTAATTCTAAGAAACTGTCTGATATCATACTCATAACCATGGTTTGAGAAGTCCACGGCCATAGTTTTAATACAGAAAATATTGCACCAAGTGGAAAATACCAGTAGTGAATAGCAAAACAGCAAATCGCAGAGAATAAAGGTCTTCAAAGCAACTTCATGGCAGAAGTCAACAAAGGAGAACCACAAAAAAGGCTAAAACTGTACATTCTTGTGGAGGTCTTGAAGGAGGGACTTAATAAAGTCTGAAGACACAGAGAGGGTGACTCCAGAAGTGCTCCAAGAACAAGCACTTCCTGTTAAAGGGATTTTGGGGCTACAGGACAAACAGAAACCAGAGTTGCTCGGTTATCTGTATCCCTTTTCTTAGGATCCCACAATAAACATTTCCTTTGTCATTGTCTTCTCCTCCTCCTTGACCCTATCATTAAAAGTACAAGCAATATTCCAGAGTCCCTGCAAGAATGCCAGTCCTATCTGTCCAGAGAGAAATTCTCTTTTCGAAAGGTCTACATTTCCATCTCACCTTCTTGTCTCCAAGAGGCTCTGTCCAAACATTTTCGAGAGCCTGCCTCAGAACCAGCTGAACTTCAAGCATCTGATAGCCTATGACACAAAAAAAAAAGGCAGTAAAACTTCAGAGGAGCAGACAAGCCTATTAAGGAAAACACATCATTTTTCTAGACAGACGGACTGACCACATGTTTCTCTCCCAATGTATGGAAAATATTCCTCAACATATGATCCTGGTACATTACCATACACAATGACAGAAAGAAAACAAAACCATCAGAAAACAACATACACCCTTCACCCCCACTCCTATCCCCCCCTCCCAAAAAAAAACCCAAGCCAAACCCACAGAGAGAAAAAAACAAACCACAAAAAAAACCCCCAAAACTCACAGTGAAAATTTCAGGCAAATCAGCTTTTGTAAGGACATGGAGGAAAGGAAAAGACTAACTGAAGAGAAGAGGGAGGAAGGCTACTACTTTGAAAAAGACACTCTCTGGTTTTGGACAGTTTCAGAGCAACAGGCCCAGAAGCCAAGCACACAAGGGGTACTAATGCATATTCCTCCACAGCTGATAAGGAACGAACCCAATCCTCTTCTCAACAGCATTAAAAGGGACACCTGAATCAGTCTTCTTGCTTACTTAAATAAATGTCTTTCTTATCACAGGTGCTCACCGTTGCCAGACTATTATAATATCAGTATCACATCTAGCTGACAAAGCAGATAAAAAGCACAGCACAGTGTCCACCCCTCCTATTGCATACTCTGCAAAAAAAATCAACAGACAAAGCCTTGAATACTCTGTTCTTCCTAAGCTTTTCTATATTTTATTCCCTGATCTAGAAGACTGAGTTTTGGGTTCTGTGAGTAAACCTACAAATTATTCCCTGCAAAAAATCCCTGTCCTTCACGTCAGCACAGAAGTTCCTCAGCCCTGCTATAGTGCTCCGAAAACCTAACACAGAGGGTAAGTGGCCTATTTATTCCCACTGGCATATATGTGTCTCCATGGGGCTCCCTGGTGCTCCACATGACAGGGATCAAACTCTAAAAGGAGGGAAAGAATAAACAAAAAAAGAGATCACCCAGAATTTAAAACATGTAGAAGCTTGTCTTGATTTAGAGTAACTACAAATTCTCCAGTTGCTGCTCAGAAGAAGCACAAAATGGAAGTCAATTACCACAAAGCATGCTCCAAGCATCCAGACATCCACTTCTGCTTCAGAGAGACCCACCACCCCAACAGAGCACAAAAGCAGAGCCCAGAGATGAACTCCTGACAGGAAGTGTAAACTAGGGTAAAGAGTTGTAAAGGCAGGATGGGCACTGATGCTTTCCCTCTCAACAGAGCAATTTAACAGAAGAAAGGACAGTATCAGCCCCAGAAGTTCACGAGAAATGCTGAAGCCACTCAGAGCCCACAGGTGCCTAAGGGAGGCACTGCTTCATACCATTCAGATCCTGCAGAATCATAGTATCCTCTTCTTTTGCTGCAGCTATCCAAGAAGTCACTTCATCAATAGCTTTCTTCAGGACATCCCTGTCTGCATTACTAGTGCTGGATGAGGGAAAAGATGCACTGTGAGAAATGCTCTTTACAGGTGAAGCCTTGTGCCTTGCTTTAGAAATGCAAAAGCTTCATTTCCCAACATGCACCCAATTCTCCACATTGTATCCTGTGATCTCCATCTTCCTTCAGACATCACAGCATGCTGGAACAGCGAGGTGTTCAGACCAACAGATTTCAGTATTTCTACAAAACGTGATCTGAGTGAAGCTGAGCCACCAACACAGTCAGTACTGAAGAGACACCTCTGAAAAGTGCTCACCTGCAGACTTTCCAGCTACCTGCTAAGAGGTGCTGCCTAAGAATCTTCTCCTGTACCTCATTCATGTATGGGATTCCATCTTTGAGGAACTGAGGGGAGAGAAAATGCAAGGTTGGTTACATTCCCCTGGATTTTTTAGAGAATTAGCAGGTTAGTCAGGACAAGCAAACCGTAGGTAATCCAACAGGTATGGAGGAAAGAAAAGGATATCTGCCAACTATAATCAATTTTTTTTGCTCTGCTTTTACCTTTCCTTTAATAAGATACTTCCAAGTGTCAAGGTATCAGATGCTTCCTGCCCTCAATTGCACAATAGTACTGTTATGGAATGACAATCTGAATTTTATGGGAAATATGGCAATACATAGGATGCTGATAAACTGATATTTCTGCACCTTCATGGATAGTAAAGACACCCACCAGGGTCTGTTTAGTAAATCCTTAGCTCACCAGAGATAGGGTTTTGGGATTTTTTTGAAGCAGGAGAATCTGTCTGAGGCTGCCAAGGATGTGGTTATTGCCTTTACATTAGTTCAGAAAAAACAGCACTCACTACCGCTGTTGATAACGAACTGCATGATGCATTCATGCTTTAGGAAGATGCTGTTTACCCCAGAAACATAACATTTAGGGATACTAATCTGCAGTTGCGCAGATTTCCTCTGTTCTGCATTTTTGGCAGAGATTACATACCTTGTTATAGTCAAAGCCATAATGAGACAGGAACTGAATGCTAGATGCAGAGAGGGTGAATTCAACATCCCTTACTCCCAGTGTTGAGGGGAAGAGAAAAAAGTTGTATGAATGTACCAAATACCTAAAATAAAAAGAAAAATATCTCTAGAGGATAATTACAAGAAATAACTCCGCCCAAAGGGAATTATGTATAAAATCTCTAGTGCACTATCCTCATTGTAACAAAAAACTGCTTTTTTACTTACGTGTTTGAGTTTTCTTTTGAGAATATTGCCAGCCCTGCAGGAAAGAAACCTCTGTTGAGATGGCAGTGTTTAGCTGGATGTCTACAGAGAGTGTGCAAATTAGATGAGGGATGTGGGGAACCCCTCAAGAAATAAATGTTTTCCATTCATTGTCACTATGCCAATCCTAGCAGCAACTGCCACGCCACTCCCTGGATCACTAAGAACTGAACGGGACAAGCTTTTACTGCTGTGTGGGAAAAGGAGTCAAATCTGATTTAAATAACAAATAGACAGCAATGGGCAAGAGGTGAGTTGGTGATGAGTCTCTGACTGTGCATACACAGATGAGTATGTGGGTCCAACTACACTACAATAATATTTGGAACAAGCTGGGCACCACAGAGGACTAAAACACGGGTTTCACTTCTCAGGTTCTTTTTTTCTTCTGTTAATCCCTAAAAGGCACATTAAGATCTTACATATCTCAAGACTTTGAACAGTATTTCAAACTGTTTTTGAGCATCTTGACTCCTTACTGACTCTTAACTGTCAATAGCCCTCCTCCATAGGCTCTTTCTCATGCTGATTTGTTATTTTAGGAATAACAGAAATAGCAGCCTTCATTTTCCTCATAGTCCCCTTACTCATCATGCACTGTATCGAATGATACAGCTTCGAACAGGAGCTGCCATCATATGCTTCTTGCTTGCATCCTCTGATTTAAAAGCCTTGTATTTTTAACTGCGACCTTTAAATATGGTCAACTTTAGACCAGTAAAAAGTATATAGCCCACCTGACTTTACATTACTTATTAAAAAGTTGATAGCGTTAATGTTTAACACTATCAGACAGAGGGGGGAAAAACTCCAACAAGCAAACGTCTCTGGAATGAGTGAATTAAGGCCAGAGCCACCTCCAGGGCCCACCTGTTAGCAAAAGGCACGACCTCGGGAGATCACTTTCCGTGTCAGACCAGCACTTACCCAGCTGAACAACAGTGAAGCGCTGAACACTCTGCTTGGCCTTCGCATACCGCTCCACAGGGGAGTCAAACAGGCTAGGAGCAAAACCAGAATTGGGGAAAGGAGAGCGGACACGTGAAGGTCTGCTATGCACATGTTGTTCTCACAGGGCTAGAGCAACAAGTCTCCCTCACATTTCAAGTCCAACAGCTTTACCTGGGCTCGCTGTTTTGTAGGGAAGTTGAATGCAAACCAGTAAACTCCATATCAAGGGCTGTGGAGGTGGAAAGAACACAAGAGAATCTGAAATTTGAGGCATGTGCTTCACTAGCACGAGGACGGGGCTCTCTCAAACACTTGTCTTCATGTATCCTTTCTCAAATCACCGGCGGCAGGCTCAAGAGGAAAGGTTGTGGGGCTTACACCTCCAGCTGCCTCATTCCTGTGGCAGGATGAGGCAGGAACACCTCGCCCACGCCCCTCAGGAAGGGCCTGCCTCACTGTGTGCTGTGTTCGTGCCCCCACCCCGAACCCCTAACATCCCCCAGCCCGCCGAGCCGAGGCCAGCACGGCAGCCAGGTCTCCCTGTGCAGCCTCTGCTGCCTCTTTGAATCCCCGCGCCTCAGCGCTCGCTGCTGTGGGCGCAGCAGCGCCATTATCGGGCTGCAATACCCCTCAGTGCCCGAGTCCCTACGTAGGGCAAGGGCCAGCCGCCCCCTGCGCGGCCGGGCAGGGGCCGAGGGCAGCACCGCGGCCGGGCGAGACGCACTCGACGCTCACCCACGAAGGCGGCGCGGAGGATGCGGCGCCTGAGGCGCGGCAGGCGCCGAGCAAAGCTCTCCGCTCCCACCTCCATCGCCGCCCTCCTGCGACCCGGCCCGGCCCGGCGCGCCTGCGTGCCCGGCGCTGCCCCGTGGGGCGGGCCCGATCCGCAGTAAGGGCTGGGAAAGGCAGCAGCACCACGGGAGCTTCGAGCGTGACCCGAGCGGCGGAAACACAGGACAGAGAAGCTGCGAAGCCGCTCGGCACGGCCCGCGCTCACAGGGAGCGCAGGGGCAGCTCCTGCTGCGCGTCTGCTGGAAATACAGATCGCACAGAGGCCGTCACTGACAGTTGTTATTATTGTGAACCAACTACTAGATAAAAATCCAGCAAAACAGTGGTTTTTTAAATTATGTCAGTTGAACGCTGAGGATTTAATACAGATGCTAGAACCGAGCCGGGCTCACCCCACAGGCTGCAGAACCCCGGCACACACCCGAGGCGTTCCCTTCTGCCCCAGAGCCCGCAAACACGAGGCAGCAGGTACGGCACCGGGACACAGGTACAGGAGTTGCACTGACCAGGCTGGCCTCCCTGAACTTGCCTGTCAGAGGGGTTCCAACACGCTTACTGTGGGGATTTCACAGCCTGGTCATACTCGGGAGCTCTGCCGAGCCATCAGGCAGAGACGCTGACAGTACCAGCCTGTGCCAAGCAGCAGGCAGACACACGAGGAAAGAATGAGGCTTATTACTCCCTACAGCACGCATTGGTGCAGCTTCCCTCCTAGACCCATCCATGTGGTTAAGCAGCTAGAATCTCAGGATTGCAAGAAAGGTGCAAAGATGAGTTAGGGGAATTTAACCTTTTCACCAAGATTAGCGCGTTACTTTATCACAGTTCCAAACATTCACGTAATGACTACACTTTCCTAGATTGGCAGTGTACAGGGATCAAATATCAAAGCATTTCCAGAGCTCAGGCTGGAACAAACAAAATTAAATATTTTTTAAAAAATATTTTTAAAACATTGAATTATTAATAAATTCTGCCAGTCTGAACTATGGTAAGTTTATTCTAGCCTTAAAGGTGTTGATCATTTTAGAATAAAGAATATGACATACTTCTATCAATTTGAAAAGATTTTATTATAAGATGACACATTCCAACTTTTTCCAGCTCTGGACCTTCCCTCTGCCAGTACACAAACCTAAAGAAGAGATCCTTGCTCCTTGGAAAGTCTTCCCAACTGCCTCCATTTTACCGGTAGGTTCTTCGTGGCTCATGCAGAACGACACCACCCTCCTCCATAGCTTTCTCAAACTCCTGAATCTTGTTTAAAAGATAGACACAAATAAATACAAAAAAAAGCCAGCAGCACTTAAATATCAGTGGGGACATGTTACATGGAGGGGCAGAGGTTAACAGCCTCATGGAAGCATAATACCAGGAACTGCAGCTTGTCAAAGCTGCCCTTCTGAGTGTTACAAGGAGGGATTGTCAAGCCACATAGGAAAATTAATGGTGAAGAGAAGTAAAATTAATGCCTAAAAAGGAAAAAAAGGCCAAAGGAATAAGGAGATGGGTACTTGCCGAGTCACAACGGTGTTCCCAGGGGATAATGGCTTTAAAGTTCACAAAGTTGATTCCTGCTTCCAAACAGCGCTGTGCCATTACGCGGCCGAGGTTTTTGCATGCGGCTACTCCCTTGGGACTGTGTAAGTGTCTCTTTATGGCCCACTCTCGGGTAGAGGCAGATACCACAACGTCCCCGTTAGAGCGCTCAACAAAGGCTTCTACGTAATGCTGCGTCCGCTCAAGACGTAATCTGAGAGCAGGAAAGAAATAACATGGGATTATAATGCCTTTTCCAGAGAACACAATCAAATGCTTAAATTACTCCCTTTATGAAATAAAATTGAATGTACTACTATTATATTATATTAATGTTTTGCTTATTAAGACACAAAATAGGACTCGTATTGGGAGGAAAGGGTTAAAAGCAGAAGAATGGCAAGGAGGATTTGCTCAAGTGACCTTGTAGCTGGGAATGCAAAAGCCTGGAGAATAACATTGTGGGAAACCCCATGTATTATGCCTACTGCTGTTTATCCTCTGTCTGTTTTGAGAAGTAGAATCTCTGTGTAGAGGTAACATAAGTGTTTGGAGAGACTTGGAGGCACTCTCATGGACGTGCTTGAGCTCTCTGTTTCGACATACAGAAGATCAAAGCTCAGAGATCACAAAAAGCCCAGGGGAGACCACAGCATGATGATAAACCTAAATACCCTTAATAAATGGGTGCCAACAGCAGGCCCACCACCTGCACAGACTAGGCCTAACAGTGCCTGCATTCCCGCCTGTGTGTCTCTGCCTGGGTGTTGCTTTGGGATCTCCAGTTAGCAAGGTAATGAAATAAATGTACTCTTTGCATTTCAGCCATAGTTTTGTGGTTGTTCCAGCTGCCTGCCTGTGTTGACTCACACAACTCCTATTACTAGCTCAGAAGAGTGAAATTCCAAGAGCAACTTTTCATCAGTTTCTCAGGGCTGCAGTCCTACATTGCCTCAGACCAGCACCCACTCCAAACCAAGCACTGTACACCTGCACAGTGTGGAACAGGTATATATGATGAGGGGAACTGCTCCAACAGAAATAGAACTTTAAGGTCACCATGCAGTCCCTTAAAGGCTTGTGCTGACACAGCAAGTAACAACTTGTTGAGATCTGCAAGTGGTCAGAAAGTACCTCATAAGCCTCCACACATAACAATAGAGTATTTATTAGGAGCAACTACTTCTTATTGCACTGAGACAGTATCGGCTTTCCCGGTATGAATAAACTGGATGGGGTTCTCCCCGCAAGAACAAAATAAAGACTTGGAAATGCCAGCTTAAAATGAACTTATTTTCCAGAGTACAAGTAAATTAAAACAAAACAAAAAACCCCCACAAACATAAAACAACCCCAGACAAACTATTACGGTGCCTCAGATAAAACAATGAAGCATAGTAAGCAGAGGAATGAGAATCCCGAGTTAAAAAGCTGTTGCTTAAGCAACATTACTGTTGCCTTAACAACAGATGGAAAAATCTTGACCATATGCTTTCATATGCTACTAGTCCACTGTTCTCTGAACACAGAAGACACCTACTGATTAGGAAACACTAATGTGATAACTGATTCAGCAACCCAAAATACGCATTTTGTATGTGGGTTTCTGGGGTTTGTTTTGCTTCATTTTTTTTCTTTTGGAGTCTTCATTTCTGGCAGTGACTTCCTGACTCACCTGTGCCAGAACTCACGCTTTGGCCACGTTGTCTTCCAGCCACGCTCCTTCCTAGCCAGGGCCATCTGCTCCAAGTTCCGAGGATTTCTGTTAGTGAAGTTTGGGGCAACAACCTCATTTTCACTTGTGTCCACTTCAGTCTCAGTTTTGAGACTGGCTGTAGTTGATGCAACACGAAGACCTTGGCGGAGGAAGCAGATTAAAAAAACACCAAAAATTAAAAAAACATGCAGTGCAGACAGTAGAATGGATACAGTACAGAATGACACAGCTTGTAATAGTCAGCAGGGCAAAAGCATCTTGCTTTTATTTTTTAAGCACTTAACAGATGGGTGACAAGACCTCAACCTGTTTCCCCAAATTATGAGGTGAACTGCAAGTATACTAATGCCATTTCTAAACTCGTGTATAAAATATAAACTCGCACGTGACTAGGAGATCCCTAGGACCAAAGCTTTATAAAACAGCGAAAGCGAAGTACACAAGGAACCAGAGACAGCGCTACCAAATAACAAGGTATAAACCCTTAGCCCATGTTCATCATGCACCGCCAAGACACCCGGCCGCCGGACGGCCCCGGGAGCACGCGGGCCGCGGAGCCGCCGCCGGGAAAGGCCGGCACGGCGAGCCCTGGGCTTACCCGCTGCACGGAGCCCGCCGGCCGCCAGCAGCAGGCGGCTGCTCAGCGCCATGGGGAGCCAGGCCCGCCACGGCCCGGGCGGCCGCCACTCCC
>VWPU01000795.1:0-44511 GCA_013398955.1 Callaeas wilsoni
CGCGGGAGGCGGGGCGGGGCGCGGCCCCGGTTGTGGGCGGGGCTGCCACCGGCGCGGGCCGTGAGGCGGCGGCGGCGGCGATGTGGCCGCGGGATGTGGCGGTGTCGGCGCCGGGGAAGGTGATCCTGCACGGGGAGCACGCGGTGGTGCTGGGCAAGGTGAGGGCACGCCGGGAAAAGGAAGGGGTGCCCAGCTCGGTAAGGGCTGTCCGGCCCCCTGAGCCCCGTTCTCCGCCCGCAGGTGGCCCTGGCCGTGGCGCTGGACCTGCGGACGTTTCTCCGCCTGCAGCCCGGCGCTGAGGGCCGGCTGAGCGTCTTCCTTCCCGGCGTCGGCGTCCGGAGGAGCTGGGACACCGCCGACCTCCGGGCCCTGCAGGGGCGGATCTCAGGCAAGGGCCGGGGGGAGGAGCCGCTGCCCCGGCGGAGTGAGGGGCTCTGGGCACTGTCGGGTGCTCGCTACACCCCGGTGACCGTGCTGGAACCCCCCCCATGAGGTGACCTTGCAGAACTCCCGTGAGGTGACTCTGCGGGGACCCCCGTGGGGTTATTTGTCCCCCCTGCAGTGTTTCAGGGCCTCGCTGTCTCTGACCCCGCTCGGTGCGCGTTTCACCGACCTGTCCCTGCTCATCTCAGTCACTTACCCCCTCCATGTGCCCCTTGTGACCCCGCTGATGCGCAGGTGTCCGTGTGTGGCCCTGTCCCCTCCTGTTTTGGGTTCCAGGGACTCGTTCCTGTGCTGTTGCAGCTCGGGCAATGCTGTGACACAGGCCAGAGCCAGCCTGGGTCCACATCCCAGTGCGTTACTGGTGAGGGCCAAACAGGAGCCTCTCTGAAGCTGCTCGGAGCTGGGGGCTCCTGGGGAAGTCAGGGATACAAGGCCTGTTTTCCTGCCTGTCCATCCCACACCAGCCCTCACTGGAATTTCTGCAGCACTTTGTACTAGCTGGAGCCCCAGGATATCCCAGTTCCAAAATCCGCATTTTTTTAATGAAGAGTTTGTGACTTGCCAAGTTTTTTGTAGTGATTATGGATGGGTGCACTGGGAGGTGTAGGCAGGGAAACAGTTGCAGGCGTGGGGTGTGGAAACACTGAGATTTCAGAGTGGCTGGTGGAGGTTTTGCTTTTATTTTATCACAAATCCTCAGGTAGAACTTGAAATTGGCTCCAGCTGTTTCTGCCTGCTGTAACAGAAGGTTTTGTTGTAAATACTGCTCTCAGTGTAACAATTCCCTGTTTTCTAAGTGTTTAAACTCTCCCCTGCTTGCTTCCATAGCTGACTTTGATGAGTCCAAGTCTCCCAGTGTAGAACAGCTGGATGCACTGAGGGAATTTGCTGGAATTCCTGCTGGAGCCTCAGCTCCAGACAGCCTTGCTACTCTTGCCTTCCTGTATATGTGCCTGGCTATTTCTGCTAAGTATGGGTAAGGCTCTCCTCCTGCCCCAAAATTTTGGGGGTGGGTGGGTGCCCCAGGCAGGTGAGCTGGGAGTCTCTGCTCTCATTTAGTTTTGGGGGCTGGAACCAGAGCAGTTCATGCCACAGTCACAACACAGACACCCCTCCCTCCAGCAGGGAGCTCCCGTCATCCTGGCTTAGGCTGGAAAAACAGAAATAAACTGTGAATTTGCTGTCTGAACTAAGTCTGATCTCTTTATGGGCTGAATCTCCCTAAAACTCTGAGAACTTGAGGCTGTTCTTGCCCAGCCTTGCCCAGCACTGTTGATGATCACGGTGTGACTTGGTGGGTGCTCAGGGCAGTGTCAGAAACCAAGGCAGAGCCCAACTTCCATATTCTCATCCAAGAAACCCAAGGGTAAAGAACTGGGACGTACAGCTGGGTTGTGGTTTCCCTGCAGTCTCAGGGACTGTCACTCAGCAGCGCTGAAAAGCTCCTGGGTTTGATTTTGGGGTCTGTAACACAGCCCAGGTGTGTTCAGTGGAGCAAAGGGACAAGGATATGTCCATGTTCCATCTTCCCCACCTGCCTGTTGCTCCAGTGGGATGTCACTGTGCCATTACAGATTTGGGATGTTTACACTTTATTTAGAAATACGTTTAAAATCCTGTTTACAGCAATCTCTGCAGGGGCTCTTTATGGTGCTTCTCAGGTATTTAGTTACCAAGTGCCCCTGCCAGCAGCCTGACAAGCTGTGCCAGTCACGGATCCAGCTCAGGAAGGCTTTATTCCAGCACAGTGGCTTGGCCAGGCCGCTCCGTTCAGGAATGAGCCCTCCTGAAGCCCCCGTGTGTCAGATGCACGTGCTGATGTTGCCAGTTTTCAACCAGCTTTCTCTGTCATCCGTCCTACCTGGCCTCCTTTGCCTTTTTAACGTTGTCTGGAGGTGGAATTCAGGCTGATTGTGCCAGTCCCTGTGTGTCTGTGTTCCAGGGATGTTCCCAGCGCGGATATCCTGGTGTGGTCGGAGCTGCCCACGGGAGCAGGGCTGGGATCCAGTGCTGCCTATGCTGTGTGCCTGGCTGCAGCCCTGCTCATGGTGTGTGGAGCCATCTCCTGCCCGCTGCAGGAGGGAGAATCCACAGCCAGGTAAGGAATTCCAGCCTGGGATGCACAGCTCTGCTCCCTGTGCCCCACCTTTCCTTCTACCTGCACGAATTCTGGCACTGCCACCTCTCCTGGTCTCTCTTGGCTGTCGCCACAAGTGACACCCTGAGCCTGACTCCTGTCCCTGTCCCGGACTTTGTGAAACTCCCCCTGTTTCCCTTGCCTAGGGTCAGATAAATGTACTGAAAAAGGGTAAAAAAGCTTTATCTTTTCAATCAATAAAACACACTGACATTTTTCAACCTCAATTTCCTCTGTCTCTGAGCATCTTCCAGGTTTAGCTTTGAGTCCTCGAGGATCCTTTCTGGCTGTTTTTTGCATTTCCCATGAATTTTTTTCTGCATGTGCTACATTTCCTCCTGATCTGCTGCCTGTCTTTCCCTTTTATCAGTACCTGGTGAAAGAGAGTTTCTTTCCTTCTGCCCTTGGAGCTCCCCTTTGGAAGCCTGGGGTGCTGTGCCGCGTGTGAAAGGAGGCTCTGTTTGAAGCTGTTAAAAACCAAAGCTGGAGGGGCCGAACCTCTGTTGTGTGGGATTTTGTGTGGGGCTGAGCAAGGGGGGGAGAGTGACTGCTGTGTTCTGCTTCTGAACCAGAATTTGCAGCCTGACCCAGAAACAGGTTCTTGTTGGGAGCACTTTGTCCCCTGTGCTCGAGCAAATCTCCCAAACTGGGAAATGAAAGGGCAGCTCCAAGCGAAGCAGCGAGGATGTCTTCATTCCCTGCTCGCCCTCTGTGGCTTCAGCATGGATCCAGCATAATTCCTGCCTTCCAGCTGGTGTGGAGAGAGATGGGGGTGTCAGACTTCAGAAGGGTTTTGCTTCCCGTGGCAAGAAAAGAACAGCGGGATAGAAAGGCTCCTGTGTCGGGAGGAATCGCAGCCTCTGAAAGAGGATTAAAAACAAGTGGTTTAGAGCACTCCTGTTCCTGAGGCTGGTGGTGTGAGCTGTTTGCTGAGTGCTCCCAGATTAAATCCTGGCAAGTGGAATGCGAGGTGTGTGGACATGGATAGAGACATTCAGCTGAGGCCCAGGGAAGCGGGAGTGAAGGGAAGCGGTTTCTGCATAGCAGGTGGCTCTTGGAATCTCTGCCTTGCCTTGCAAGACGCTGCGAGGCTTTTCCAAAATGTGGATTTGTGCCTCTGCACCAGCGTGGAATACGTTGAATGGATTTGTGGTGTGCAGGGAGGGTCAGAGGTGTGTCTTTGTGCTCAGACTGAGAGCAGGGTTAGATGGGATATTGGGAATTCCTCCCTGGGAGGGGGGGAGGCCCTGGCACAGGCTGCCCAGAGAAGCTGTGGCTGCCCCAGCCCTGGAAGTGTCCCCAAGGCCAGGCTGGACAGGGCTTGGAGCACCCTGGGATAGTGGAAGCTGTCCCTGCCCAACCTGTGCCGAGGCCTCACCAGCTTCACAGGGAAGAATTTTTTTTCCTAGTATCCAATCTAAACCTGTCAATCTCTGTCCATTTTAAGCCATTCCCCCTCATCCTGTCATTCCAGGTCCTTGTAAATAGTCTCTCTCCGTCTTTCTTGTAGCCCCTTCAGGCACTGGAATTAGGTGACTCCAAAACTTCTCCTCTCCAGGCTGAACAGTCCCAACTCCCTCAGCCTTTCCAGTGTGTGGTAACACACCGTGTTTGGTGAGGTGGGGATGAGTCTGGACTTGAATTCCATTAAATCTGATCTTCACTAGGCCAGGGCTGGGATCTTCCCCCTGAATCTGCTCCCTCCTTATCCACTGGTTTGGAGCGGTTTGTGTTGGAGTCATTTCCTTGCCTTCCAGGTGGACAGAAGAAGAGCTGACACTGATTAACAGCTGGGCCTTCCGAGGGGAGCGGGTGATCCATGGCAATCCGTCGGGTGTGGATAATGCTGTTGGCACCTGGGGTAGGTGTGCTTGCTGCTTCCTGGGCAGAAACTCCCAAATTCAGGTCCCTGTTTTGGCCTGAGCACAGGGAATCCTTCCCCGTCTCAGTTTGCCCCATCTGTGAGCTGGGCCTGGAGCCAGCTGGAATGTTGGGGAATGGCTCAGGAACACCAGAGCTCTGTCCCCCCCAGGCAGGTGCCACGGGGCAGAGACCTCGCTGCAAATAACTGATATTTAAACATTCTGCAGTGAACAAAGAAACCTAATCCTGTCCCAGGGATAATGCAGGAGAAAATGCAGTTGGACAGCTGTCATTTAGTTTCAATTAGCAGAGACTTCCCAGTGTTTTGAAAGTGTCCTTGGAGACTGTTAATAATCTTTCTAATGAGACCTAATCGCTGTGCCTCTGTGAGGGCAGGAGCCAAGTGAGACATTCTTTCTGGACAATGAAATTCCATGCTGCAGGATGGCTGCTGACACCAGTGCACACGTTCAGTCCCTGGGATCCCGTGTGCTTGGCTCTGCCGCGGGGAATCGCTGCTGGGTTCTGTTTTTTCAGGAAAGATTTCATGCTGGCCAAACTCTTTGCCTTTTCAAAAAATTATTTGATGTGAACCTGGAGGAGAGGAGAGCAGAGGGAAAGGCCTTGGGTTTAGCATGTCCAGCCAGAGCCTCTCATTAAGGCAGCAGGGTGAGGCAGGGCCGTGCTGCTGGAGAACATGGTTCATTTAGCTGGTGTTTCTTGCAATTACTGTCACAGGCTCTGGGTGAGGTTCTGAAGATGAAAGACCTTCTGTGTTATCTCTCAGCTCGCTCTGTGCTGAGACAATACATGTATTTTACTTTAGGTGGAGCCCTGAGATACCAAGCAGGAAAAATCACACCATTAAAGAGGTAATATTGGAGTTTAAAAATAACCCTCACACACGGTGGGTGGAACATGTCAGAGAGGCTCTGGGTGGGTGTTGGAGGGTATGAGGATGATGGGAGATGGCTGAAGTTTGGGAGGGGCTGTGCAGCCCCATTTTGGGTGTGGGCAGCCTCAGTTGCTGGGGTGGATGGGGACAATGAAACGTTTGGTCATTATCTGACATTAGATGAACACAGCACAAAGGATCAATATTAATTTCATGGCATTATGGGCAGCAGGAATGGATCTGCTCCTGGCAGCAAATGACATTGTGGGGTGGGGGGGAACTTTGTGCTTACCTGGTGGTGGGAAAACCCGTTGGCAGAGAGAAATCCGGGTCCTGTGTGTTCCCTCTGCCTCCTGCCAGAGAAGTATAATCTGACTCCATTAAAATCTTTCACAGTGCATGAAATTGCTCTATTAGCAGTTAATGGCCACTGCTGGCTACCCTTGTAGAGAGTATTTCAAAGGAAAAAATTTGCTTGAAAAACATGGATTTCAGTAAATACATTACTGTCCTATTTATAGCTCTAGTACAGTTGTTCCTTGTATCCAGGAGGAACAAGCCTGAACGCAGCCAGCACTGAAGCACCTGCTTAAGTTTTGTAAAATGAATGGGACTCCTTATCTCGGGTTCTTGCTCAAAGAGGCCTTTTGAGGCAGAATGAGCTGTAGCCTTGGGGACTGGAAGGAAAGAGGCCAGGAGATGTTCCCTGCCCGTGGCACGGAGTTGGAATGAGATGAGCTTTAAGGTCCCTTCCAATCCAAAGCACTCTGGGATTCTCTGTCTCCTGTTGCTTCCAGGGTGCCCACTCTGAGGATCTTGCTGACCAACACAAAAGTCCCTCGGAGCACCAAGGTCCTGGTGGCTGGTGTCAAGGAGAAGATCCTGAAGGTGCAGGTGGTGGTGGGATGGAGATGTGGAGGATAACCAGCCTTTGGGAGATAACCCTCATGTGGGATGGCAGGTCCCACAGGGATTTTTTTGGGAGATCTCTCCTGTGGCCACCATCTCCCAGCTGCCTGGGAATGGGGTTTCAGCTCATCTCCTCCCTTCCTCCAGTTCAACAAGAGTTAAAATCACCAACTTGCAACCATGAAAAGAGCAGTTCCTTCCTCTGGCCTGTTTCCTTCTCTTCCTCCCTTTTCTGCAGTCCAGGAGCAGGTTACCATCACCCTGCTCTGGGAATGAGCAAGGAATTACCCAGCTCAAAGAGCCTGGGACCAGTTTCCTCCCAGTGGTATTGGAAGAGCAGCAAGAAGGCAACTCATATCCCTCCTTCCCCCTTTCCAGTTCCCTGCCATAATGAACCCAGTGCTGGACTCCATCGATGCCATTTCTCAGGAGTGCCAAAGTGTTCTGGAAGCGATGCCTGCAAATCCATCACCGGAGCATTACTCTGTGCTGGAGGTAAGGGGCTTGCTTGCCAGTATTTTTAGCCACTGTTACTGTTGAACATCAAAATGTCATTTAAAGAACATTAGGTCTGAAAAAAAAAAAAATGTGATAGCAGGAAATGTTCAGTTCCGAGCGAAACCGTGGTCTGGGTGTGCTGCTTTTAATGCCCTTCCTGGAGCCAGGAGACAGAAGCTGCTGCTGTGTGCAGGGAGGGAGGGAGCAGGCCTGGGGCTCTGGGGACCTGTGGCTCTGGAGGGTTTGTTTCTCTTCCATCGAGTGATCTCGGTGCCACAGCTCTGGCAGTCGCTGCCTGTGAAGCAACTGCTCTGTGATTGCCAGGGCTGGAGTGAGGAGAGCCCAGAGGCACTGGTTTGTGATGGACTGACTGGTTCCCAGCCAGCTCCTGGTGCTCCACGCTCATCCTGGCTCCGGAGAGCCACAGACAGAGCTGTGCCCAGAGCTGACCTGACATTGATGCACGAGGTGCACACAAAGATCTGTTTGTCTTGGCTTTGCTCAAAGAGCAGAGGCTGGGGAGGGGGGAGGAACAGGCTTCCGAGTGGAAGAAGTGCTGAGAGTGCTGTAATGCTGCTCCACAGCACCGTGAGGGAGGGACGTGTGGCCGTGTCCCAGCTGAGGCCAACCTGGCCTGGCCCTGGGAGCCAACTTGGACGCTCAGGAACCATTTGGTACCAGTCCTTGCTGGCATCTGGATCCCTGCCCTTGGCTCTCAGAAGGACCTCTGCTCGTCCTTGTTCTTGCTCTAGGTTGTTCCCGTGGGATTCAATGGGATTCATAGCTCCCTTTGCACCAGGGGGCTGGTGGGATTCTGGAGCCACCGGGGTGGGCTGAGCTGCCAGCAGCTGGGGAAGGTCTGCAGTCTGTTCACAGCAGAACTTCACACAATTCCTCATCTTAATTCCACATCCCCAGGCTGTCAGAAGTGTCGGGGGAGGGAGGAGAGGGGGGATAATCTGAGTTGTGCCTTGAGATCCTCACATGGAAAATGCCAAAGCATCCTTGTGTCCCACACCTGGGAAGCAGCACTGCAGTGAGCAGGTGCCTGTCTTGAATCTTGTTGTTTTGTCCTGTGCTTGAAGAGCCCACAGAGGCCCAGCTGATTAGATGCAGCACATATATATATAAATATATCTTTTGGGCTGTTTCTGAAATGTGCAGCTCTGGCCAGCGCTGTATTTGAACCATGGAACTAGTCTAGTGTGTCATAAGCTGTCATCGGATTCCTGGCAGATTTTGGATCAGGGGATGACAGGTGTCTTGGATCATCACAGGCAGTGCTGTGCCCTCACTCAGGCATATAAAGAGGCCTCTGGATGGACGTGTGTCCTGCCCAGCCTGGAATGGGTGGTGGTTGAGCTCTCCCTGCCTCTGGCTCCTTCCTCTTCCCACAGTTCCTTAAACACCGGACAGAAATGCTCTGGAGAGGGGAGGGGGATTCTTCCTGCAGTGTCCCCTCCTGTGTGGTGTTGGCAGGATTCCCAGGTGGAGCTGAGGGAGGGGGATGTGGCTGACACCTGCCCTGCTGCTCCCTGTGCCCAGAGTCCCTCCCAGCTCACCGGGAGCTGTGGGCAGGGAAGAGCTCCGTGCTGCTTGCTGGGGGAGGGAGCACAGGGCTGCTGTTAGGGAGCCTCTCTGGGACTGATCCTGTCCTGGCTGGCTCCTGGCTTGTGACACCCTCTGGGAAGAACCACCACGTGCTTTGGAGGTGATGGAGTCAGGCTGTCAGACCAGTGTTGCTGAGAACATCCTTCCTCCACGGCCAGTGCTGATGGGCTGGGAGGGCCCTGTGGTGCTCAGGGAGCTGGTGTCTGCTCCTGACTTGCTCCAAGCACAGGCCAAGCCCTTCCCTCTGCCCCTGAATTCCTCACCTGTCCTGCTGGGAGGGGAGAAGCTGTAACTTCCACTTCTGTGTGGTGTTGTCCATCCCTTGGGCCGTCCATCCCTGGCTGCTGGGGCAGCTTTCTCTGGGAGGAGCAGGTCTGGCTGGCTGGGAAGCGTGGCAGGGATGCTCCCACAGCTCTGCCAAGGAGGGTGGGCTCGCTCAGAGAGGGGCCTGTGCTGCTCCTGGAGGGAAGGACCCTCTCAACCCCACTTGAGCTGGGGTCCAGATTCCCAGCGTGGTGCTGCTGGGAGGCTCCTTGGCTCCCAGCCCCGGCCCTGCCCGTGAGGAGGCAGAAGTGCTGCACAGAGCAAACAAGGGGAGGTCCCTCCGTGTCACCTCTCCAGTGATGCCCCAGCGGTGTCAGAAGTCCCTGGATTTGGCTTTGCTGGATGGATTGCAGAGCAGGGCAGGGTGACAGCCAGGAATGAGAGCTGCTGGCTCGGTGCCCTTCCCACGGCCAGCGAGGGGCCTTGCATATCCTCCTGCTCAGCACTCGAGTGACAGGGCAGAGGAGAAGCAGTCGGGAGGCATCTGCAATAAATTCCTGCTGGCAGCTTGCAGTGAGCAGGGTTTTCTCGGGAGGGGCAGGAGCTGTTGTCCCCCTGTCACTGTGCACGTCGTGAGGGGAACAGGAGCACACGAGCAGCCCGGAGCTCGGACTCTGCCCTGACCTTGCTCCTGGTGCTGCTGGCCAAATTTCTGCAGAAATGAGGTGGTTGTGAAGGGGTGGCTGGGAAGGCAGGGCTGCCACTGCTGTAAAGAGCCTCTATCTCGATGTGTACTCATCTCCTCTCTTTGTGGTTGCTTTTAGGAATTCTTTGACATAAACCAACACCACTTAAACGTGCTCGGAGTGGGCCACCCCTCCCTGGACAGGCTGTGCCAGGTGACAGCGTCCCACAGCCTGCACAGCAAGCTGACCGGGGCTGGCGGGGGTGGCTGTGGCATCACCCTGTTGCCACCAGGTCAGTAACAGCCCCTTGGGCATCCTCCTCTTCCTCGCAGCCCTGGGGGGGTCAGGTTTGGGAACAGAGGGATCGCTGCCAGCCCTGGTCTGGCTCCGGAGGGATGGGTGGGATGTGTCCCTGCACTGCCTGGCACCGAGGGTTGCAGTGTGTCATCCAGGGCCGATTCAGAGTGTTCATTTATGTGTGTCAGCCCCTGCGGGCACTGGCCCCGTGCCAGGGGCTGTGTTTGGAGGAGCCGTGGCCCTTTCCCTCTCCCTGCAGTGGCCGAGCTGACTCACTGGCTGCTCTTGCCTTGCTCTTGGCAGATACCTCCCCGCTGGCCGTGGAAGCAGCCAAGAAAGACTTGTGTGCCTGTGGATTTGAATGCTGGGAGACCAAGATCGGGGCCCCCGGGGTGACCCTGCACTCCTGCTCCTCTCTGAGTGCCCAAGTGCTGCACGCGCTCGCGCAGAGCTGAGCTGCTGCCTCTGGCAGGACCGAGCTCTTGGCACCACGTCCTCGGAGCTTTGTGTGCCCAGATGCCTGGAAACTTCTGTCCCCTCTCCTGTGTGGCTGAGGGCCTCCAGATGTGGGTATGGAGCCAGTTTGGGGCCTGGTGTCACCGGGGTCTGGGGCTGCGATGGGGACCTGGGAGCACCCTCCCAACGGTGTTTGACCAAGGCTCTCAAAATCCTGGTTTGAATTTCCTTCCTCAACTGCTGTGCTAATCCCAAGGGGCAGGAGGAAAGGGGCTTGGCTGGATTCCAGGGTGGATAATGACACTTTGCTGCTTCAGATGCATGTGGTGTCTCTTCCCTCATCCCTGGTGTCCCGTGGGGGCTGGCACGGTGGCTATGCGCGGTGCTTTGACATTTTTGGGTGAAGAGCATCTTTGGCAGCTCAGGGCTTGATGTTCGGGTCTCTGTTTTTTCTGGACGACATTCCCGGTGAAGAGGAAACCTTTAATACAGCTCTTCCCTGCTATTAATTAAGTGTTGGGTAATTAAAATGCAAGATAAAGCACAATTCTGGTGGAATTACTGGTTTTCACTCTTTTCCATAATCTCTGCCTGGGCTGATAAGCAGAGTCCTGTAGTCAGGCTCTGTTTTTTATTCACATGCTCAAGGAAAGGCTCAAACAGCACCTGCAAGGAGGGCAGCTCCAGGCCAAGGGCAGGCTTAAAACTCCTCCTTGTAAAAGCTGTTCTCTCACACTTCAGCCTTGAACCAGCACGTCCCTGACCCTGCCTGGTGTTGGGTTTACTTTGCTGTAATTAAGTAGGGGAAAGAAACCCAAACCACGTCCTCAAAAGCTCACCATAAGTTGCAGTTGACAAACTCTAAAACCTAAATGCATTTAGACTTATTACACAAATGCAAATGCATTTTTTGCTCCTGAAATTTTAATGAGCTGTGCCACAGAACGAAAGGGAAGTGGCTGAGGCCAGAATCTCTGGGAGTCATGAGCTGACTCTGAGGAACTGTGGTCTCTGCAGTACCTGCCAAAGGGGTTTTATTATCACTCTGCTTGTCTGGGGTGGGTTTTTTAAGTGGGTTTTTAAGTGTAGCTGTGTTCAAGAATTGCCTCACTCAAAGCTGAGTAATGAATTGGCAGAGGTGGGGAGCTTGCCTTCCCCTTCCAGCCCAGGGCTAAAAAAATCAAGTGTGAGAAGCTGAGATGTTCTAGCTCTAAGCTCCCAGCATCATGGTGACCAGCTTTAGTTCCCTGATCCCATGTAAAACTGTCTCTGGTTTTAATAAATCCATGGGTTTTTTTAATGTGCAAAGTGTTCTTTGATAATTATGCTGGATACAAAAGGAAAAAAGCACCTTACACTGCTTCAGGAAAGCAGGTCTCAGATGCTGCCTTTCTACATGTCTAATTACAATTCCAATTTGCATCTGAGAGCGGCTTTACACTAATCACAAGTCAGAAAGGCTGATAAATAATTTACCATTTTCTAATACAGTGTAATCAATGTGAGGATCTGGGAGCGTGTTGACTTTAACCACTTACACGTGTCTACTTTGTGATGTTGGCACAAAGAGATGCCAGATCCAGCACCGGGAGCTTCCCTTCAAAACAGCGCATCTGGGGCTGAGCCTCGTCGGCTCTGAGGGCTGGGGGCCAGAGCTGAGGGGAAATTCACAGAATCCCAGGATCATTTGGGTTGGGAAAGCTCTCCAAGGTCACTGAGTCCAACCTGTGACCGATCCCCACCTTCTCACCTAACCCAGAGCTACTGAGTGCCACATCCAGGCTTTCTTTGGACACCTCCAGGGACAGGGACTCCAAACCTCCCTGGACAGTCCCTTCCCATGCCTGACCACCCTTTCCATGAGGAAATTCTTCCTGATGTCCAACCAGAACCAGCCACCTCTGCAGGTTTCCTCGAGCGGTGCTCATCCCGCTCTGCTCCATGCCAGAGTGGAAGTGGTGACATTCCTGGGGCAGGGAGGGGGTGGCAGTGTCCTGGCAGGAGGGTGACCCATACTGGGGTCTGTGGGAAGGGCCCTGGTCCAGGGTGACACGGACACTGCTGGGATCTGCCTTCCCTGTGCCACGGGGACCAGATCTGCCGAAGTCAGCAGCTGGAGCCAGTCCCAGTCTGTTGGAAGTGAGCACAGATTTCACATCCATCTGTGAGCACGGGAGTGCCCATTCCCTCCTTTCCAAACTCCTCCTTCACCAGCTCCATCAAAGGCTTTGCAGGGGCATTGCTGCATTACCCCAGCGGGATAACCGGAGGGATGGCTGGGATGTTTCTGAACGGGAATCACCCCTTCACTCACACCGAGCTGCAGCCTCCTGCTGTGACTCCTGAGCCCTGGGACACACGGGAACATCCCTGCCCCTCCTCAGCCCGAACCGCAGGAGCAGCTGCTGCCGTGGGACCGATGCCCCACGGGGACACGGGGTGGGGCAGAATGAGGCACAGCCCTGTCTGTCCCGTGCTTTGCTGCTTTGGGAGCAGAACTGAAGCCTGTGGAGTGTGTTCTCCCCGCGGATCATCCCCTCCTCTCCCAGGCGCCCCGCGGGACGGATGTGCAGCAGGGCAGCGATTGCTGCTGAAGGATTAGCCTGGTAATTTGGCTAATTTTTCTTGAGCTTCATTTTTCACATTACGAGCTCTGCAGAAAGACTAACGAGCCTGGCTTTGCCTCTAATAGCCAGCACAGGGACGGGGAGGGGAGGCTGTGCTCCAGCCTAAAGGAGGGATTGAGGAATTGCGGAGCGTGGGTGTCCGGTGAGAGCTGGGGGTCACCGGTGTTTAGTGACAGCAGAAAGGAAAACACTTTGTATAAAAATACCTTTTAAAATCATCCTTTTTCTTCGCAGCCAGTACCCGGGGCAGCATCGCTGCCGGGGTGTCTCCCCCGATCCCTGGGGAATGTCCCAGTGCCCCGGAGGGCTCCTGCCCCGGCTCCTCCCGGCGCGTCCTCCCCTGAGCCGGGACCCCGGCGCTCCCCGCCCGGCCCTGGCAGGCACAGATGGGATTATTGTTTGTTTGCACTCCGTGTCAGCAGTGCCTTCTTTCTGCTCCGCTGAGTAGTTGCTGAGGAGGCAGTGACATTATTGGAGATCACGGAGAGAGCAGGAACAGGGTCAGGGAGAGCGAGGAAATGTCAGCGCGCAGCCACGCGGGGCTGGGGGGCTGCTCACGGCCCCGGGGCTCCCGCTGCTCCCAGGGTCCCTCCTGGGGACAGGGGGTGGCATTGGGACCCCCGGCACGGCCTGCAGGGCCAGCCCTGTGTCCTCGGACATCCCTGGAGGGTTTAGGGAGTGTGGGGATCCCCCGGGTCCAGTCGGGACCCCCCCAGAGCCATTTCAAGGGCAATTTGTGCATCTGGCACCTCCTGCTGCAGAAGGGCTCCCTGTGCCCTCTGCCTCCCATCCGCAGGGATTTCGGGGCTCTCCCATTCCCGGGGCTCGTGGGGAGCCTGTCCTCCCCCGTCCCCCCCATCCCTCTCCCCTCCCAGCACGCTGAAGGTTTTGAAAGTTAAGTATTACCGTCTGCTTTGTTGTTGCCTAACTACGACAGACAAATTGAGAACTAGTTGTCAAAATGTCAGTGCACAACAAATCAACATTCAAAATGAGTCTCAGCGCTATGTGGTGTATAATTAAAAAAAAATCCTTTTTAGAAATTTCAGCAAGCGTTGGCTCTGCTTTATATTTGTCTGTGTGATTAATAAAGGCAGCTAATTTTCAGACTTTAAAAACAGCTAGAAAATAGCTCCTAATTACATATTAGGTTCCAAGCGGCCCCCGCTGAGCGAGGCTGGTATTGGTGGGCCAGAGAATTTGGCAGGGGCTTAATTACATTCTGAGCATCATCTAATTTTAGTTAAATGTAATGTAATCAGCAGCAGATGTCTGAAATAAAATATGAATTATGAATATGATGAAATTTCATTCTTGAATAAAAAAGTAATTTGGTATTTAGTTCATTAAAGTCGCAGAGGTTTATTAGGGAGCAGGTACACGGTGTGGCTGGGTTCTATTAAAATGATATTTCAGAGGGAGTAGGAAATTGCATTAAAGGTGCTAAAATATTCCGCCAGGATGCTGTGCCGGGTGGCAATGAACGTTTACAAAAATAACGGAGCCCCTGGGCCAGCGCCAGCCCCCGGCTCCGGAGCTTCCGTTTACGCAAGGTGACGTCCCACGCCCTGGGGGGACCCGGGATGGGCCCTGCACCCGCTCCGGCTGTCCCAGAGCAGCCGGGCTCTCCTCACAGGTGGGCTCAAGTGTTTCCCCTGTTATTTCACAGAATCCCAGGATCGTTCAGGTTGGGAAAGCCCTGTAAGGGAATCGAGACCAACCTGTGCCCGATGCCCACCTTGTCACCAGCCCAGAGCACCGAGTGCCACATCCAGTCCTTCCTTGGACACCACTTCCAGGGATGGGGACTCCACCACCTCCCTAAGCAGCCCCTTCCAGTGTCTGACCACCCTCTCCACGAGGAAATTCCTCCTGATGTCCAACCTGAACCTCCCCTGACACAGCTTGAGGCCATGGGGACAAGACACCCCGGTGCACGTTGAGCTGGGCTCCCTGTGCCTCATTCCAGCTTGGCCAGGAAAATGAAGCCTCAATTCTCCCGTCAGCTCCGGGACCACGGTGGATCCTCCCGGGACATCGTCTCCTGGACACTCTCCCTGCAGCATCCTCTGCACTTTCAGCTCTGAAGTTGAAATTGCTTTTCTCTATCCCTCAGTGGCCCAGGCTGACAGATAAGCATCTCCTGGCAAGGGGGAAGGATGGCGTGTTCATTATTTCCTTGTATTACAGATCCTGTCATTTTAATCCCTCCTGGATGCCAGGCACCAGCTTCCAGCCCTGCCCGCTTCCAGGGTGCCCTCCAAGAAAACCCCGTGGCCGGTTCATCCTACATGGCAGGAAATCCCAGGGCACATCCCGGCAGCTCCGGTGATGCCCCGGCACGGTCCTGGTGCCGTGGCACAGCTGGGCTGCCACGCTCGCCGGCGTGGGTTCAGCGTCCTCCCTCTTCTATTCATCAAGGGCATGACAGCTAAAATTCATTTGAAGATGAAGAAAGTGCCGGCTAATCCTTTCTGGGAGACAGTGATAGACTGGCGGCTCAGGAAGAATTGCACAGCAGTAATGAAATTAGGCTAAAACTGCTGGCGGATAGCAGATAATTGCCCTTGTCTGTCACGAGGAATAACATCTCCCAAATCCAACACAATGATTGTTAAAGTTGCAGGAATTTATTTTATTTATTTTATGGGCTTGGAGTTGGCTTTCCAAAGGTCTTTCCCAGGAAAATAAAGGAGCGGGAGCTGCGCGCTTCGCCTCCCACCTTCCCCGGGCGCTTCCGCTGCAGCTCGTTAGCCCTGACGAAGCAGCATCAGCACGATGACAAGGACACCCCGCTGGGGCCACTCCCGGGGAGCAGGAACTGAACCAGCCGGCACAAGGAGCTGCTTGGAGGAGCTGCTGGAAGTGCCGGTCCATCCCCAGCTCCCGCTGACATTCTGGTGCTTTCCAGGAGGAATTCATCCGCCGACACCGGGTGCCCGCCTGGTCCTGGGGCGGGTCCCGGTGCCACGGTGGCCACACGAGCCCCGGCCCCGTGTCCGGGCTGACCAGCAGCTATTTGTTTTGTAATTGATGGGGCGGTGGCGGCCCAGCGCGGGTGAGTGACTGCGCCGGCCGGCGACGGCGATGTTTTATCCGCCGGGGCTGGCACGGGTAATTTACTGCGCCCGGCAATAACATATTTCACTTCCCGTCTCCCAGATGAAGATTACTTGTGTTTGAAAGTGCCTGAACACACACTCAATTCTGCTTAAACGCTCGCAGCCAGCCGAGCGCGGCTCGGCCCCGCGCCGGGGGTGGCACAGGGATGAGGATGGGGACGAGGATGGGGACAGGCTGGAGCACGGCCCGTGCTCCCTCTGGAGCCGCTCGCAGCGCTGGGGAAAACCCCCCGCAGCACCCGGCGCAGCGGCTGGAAATATTCCATCCACCTTCCCTGACATTTCGTCTGGCCGGGCGAGGAGCTCCGTGGCATTTCCGAGAGGGGCTGGGGAAAGGTCAGGGGGTGGAAAAGGTTGGCAGGGTCGGCGCTCCCGCCTCATCCCGAGGCTGCTCCTGACCCCCCACGGACAACTGCGGCACCGGCACCGCATGGGCTGGATATCCCTTCCAGTGCTGGGAATGCCGCGTGCTGTCCTGGGATGCCTGAGCCACCTGAGGGATGCGTCGGCACCGGCGAGGAGGGCTCATGTGTGCACCCCCAAAAACCCCCTGTGAGAGGCAGCTGTGAGGGCAGGAGCTGGGGCTGCAGGGGTGAGGGGCTCAGAGCCATGGGGATATGGCAAGGCTGCGCTGCCAGGGCTGGATCCCATCCAGCTCCTTCCCGTGCCAACAGCTCCGGGTGGGCTCTGGGCAGAGCCGAGCTGAGGGTGTGGAAGGCCAAAGCTGACCCCGCTGACCCCCTGCGATCCCCGGGCTGCCGGGTGGGGTGCTGGACCCAGTGCTGCCGCTCCTCCTGCCGGTGCTGGCACGTCCCCAGCGTTCCCGACACGGCGCTGCCGTTAATGGATGCTGATGTGTCACCCAGCCCATTTGTCTTCATTTGGTGCCAGCCGGCGGCCGCGGGGACGCGCCAGGGCCGGGCACAATGCCCTGGAGCCGCAGCCCGGCCCAGCACCAGGATGGGGGGCTGGCATGGCCAGCGCAACCAAAAGTGGGTGTTGGTGTCCATTCCCACTCCCAGGGAGAGTCCCTGGTCACTTTGCAGCCAGGGACTGCCAGCCCGAGACCCCGGCAGGGCTGGGGAGACCTTCCTTGTCTGTGGCACAACCTCTGTGTGCCACAGTGCCTGCCGAGCCAGTGTCCCGGGGGAGGTGGGCATGGATTTGGGAGCATGACAAGGCTGGGGTCAGACGGGCTGGCCCAGAGGTCCCTCCAGCTCCCCATGGCCACCCACGGCCACCATCGTCCTCCCTCAGTGGGGGATGGCACCACTGCCACCGTGTCCCGCCAGATTCTGGGGTGGAACCTCTCCGCTGGAGCTGGGTAATTTCTGATTAAGGATTACTGTACCATCGGCTTCGGTTTGATTGCAGATGTTTTTAATTATATCGTATAAGATCGTATTATGTAATTGCATTTATCTGATTGAAGCCTTAATTGTAGGATTTCATAATGGTTTGACTGGGTAAATACACCGTCGCGTCTGTTGTCCCCCACCGAAAATTAGGTGCTTCATGTCTTTATTGCATTATCCTGGAGAGGAGCTTAAATTGGGAAGGAAGGAATTAGGAGAGAGAGAAGAAAGGAAAAGCGAGTTTGTCATAGGATCACAGAATCCCGGAATGGTTTGGGTTGGAAGGGACCTTAAGGATCATCTCGTTCCAACCCCGTGCCATGGACAGGGACACCTTCCAGTAGAGCAGGTTGTTCTCCCATGGACAGGGACACCTTCTTTCTCTTCCCACTCCCAGAGATCGTGGTCCCCCTCTCAGCACAGCCACCTGGGCTCTGAAGGCACCAGAGCTCATCCCAAACATCCCCTCCAGCCGCTCTTCCAAAAGCAGGTGAGGGATGGCAGAAATTCCTATTTCCATTAATAACAGTACACAGCAAAATAATTGGAAAGCTCTCCACCTTAATTCCCTAAAAAAAAGCATTAATGAGCTGCTGGCAAAGGAGAGTCTGATCTGCACCTCCCGCCCTCAGGGGGGTCTCTGCGCCTCCCCCCGGTAATTAAAGGGAGGTTCGGGGTTTTGTCGGAGCCTTTTTCCCGGCTGTAATCCGCAACATGTGGTTCGCACGGAGCCTCCTGGCTAATGGGTTTAGGATTACGGGAATATGCACAAATCCAGCGGCTCGCTGTCACTCTGCTCGGCGCACTAAGGTGATTTCATTAGGATTTAGGTTTAGAGAAAAGTCTCTCTCTCTCTCTCTCTCCCCCCGCCACTTCTCTCCCCTTAATATTATTTTTATTCAATTACATCAGCAATTCATGAAACTTCAAAGCCATTTCATCAGCGCAACCCGAACACTGCCAGATCGCGCTTGAAAGGGGGGAAGAGGAGGAAAACATAAGCTGCTGCTTTAATGGAATTACTGAAAGGGGCTTTTTAATTAAAAACAAAGGTTGGGCTGAGGTCTATCCATAATTCAGTGCCGCTGGATGTAATATCTGCCGGTGGTTTAATTTTAATAAATGTATGTATTATTAACGGTGGAATCTATATTTTCCAAGCCCAAGGAAGGCCCAGCTGTTCCTGCTGGAACGGCTGTCGGTGCCATGGGGGGCACGAGGGGACACTCGGTGGCCACAGGGCAGGAGATGGGGACGGGGATGCTCCCGGTGACCCCCCGGTGCCACGGGAGCTGTCACAGCCCTGAGTTAATTACCAGCAGCACCTGCGTGGGTTATTCAGACAACTCCAGCCCCTCTTTTTGATGATTTACACTTAATTAGCCTTTATTAATGAGATGTGACCTCGTCCAGCGAGCTGGTTCCTCGCTGCCATCTGCCCGTCCCGCCCCGGGGTGGGACAGTGCTGTCCCCAAGGCCGAGGGCAGCGGGGCGGTGGCGGAGGGAACGATGACACGCAGTGATCCAGGTGCCGCGAGGGATCCTCATCCCTGCGCTGCTCCAGCGGGATGGCACCCACCCCCCACCCCTGCCAGCCGCCGCGTGCTAATAAAAACAAATTAACTTGTAGCAGCGTTAATTTTCCCGCATCCATCCATCCCGGCCTCATTACCAGGGCGATCCCAGGAGCCGGGGGTTTGGGCAGATTGTAATGAGGACCATGCGGTAGTAAAAGTCCTTCTAATAGGATTTATTTACTGTAATTGTGATTCGAGGCACAGTGCCATCCCCGGCCAGCGGGGCCGGGAGGAGGGGGCGTGGAGCTGAGGCTGGAGCACGGACGCAATGGAGGAGCCGGAGCTCCCTGAGGGATCTGGAGCGTCCGGCTGGACCTGGGGGACAGAGCAGGGGCTGTCCCAGCACAGCCGCCCCGTCTCTTGCTCCAGCAGATGTTTCCCGGAGTATGGACACCACATCCCGCTTCCCAAGCATCCCAGCAGGAGCCGCCAGGCAGGTCGTGTCACCTGGTACTGCCGGGGATGGGGTCACCCATTTCAGGGTTTCCCACTGGAGCTGGGATTCAGGAGCTGCTTCCATTGCCCCGTGCATGGCACGTCTCCATCCTCCTGAACAGAGGCAGCTCGGAGATTTGGGAGGCGAGGCTGCTCCATGGGATGCTCAGGTGATGCCGGGGTCACCACTCCTGCTCTGGTTTGGCTTCTGAGCACACGCAGCACTGGCACCCAGATACTCCTCTCCCGGCTGATCCGGATGCCAGGATCTGCAGCGGCTCCACTCCCGCTCCAGCACTCATCCCGGACACTTGGAGTGCCTCCTCTTGGGGTCCCCAAACCTGCCGGGCGTCCCCAGAGAAGGGAGCAGAGCTGGGAGAGCTTTTCTCTCGCTCACACTTCATTATTGTTGCTAAGGAAACCTCTTCCCAGGATCTCGCCTGGAACATGTCTGCCTCGGCGGGGCCGCACATCCATCTCTCCCAAAGTGCCCTGAGAGCCGGAGCCGGCGCAGACAAAGGCGGGGATGGAGGCGGAGGCTGCTCCGGGACCACCGCTGCGGCTTTGAACAGCCCGGCCCGAGCGGGATGTGCCGCACGGAAAAGTTGTCAGGGATCATACAAGACAAAAAAAAAAATCCAAAAGGAATTTGGAATTTGCTCCGGTAGGCAGTGGGGCCAGGAGTTTGCAGTCATGCTCCGAGGGCTGCCACAGCAGCGGGATGAGCAGGGACACCGGGATGGATCATCCCTCTACCGTTTCAGCCCATCATTAATTTTGGTTCCCAGTTTATGGAGGGGACTGGTGCTCCCGGCCCCGTGTCCCCCCCGTTCCCAGCTAATGCTTCCCACTGTAGCGAGACGAGTTCCCATCGTTCAGAATGAGCGATTCCCGCATTGATTTGCAGCTTCCTTTTGATGCAGCAAGAATTTATTCCTCGGGAAAGCGCTTTCTGTAGCCATCAGGGATTATTGATGGTGTTGAACTTGCTCGCTGCCCTCTGGATTGCAGCCGGCCCCAAAGCGCTGTGATGCCCACGGGATGGTGTGGGGGAACAGGGACACGCCGCTTTTGAGGGGATGCAGCCAGGGTCTCCCTGTGTAATAACTGCTGGGAACTGGGAAAAATACTAACAGGGCCGGGATGGACTCAACAGCAACGTGGTAGGTGCAGCACTGATCAAACCTGGTGCTGCTGTGGCACCAGAGTGAGTTCATGGCACACATGGCACACGTGGCTCCATCCCCAGTCACCGGTCATGCCATGAGCTCGTTGTGTGTCCCACACAGCTCTGCGAGGCCCCCACGGGGTGGGAGGAGCATCTGAGCACGACTTCCAGGTGGGAGCCACCTGGAATGCCCTGCATGGCACTGCCAGTCCCTTTCTCCAGGTGCTGGTGGCTCCTGCATTCCCCCAGGGATGCTCCCAGAGCCTTGGGAGTGCCTGGCCCCAGTGGGGTCCCCTCTCCCTCCCGGACTGGGTGGTCCCAGCGGAGCCCAGGTACCCACAGCAGTGTGCCAGCCCAGTGCCCTGCATCCTCCAGAACCCCACACCATGGAGGTGCCTTTTGTCCCACCCTTGCCAAGCCACTACCTCCACTTCTCCTGTTTCCCCCCTACATTCCTCATTAAAGAGAAGACTACAGATTTCCCAGCCTGTCTCCCGGTTTTATATTGAAAAGGCTAAATGATATGCTGACACCTTAATTACACCCCATTGTCACAATGCAGCGTGGCAGTGGTGTGAGTGATATGAGAAGAAAGGGCTGCGGCGTGCGTGGCAGATCCTTTGATTCGCGCTGGCAGGTTGGGAGCGACACAACCGGGGGCTCGCGCCAGCGTCACCCCCGCGCGCGGCACCGCGGCCCCGCCGGCGTCGCCGGCGTCACCCCTGCTGCAGGACGGCTGGTTTGGGGGACACGGTGGTGGCACCGGCATGGGAACATCCAAGGCTGAGGGATGTGGTCAAGCCTAGACGCCGTGGGTGGCCCCAGACGTCCCAGCCTGTCCCCGCTCCTTTCCCGTCCCCACCGAGGGCACGGGAGGCCACGGCTGCCGGCAGCGCCGAGGTTCCCTCCTTGGCAGAGACCCCAGCCAGGCAGAAATGTGCCAATTAAGCGCTGGCTGCTGATTAGCGGGGGCTGGGGAATTCGCTGTGCCGGGGGAGCGTCGCCCTTCGCTACGCGCCGTGTTTGGGAAATCAGCGTCACCCGAGCGGTGGCAGCGCTGGCTCCCGGCCATCCCCGCGGCGCCGCGCCTGGGGCCGGCCCTCTCCGTCGCCGAGGGGCTGGCAGGCGGTGACAGTGACGGCAGTGGCGGTGGCACACTATGCCCAGCTAGAAATAGCCCCCTTCTCCTGCTGATTTCCCTCCAGTCCCTGTTGGCACTGCTGTCACACCGTCGCTGGCTCCACGGCCTCTCGCGCACTTGGCTTTGCCCTGATGGGTGTTGGGGTCCCCAAGGCTGGGTCGGGGTGCAGATGGAGTCTGGCTGTGCCTTCTGGGGGTCCAGCCAGTGTGGGACCCCTCCGGCTCTGCAGGACCCTGGAGGAGGAGCTCCCTGCCACGGTGGTCTGGCTGTACCCAGTGGGAGGGTGCAGGTGACACCCCTGTCCCCTGGCTGCCCTCGCTGTCCCCTGTCCCTGCCATGGCTGAGGGGACGAGCTTTGCTGCCTGTGTTACCTACCCACAGTCAGGGTCGTGCTTTCTTCTCCTCCTCCGCCTCACACCACTGCTCTGAAAGTGGCAGCAGCAGTGGCACGTGGCCGGTGGCACATGGCTTCCCCCGTCCTGTCCCGCATCCGACAAGGCTGGGAAGGAGAAGAGGGAAGAGCCAGGCAGTGTTTTCCATTAACAAAATGTTGCCTTTTAAAATGACACGATGTGGGAACAGACATCAAACAGGCAGACGGATCGCCCGGCGGAGAGGCACTTCCCCATATGCATGCAGCAAATGCATTTGTTTTGGAAAATGCCAGCCCAGGGGAGTGCGGGTGGGAGCGGGAGCGTGTTCCAACCACTGGAAAAGCCTTTGTGCGATCCACGGTGGAGCTGCTCACACGGCTGGGCAGCAGCATCAGGAATCCGGGCACTGCTGGGCTGGCAGCTTCCCCAGGGGGCCCTGTGTCCCTGCTCCCTGTCACTATTCCGTGTCCCCGTCCCTTGTCCCAGCTCTGTGTCCTTGCCCTGTGTCCCAGCTCCATGGCCCAACCCTGTGCTCCAGCTTCCTGTTCCTGCCCTGTGTCCCTGTCCCATATCCCTGCCCTGTGTCCCATGTCCCTGTCCCATGTCCCTGCCCTGTGTCCCAGCCCTTCAGACACTGGTGACTCAAGCCACTTACTGCAGAGCAGAGGAGAGATTTGTGTCCCAGCTCCATGTGCCGTCCTGGACAGTGCCGTGCCGTGCCAGGCCGTGCCAGGCCATGCCGGGGGCACGCAGACATTCCAGGGCAGTGGGTGCAGACTGGGAGAGCCTCAGGTGGGGCCAGACCCGAGCCGGCACCGCTGGGAAGGATCCAGGAGCCAATTTACATGCAAATGGCCTTATTAATCAAGGACAAGAGGAGGAATGAGCAGAAACCCCCCAGCACAAGGGCAGAGGCTTTTTCACCGGATGCTTTTCAAAGTTGCTAATGAGGCATCAGCAGCTCTTTTCAGAGCCAGATTATTTGCTGTCTGGATTCTCCAGCGATCCCGTCTCCTCCGCTCCCAGTCTGTCCCCAGCCTGTCCCAGCCCAGCCCGGCTGGAACACTGGGAACCGGAGGAAAACAGGAGCAGGGATGTGGCGGCCCGGTTGCAGCGGAAGGAGAAAGCCCCCGGCCGAGCCGTGAGGACCCGAACCTGCTGGCCGTGTCCTGCCCCGGAGTCACTGTCCCCACGCAGCGTCCCCAGCTGCCCTCGCGTGTCCCCATCACCCCTGCGACATCCCTGCATCTCCTCCTGCCGGCAGGAGGGCCTGGAAACCCTCCAGGCACGGCGTGGCCGCTCAGGGAGACGCTGCGTCCGTCTGGGCGATGTCCCTGTGTCCCCACACTGCCCGGTGTGGGACAGGGACCCTGTGGGGGACATGGGGCTCAGCCGCCTCCCCTCCCGGCCCAGCCACTCCATTCCCGGGGCCCTTCCCGGCGGCCTGATCCCGCTCCGCGGTGTTTATTCCTGCGCGGGGCTTTGTCTGCTGCCCTTAATCTGATTTCGTGCAGTTCAGGCGTAGGAGCCTCGGGAGGGGAGGGGGAGAGCGAGCCGGGGGGGCTCGAGGGGGGTCTCAGAGGCCCCGCTGCAGCGCCGGGGGGGAATCTCAGTGGGTGCTTTGGGAGGGACCCTCGGGGCCGTTCGCCCGGTCTGGTTGAGTTTCCTGGGTTCCACCCTGAGATGGAGGGGTTGCAGAGAGATGGGAAACTGGGACACGAACTGGGGTAGCAGAGCACCCACCCCACCCCCAGCCGGCCCTGTGGTCCCCACAGCTCACCCGTGTCCCACTGAGGGACCCCAACCAGCACATCTCCTGGGGGTCACCCTGCTCCTGGCCCTGCTCCCAGCCCTGGAGGGGGATCTGCCAGCTGTGGAGGCAGGAGGGATCTCGGCACCTGGCATAGGGGCTGAATCTGCCTGGACTCGGGGACTGGGGACACAGAGGGCACTGGGATGCTCAGGGGCACTGAGGGCACCCGAAACACTCACCTGGCACTTGCAGGGCAGCAGGAATGGCTCTGTCCACACTAAGGGTCCGATCCCTGCCCTTTGTGCCAGCCTCACCCTCAGGTGCTCGACAGAATCCAGGATTTCATGGCTAAAACACTGGGACCGCTCCATGTCCATCCTGCTTTCCTTGCCCAGCTCTGCTGCGAGAGCATTAAAACCAGAAACAGGACACAAAAGTCATCAAAATAAAATAGACTTGTTGGGGTGACTCCCCCTGCGCAAACAAACGCTGCCTGATTCAATTAACGGGGCAGTTAAGCAGATAATATTGTTAAGCAAAGCAAAACAGCCTTTTGATGTGTTAATCATCCTCGTGCCTGGAAAAAGTCACCGAAAGCAAAGAAATCTGGGCCCCCATTTGAGGGGAGGCAGTGACACAGGGATGGCAGGAGCAGGGTCGGGATGCTGGGGTGGGATGGGGATGGAGCAGGGTGGGAGGGGGTGGATGAGGACCCGTGTGCCATCATCCACCTTTGCATGTCAACCACGTCCCTGATTTTATTTCGATTTCATTTAACTGAGGCAATTTCTGAGCAGCTCTGGGTCTGTGGCTGCCAGCGCTGGCTGCGTCGTTTCTCTGGAATTTTATACAATTTCCCAGTGGGAAAGAACCAATATTGGAGATCTCGGGCAAAACCTGCCTCTGGTTTCCTCCAGAAGAATAAAATAAAGGAGGGTGTGTGTCGAGCAGAATCTGGAGCAACAAGGGGATGTTTCAGCCTCGGTGGGTCCTTTGGGTGAACGTTGGAGCGGGCAGCTCCCTAGAGCATTCCCGCCTATTCTCAATCCTACCGGGAATCTCAGCCTTGAGAATGGAGGAGGCAGTGAGGCAGAGGGGATGCACGGAATCTGGGATTGTTCCTCTCCCGGGAATGCTGCAGTGGGCTCAGCCCGCGGCAGCCCCCAGAAGAGCTGCTGCGGGGGGCGAGCCCTGAGCCCTCTTTTTAGGGCCCCCAGAAATGTGATTTATTTCCCCCCGCATTGGGATCTCGGCCCCCACCACCCCTTGGGAAGAGCCGGCAGCACTCACAGTCCCCACGGCTCCCCTGGGGACAGGCTCGGTGTCCCCAGAGCGGACCCTGGGGACGAGCGGTGCCGGCGGGGCCTGGGGCTGTGGCTGCCGGTCCCCACCGCGGGCAGTGCCATAAATCACGGTGACACCTCCTCGGGGCAGGACGGGGCCATGGCAGGGGCCATTCACCTGTGTGACACCCGCGCCCGGGCACAAACGGGGCGGGAGAGGGTGCCACGGGGGGAGCTGTTGGTGGCAGTCCCTTTGCTGGTGGCACCTTGGGGCCAAGATCCTTGGGATGATGGTGCTGGGAGCGGGTTTTCCGCCTGGAAGGGATGGGGAAGCTCTGGAGCATCGCTCTGCCCTGGGGCTGGGTGGGAATGGGATGAGGCAGAGACAGCACTCTGGGCATCCCTTGTCCCCGCTGTTGAAGCAGCAAAACAAGGTGGATGCCAGGTGCTGGGCTGGAAAAATTGCTGGAAAAATTGCTTCCAAAGTCAACAGAAAGTTTATCCGAATCACTCCCACTGCAAATTGTCTCTGGAAATGAACTCGTAAGTGGTTCTGGAGCAATTTGCTGATTCCACAGGAGCCAAAGGCACAGGTTAACAGGATGAAAGGGATCCCATGGGAATCAGAAATCCCTCCAAGGAGGCCGAGTGGGTGCTGCTGAGCGGCAGCCACCTTCCCATCACCCTCCCAGCAGCAGGAATTGAATAATTGATGCAATTTGAATAACGCTGGGATTTGTAACGGTGCCGAAACTTGGAGACGAGAAGATTGTAATCAAAACTGATGGCAAACAGTTGTTTCTGTGCAGGTGGGGATGGTGCTGCAGAGATGGGGATGGTGCCCATCACTCCAGCACAGCTCTGGGGCTGGATTTTGGGAAGCAAACTGCTCCCAACACAGCACCGGGGCTCCTGCCCCACACCGAGCTGCTTTTTCTGAACGATTTCTCCAGGAGTAATATTGAGCTCAGGAATAAATTCTTCCCTGGGTGTCTAGCCAGAGGCCCCCACTCCTGCCCCATCCTCAGGGCCCCCTGAAGATGCTTTTGGGGGGTGTGTGATGGAGGAGCAGCATTCCTTTAGGAAAAGCCAAGGGAGGAGTTTTTCCCGGTGATATGTATTAGCCCTCACATCCCTCTGTGCCCTCTTGGCTTCATCTCCAGGACCTCTTGTTGACAACGCGGGGCTGGAGCACTCCCAGCTCCACTCGGGAGCACTGGAGCTGCTCCTGCTCCCGGCTCCGTTTAATCCCTGTGATAAATAACGGCACAAAAGACTTTGTGAAGTTCCCGGAGCCACGTGCGCCGAGCAGCCTCCAGGCACTGTTTGTGAAGAGAGGTTATTAAATTGATTTTTTTTTCCCCCCTTTACATGCTCAATGAACATTAAAATTAAAGTTCTGCTCAGAATCCCTCCGGGGCAAGGAGGGGCCGCGGCGCAGCAGAGGTGAGGTGTGCCCACGTGCCAGGAGCCGGAGCAGCTCTGCCACGCTGGAAGGATGATCCTGGCATCACCGAGGGGTGTGGGATAAGGATCGGTGGGGATGGAGAGGGGGGACCACGGCCCTGAGTGCTCCCAAAGGCAAACCAAAGGAAATGCTGGGAGCAGGGAGGCAGCCCCGCACTGGGGAGCAGCCATGCACCCCTTGAGGGCTGTCACACAGGGGTGGCAGTGCCAAGCTCTGGGGTGACCGATGGCTGGAGCCTGCTGGCACGGCGGGAGGGCGTTACGGGTGCCGTGCGTGGATGGCTGGGCCGTGGCTCCGCTGCTGGCCCTGCCACTGAGGCACATCTGGTGCTGGGGCACATCTGGTGCTGCTCAGGGCAGGTTTTGCAGCATCAGGAGCTCAGGGCACATCTGGCGCTGGGGCACATCTGGGAACAGCTCAGGGCAGGTTTTGCAGTGTCAGGAGGGAGGTGAGGGACGTCTGCAGGAGGTGACAGTCCCCTGTCCTGCTGAGGTCCTGGGGCTTGGGCTGGGGGGGCCCAGAGGAGGCTCGCCATGGTCGCCCCTTCCTCCTCCTCAGCCCCATCACTCCCCCTCCCGCCCCAGCCCCAAGGACTCGAATCATTGCCTAATTTAGAAAAATGACAGGGAGACGGTTTTCCACTGACACAGTCACTACTGAAAATTTACTTCAAGGTTCATTGTTGGCAATGTCAAAAGTGATGAAAACCAATAAAAAGAACCAGCACAGCATGAATGTCTGGGTGACAGCGCGCGGGGGGGGGCCCGCCCCAACCCCCTCGCCGCAGCCTGAGCCTGTACAGATAAAAGGTAATTGAAATGTTAGTTCCATTAATATTTCAGCGTGCCCCATATCTGACAGCCGCGCTCCTCACGCGCTCCCAGCCCTGTCTCTTTAGCTGCTGGGGGTGGAGGTTTCCCACAGCCTCAGCCCGAGGTGGGCGTCGGGCAGGGCTGGGTGGCATCCAGGGTGTCCCTGAGTGGCACCTGTGTCCCGGCACGTGATGCTCACGGTGCAGTTGTGGTCCTGCAAGAGCTTGGAGTCACCCTGGCACCAGGGTCGGGTTGGAGATGGGAGGTGGAGGTTTCTCGCAGACCCAGCCCGGTGTGGGCATTGGGCAGGGCTGGGTGACACTGGCCCATGTGCCCTCGGAGCTGGGGATATTTGGGTATCCCAACAGGATCCCTTGGGATGAGGCCCTTGCATGTGCCCCAGCCCCAGCTGCTGTCACAGCCCAGAGTCTCACATCGCCCCGGTCACCAACGCACACAGAGAGTGTCCCTGAGTGGCACTGGATGTCCCTGAGTGGCACTGGATGTCCCTGAGTGGCACTGGAGCCGCGTCCCTGCTCCACGCGATGCTTATCAAGCAGTCTCGGTCCTGCATGATCTTGGGGTCACCTCGTCAGGTCGGAGATGGGCAGAGTCACCTTTGGCCACCGCTGGCACCTCTCACACCACACTGGCACACCTCACACTGGCACCGGCACATCTCACACGGTGCTCGGCGCATCTCACACGGGCACATCTCAGACGGGCACATCTCTCACGGTGCTCGGCACATCTCACACGGGCACATCTCAGACGGGCACATCTCTCACGGTGCTCGGCACATCTCACACGGCGCAGCCCCCCCCCGCCTCCGACAGCGCGTTTCATCTCTCCCCGCGCCCGCCTCGCCGCATCCTCATCTATATCAAAGCATCAGGCAAATTAAATTGTTTGCAAAGCACCGTCTGCGCGTCTGTTTTATTCCTGCTTTGGGAGAACACGACGCTGCCGCCGCCGCCGCGGCTGTGCCATTTTGTTGAGTTTTCCCTGTAATTCCTGTTCAAAGCGGCGCCGCGGCCCCGCGCTCCCGCCCGCCTCCCGCCGCCGCCGGCATCAAAGCCCCACCGGGAACACGGGGGGGCCTGGGCTGGGGAATGGGTGGGGGGGCTACGTGCTTCTCCTCGGATTTGAAGGCCGGGGATGGGGGAGGATGGGGAGAATTCCCGAGCCGGGCGTCCCCTCCGGGTGACAGCCCCGAGTGTCCCCGTGGGTGTCAGGGAGAGGGAGGAGGATGCTCCGTGGGGATCTAGGAAGTATCAGCCAGCCCTGGCTTGGGCATCCAGAGGTGGCACTGGCCCATGTGCCCCCGGAGCCAGGGAAATTTGGGTATCCCAAGAGGACCCCTCGGGACGAGGCCCCTGCGCCCGCCCCAGCCCCAGCTGCTGTCGCAGCCCAGGGTCGCCCTCGCATCGCCCCGGCGGCCAAGGCAAACAAACAAACCCAACTCTCGCCACCAAATTGTTTCCCATAAGTCCTCCGCTTCCCGCTGCGCTCCGGAAAAAGCTCTTTTTCTTCTCCATTGACTGGTGGTGGCTGGAAACCACGCCGTGCCCCAGCGCTCGGGATGTTTGTCCCCGGCTCCACGGGAGCTGCAGCAGCAGGGAGAGGGCAGACACCAAGTCACCTTTTATTGAAGCTGAGCCCTTCCAGGCTGTTCCCTGCTGGCTTTTCACTCTTTCTCACTTTTATGCCAAAGAATTGAATTTAACTTGTTTTATTTTAATGGGGCGGCAAATCCAGCGTGCACCCAAGGTGCCCCCGGGGTGATGGGCACCGCCTGGATCCAGCCCTTGCCAGGGGCACCTCCCTGCTGGGGGCTGGGGGATTATTTGTGTTGGCAAAAAAGCAGATTAAAAGCCCAGAGAGCATTTCTTTGCCGCTGAATTGCAAACGCGCTGTGTGCAGCAGGAGCTGCTGCAGTTGTCTTGGTCCTGAGCCACGGTAATTGTATTCTATGAAATATTTATTCATTTTCATTTCAATTTCATTTCCAACATGTATTTCCTATAAAATGATGTGAGGTGAAAGGAAAGGAAAAAAAAAAAGAAAAAAAAAAGAAAAACCCGCCCTCGATGCATTTATCATCATCACAGGTTCCTTGCCAGAGCTCCCCGAAGGGGCACCGCCGGGCAGGACCACACAGGCTGCCAGGGCTGGTTTTTCTAAAAACTTTAAATGCCATTTTTCTTTCTGCTGAGAGCCCACGGGAGCTCCGGAGGTGCTGGACATTCCGGAGCCCAGCTCCCGGGAATTGCATGGCACCGAATGAAGCACAGCTCTGCACAGGAACAGGCACCCGTGGGTGATGAAATGCCCCTGTGCTGGGTAAAATACCCCTACACATCCTCAAATGCACCTATAGCACACTGAAATACCCCTGTGCTCTCTAAAATACCTGTTTGTATCCTAAAATACACCTGTATACACCAAAATACTCCTGTGCAGAGTAAAATACTCCTATACACACCAAAATACTCCTATGGACCCCAAAATACCCCTATGGGCCCCAAAATATACCTATACACACTAAAGTGCTCCTGAGCACAGTAAAATATACCTGTACACCCCAAAATATTCCTATACACCCTAAAATACCCCTATACACATTAAAATACCCCAACGCAGAGTGAGATACTCCTACACACCCTAAAATATCCCTTTAGACACCAAAATAATCATGTCCACCCTAAAATCCCTCCCTGCAGACTCCCGGCTTGCTGCCGGGTTATACACCCCGAAATACCCCTTATGCCCCCCAAAATACCCCTATACACCCCAAAATATCCCTTTAGGCACCAAAACACCTCATATACACCCCAAAATATCCCTTTAGGCACCAAAATACCCCTTATACACCCCAGAATACCCCTATGCACCCCGAAATACCCCTTATACACCCCAAAATATCCCTTGAGGCACCAAAATACCTCTGTCCACCTTCAAATCCCCCCCCCCGCAGCCCCCGGGCTCGGTGCCAGGCAGGTGCCCGCGGGCATTTCGGTCACCTGCCGGTGCCATCCCCGTCCGGCCCCCATCCAGCCTCCTCCTCCACCCATTCCCAGCTCTTCCCGGGTGATTATTCCCAAGCTTCTGGCAGTCCCCGCCTGATAAACAGTTGATTACTTCTCCTCCCAGCCCCGTGCCCGATTTGCATACAATAAATATCGCCCTCGGAGAGCCGAGCCCGGCTCATGCCTTATTTATGAGGGATAAACCCGGGATCGAGTTTGCATAATCAACACGTATTTAATTTGCGAGCCCTTCCACGCGGGTTCGGGCTCTAATCAGGCTCCGCGCGCCGCTGACAATCAGCGTGGAAATATCTTCATTAAGGGCCGGCAGGTTCCGGAGCCGACGGGGAAGCGCCAGACCTGGAATGCCACAGACCACGGCTCCCCTTCTCCTCCGCTCCCAGGAATTTCCCTTTGCTGCCTCTACACCAGATTTTTACTCTAATTTGGTGACTCTCCTTCCTCCTGCATGCTAATATATGCAAAAAACCACCGGGGCTCCTATTAAAATGCCATGAAAATCTAATGAAATTAATGTTGGCAACAAATATTACCTAATGGAAGAGCCTCCGGGAAAAAAAAAAAAAAAAGAGAGAGAGAGAGTGCAAATATATATTTGCACATATTTAAAGGCCTCTGTCAAGTAGTTTAGCTCCACAGTTTGGATGTTATTAAAAAAGAGGGGGAGGGAGCCTGGTGTATTGCGAGCCCAACACGAGCGGAAGGGCTTCCATGAATTATATTTTTAATTTCAGCGGAAAGCGGAGCTGACGTGGCTGGGATGCTCCGGGCGCTGGGTGCTCAGGTGGAACAGCGCAGGGCAGAGGTGGGAGCTGGGCTGGCAAGGGGAGGTGAGCAGGGCACGCTGCATCCCATCGTGTCCAGGGAGAATCGTATCCCGCCTGGTGAGCACTCCGTGTGTCACGTGTTGCATCCAGGGAGAACCACATCCAGTGGCTGTCCTGTCCGGAGAACAGCCCATCCAGGGGCTATCCCGACCACTGGATATCCCACCCTACCTGCTGAGTATCCCATTCAATGAGCATTCCATCCAATAAACATCCGATCCAATGAATATCCCACCTGGTGGGCATCCCATCCATTGAGCATCCCATCCAGCAGGCTTTGCATCTGGGCTGCATCCCACCCACCGAGCACCACAGCCAGGCACCATCCCATCCAGGGAACATCCCACCTGGAGAGCACTACATCCATCCATCCATCCATCCGTCCATCCATCCATCCATCCATCCCTCTGTCCATCCATCCATCCATCCATCCATCCATCCATCCATCCATCCATCCATCCATCCATCCATCCCCAAGTCCAGTGAGCATCGCACCCAGCGAGCCGCAGCTCCAGCAGGGATTGCAGGGACCAGCAAGGATATCCAATTATCCCCGTTTATTAATTTGGGTGTTCATACTCCAAAGCCACCTGGCAGTGACAGCTCGTTATGAGCTTATCTCTCACAGAGGCTACTCCTCGTGGGCAATTACAGCACCTCCGATTAATTCCTCTTTAAAGGAGGCCTGGCAGCTTCTAAATTTAAGATGTGTTGAAAAAACCCCAAGACCTGAGAGCCAATATTCCCGTTAATTACGTTACGTTTGGGGTTTTTTTCCAATTTACAGCAGACACGGTGTGTTTTCTCTCCAGGCTCACCAGAAGTGGTTTGAAAGTCTCTTTAAAGACATGTCCTGGCCCAAAGTTTGGGGCCAAGCTTGGAGCAACCTGGTCTAGTGGAAGGTGTCCAAACCCGTGGCAGGGGGTGGAATTGGATGAGCTTTAAGGTCCCTTCCCATCCAAACCAGTCCGGGATTCCGTGATTCCATCACTGATGGCTGGAAAACGCCAGCGTGGCTGACGGATGTGGTGTTGGGGGCTGGATGATGCCCACTCCTTTTCCTCATCACCGTGGTCGGTGTTGGGGGCTGGATGATGCCCACTCCTTTTCCCCATCACCGTGGTCCCACCTGTGGGACTCAGGACATCACCAGGAGGACAGGGCAGGAAGGGAAGTGCCTTGAAATCCTGGGAAGCTGAAAACTGGGCAAATGTACTTGGAGTACCCTGTCCCTGGGAAACGAAACAACAGAGGTGGCAGCTCGGTGCCCAAAGGTGTGGGAGGGGTTGATTCCAACCTGGGAGCAGACGGATATCGTCTTGGAAAATAATCCAGGAAAAAAATTGTTAAAGGTCAAACCAACTCAGGGTGTTTGCTTGGAAATGTGAATATTTGGGATTTCTCTTTTTTTTTTAATTTCAAGTTAAGCTTTCCCAAAAGCCTTCTCGTCGTTATAGTTTTATATATATAAATATGAAGCTCTATTTTTATACTTATATCAAAATGAAGCTCACTTTCAACCATCAGCACACCCAGAAAAAACAGCAGCAGAATTCCGCTTGGGAAGCACCTGGATGAAAACCTTTGAGCCGCCTGCCGTTGGAGCCCCCAGACCTCCCTGGGGCGATGGCTTCACTCTTCATTTTAAAGCCCAATCCCCCCTGCTTTGCCCATCTCTCTTCCCGAGTCCAAAATAGCTCCGGCGGTATCCGCTCAGCTCTTCCAGAAAGGATTGTTCAATATTTCTCCGCGAGCTGTGGGATGTCTGCTGTTCGTGAGCACATTAAACAGGGGTATAAATTCGTAATGAGAGCCCTGAAATGAATGGCTCTTATCATTTATGGATGGAATAATTAAAGATACTGTACTTGGAGGTTTTACATGGGCCTGTAAATTGTCAGCCGTGAAAGCAGAGAATCAGGAGAGTTGGAACAAGCTCGGGCTGAGCAGTGGAGGTGGCACTTTGGTGCAGTCGGAGCTTGGGGACCCTGGAGGATGCCAGCGGTGCTCTGGGGACGTCCTCATCCCTGCTTGTGGTCCCTCCTTCCCGGCTCCCACAGAGAGTCAGCCCTGGCTGTCAGAATTTGAGGGTTGAAGCTTTTTTTGGTGACTTTCCTGCCCTTGGAAATCTCCTGCTGGCAGAGCCAGCCCTGAGGCTCCCACCTGCTGCTCCGCCCAGGGCTGGCAGGGCCCCGGGGGATGCTCTGCTCCGGCATCCCGGGGCTTTGGGATGGGATTCCCCGGCAGTTCCATGCCCAGCCCAGGCCATGGGACACCCCGTGGGGCGGTGGGTGCAGGGGGGCACCAGCCCACCCAAGCCCCCAGGATGCCCCAAGGGGCAGAACCTCTTCTGCCAGCACCTCGTCCTATTTTAACTCCGATCATCTAAAATACTGTAACTATGGCAACGGCTGCAGGTGAGACTCATTACAGTTAATCCTCTAATTACTAACTACCTCTTCAATCAGTTGTAATTACTTTGGGGACACAGTTAACCTCTCATTAGAAACGCATGGCCACGTTTTACCAAAAGCACAAACAGTGACATGCCTGGTAATTTAGCACCGCGGCACTCAAGGCCACTCTCCGGCTTTTATGCCGGCACAATCTCATCCCTGTCATTAACCAGGAATGGTTGTCATGACAATTAATCATTCAATCCCTCATCAGCAACTTTTGCCAAATGTCACCCTGCTCTTGATCAAATGAGAAGGGAAAATTAAATGAATCAATTCAGCACCTTGGCATTTGTGACTATTTTTTTTGAGGGGGTGGGGTGTAAGTTGGCAGAGGCCCAGCAGCCACAGTGCCACGCTCTGCCCACGTGTGGGGAGTCTGGGAGCCTGTCCTGGGGCTGGGGGGCCCCAAAAGGAGCACCTCTAGAGCTGGGGGTCACCCTGCACCCCTCAGGGCTCGTGGACCTGATAGCGCAAGCCGTGAGGCTATCGTGGCACTGCCAGCTCCTGCCACGGCCACCCAGGTGTGCTGTGCCCAGATGTGCTGTGCCCAGATGTGCAGGGTGGTGGCTCAGCCAGCCTGGTGACCTCCAGAGCCGAGCAAAGCGTCCCTTCCTCCGCCGTGCCCCAGTTTTGCAAACAATCCTCTCTCCGATCATTTTCCTTTTAAACCTGTAATTAGCTGGAGTCATTTGCCGCATGCAAATCCCAGCCCTTAATTACCGGCACTAACCTTGAGCCGCGCAGGGGCTCCCGGTGGGCTCAGCCCCAAGGCCCTGCCAGAGCCCCCTGCAACCCCCAGCCTGACTTTGGGGTTTCCACGGAGTCAAAGGGCTGCTGAGGCCTTGTTCCCACAAAAAAAGGTGTTGGGATCTCAGCGCTGTCAGTCAGTGACAGCTCTGCACCTTCCCCTAGGCCCTGGGAGAGGTTGTGGAGCCTGTGGTGGGGTACGAGGCTCCCAGATATCCTGCCTTGCCGTGGCACTGCTCGAGGCTTCATTTGCAATTTTGGGGGGCTGGGAAGGCAGGGGGTGCTCACCCAGCTGCAGGGACCCCGGGGAGGTGGATTTGGGATGGCCGTGCGTCAGCATGGCCATGTTTTGGGGCAGATGTGCCTCAGTCCTGGAGGCTGGCAGAAGGTTGCCCCTGGCACCCCAGGGCACCCCGAGGCCACGGCTCATCCCAGAGATGATTTGACCCCCGTGGAGAGCACGACTTTGAGGGGGATGCAGCCACGATCCGCGTGCCCTGCGAAGGGAGGGGAGCCTGGGGAAGGGGAAGTTTCGCTGCCACTCGATTATAGGAGATTGTAAAATCGCATTAGGGAGGTTGGCATTTCAAGCCTGATGCGTTTGGACAGGGTGTCTCTCCCCGGCTCGGAGGGATCGATTATCCATCAGAGGGATGGCGGGCTGGAGCTGGCACTGCACACGTCTCCCCGCTCCCACCTCGCAGCTCCCAGCTCCCATCAGCATCCACAGCCGGGCAGCCCAGGGACCCCCAGCTGGGGCAGGAGCTGGGGCAAGGGCCAAGGGGTCCCCCAGAGCACCTGGATCCAGTGTCCTCCTGAGCTGGGCAGGGACAGGGTCTCAGGGAAGGTGGGTGTCCCCGTGCCGGAGAGTGGGATCCGAGGGTGCTCCCATCCCCACGGCAGTGAAAACCCAGCCCAGCACTGTTTTAGTTGATAGCCCGGGTTGTGAATTCCCGTCCTGTTTGCTCACACGTTGTGACTCCTTTCCTGCTCACAGTCCTGCCCGGATGACCCATTTGATGCTGAAAACCCCTGGCACTGGCACCAGCACCCACCTCCCTCAGTGCCTCCACTGCCATGCCAGGACCAGGGCCCTGCTTGCTCCCAAAACCCGGTGGGGGTGGGTGACATCGTTCATTGTCACCTCCCTGGGATGATGTGGGAAGTGTCACTTTTTGCCTTGGGCTCACTTCTTTCTGCTCCATGTCCTACCACTTTCCTGGCATCTTTGGGCTGCCAGGATCTGGTGCTGCTGGGGTGTGGGTGGGGATGTGGGGCTCCAGGGAAGGGGATGGTTGTTATTTTGGGGTGTCCTCCAAGGCCCAAATCCCCCTGGATTTGGGGAAACACCGGACGCCTCCAGCACGGCTCCACGCACCATCGGTTGTGCTGGGTGCCGGCGTCGCCCTTCCCACCCCGGCTGTCCCGGCTACCCGTGAGCCCCTGATTAATTCCCTGAAACCTGCAGTGCGCAAATGAGTAATAATCCCAGCAGTGCTAATTGGTGAGCTGTGTCCTGACAAATTGATTTGCACTGTGTTAACATCGCACGCCCGGCCGGCCCCGCGCCCACCGCGCCGGGGTCACTCCGGCCTGCCGGGATCCTGGAGCCGTGGTACAGATGGCTCCTTCCTCCCCGGCTCCTGCCTGCCCCGGGGGGCAGAGACTGTGGGTGAAGCCAGAGCAGCACCCAAAGCCCCCTGACTTTCATTCTGTTTAGTCTCAGGGGGTCTGTCCTCTGGACAGCAGGAGTTTCCAGAAGCTGGGTAGGAATGGGGCAGAAATCCAAGGCAAGAGCCTGGGACAGGAGCTGGGCAGGGGCTGGGAAGGAGCCTGGGGCAGGAGTGGGGCAGGAACGGGGCAGGAGCACGGCTGGAGCACAGCAAGAGCCCGGGGCTGCTCCGCTGCCGCTCGCTCTTGTCAATTCTTTATGGCGCTGCATCTTTAATAGCTTTACAGAGCCCATTTAATGTGCTCCCAGACATGAAGTGCTGTCTAATCAGCACATTTAGGAGAATTGCCCACATCCTGGTCTCGCTGCCATAAAACAGTGCCCACAGAAGCATCTGTAATTAATGTTTTTTTTCACTCGCTCTCTCTCTCTCCTACTGAATCAATTTATAAAGCGCGGACTTCCTCTGCGCTAGAGCTTTTAGGCTGTTTTACTCCGGCAGCCGAGGTGACTCGGCAGCGCTCGTCAATTAAGCAGCTGTGTATAATGGATGCTTCAGAGTAAAAAACACAGCCTGATTCCCAGAAATGATCAATGCGCATTTTTCTCACAAAAAAACCCAGGCTCACACGTCCCCACTGGGCTCCGCTCACCCTCCCGGGGCTCGGCGGAGCCACCGAAAGGCAAAGGGGGGGTTGGAAAAAAGCTGCTCTTTGCGCCTGCCTTTGGAATGGGAAATTAAAAACGGAATGAGAATTAAGGACAGAGATAATTAGTGTCACCCGCTGGGCAGGACCTGCCTGTTGGCACCCGGAGCGGGGGCGAGGCCCCTGGGGATGTCACCGGGAGTCCTGTCCTGGGGGAGCCCATCAGTGTGGCCACGGAGGGTGGGAGGGAGCGTGTCGGGACCCCCAAGGGATGCTGTGTGGTGTCACAGCCCCCAGCCCCTGCCAGGGAAAGTTTACAGGTTTTATTGCCGGAGGTGGCTCCTAATTGGGAAGAAGGAAATAAAACGGGAGTGAAAGTGGGGCTGGGCCGGCAGCGAGGGGCCAGCCACCCCCCTGTGCCCCGTTTTGGGAGACTTCAAAGCCTCCCGGCGCACAAAGGCGCTGCCTTTGCTCTTTGGCCGTGCGGATCAAAGCCCCCGGCGGGAGGGAGGGCACGGGAAGCTCAGCCATGCGCGGGGCCCCCCGGCCCCAGAGCCCGGAGATGCCCGGCACCATCCAGAACTGCCACCTCCTCCCTGTTCCCATGGGATCCCCACCGCCGTGGGATGCGGCAGGAGCCAAGGCCTCCCGCACCCCGTCATGGCCACCCAGTGTGGGTGTCCCCACGTGTCCCCAGCGGTGGGACAGGGACCACTCCGGTGCTCAGCACCACCCACAGGGACTCGGGGCTGGGAAGCCACCCCGGGGTGACGAGGTGGGGTCAGGAGCGTTTCTCCCAAACAAGGGCAGCCCCAGGCTCTGGCAGCTCCGCTGGCGCCCAGCTCCGAGCTGCCCAGCAGGACAGAGGCTGTCCCATGGAAACCTGCTCCGAAACGGAAAACTTATAATGGTGGTTAATTGGTTTTAAACAAAGCCTAATTGGGATTGTACACCTGGGCACCGTGCTAGTTTCTGAGCCATAATTGGCCTCAAAACTGGGAGAGGGGGTGGCGTGACTGGGCGGTGAGTGGCGGCATGCTGGGAGCGGGATGTTGGAAGCACCCTGGGGACAGGGTGCTGCGAGCTGGGTGCTGGGAGCTGAGTTCCAGAAGAGGGATACTGGGAGCAGGATTCTGGGAGTGGGATCTGGGAGCAAGGTGCCACAGGAGGTGAGGTGGTCCTGCCAATCCACTGGGCTTGGCAGCCCTCATGCGGGAGACCCGCCAGGCTCTCGTTATTCTGTGAAAACAAGGCTCTTGCCCGTGAGTGCTGTGCCTTGTCCAGGAGGGATTTCAGGGCTGGCTCCATGCAGAGCCCGACTCGGGGGCACACGGAGCCTGATTTGCACGGTCCTGGTGTCACACAAAGGCGGAGCCGTGCTGATGGTGACGGATGTGCTGGCTCGGTCACCCTGACCCGGCTGCCTCAACCCCAGCCCCAGCTGAGGATGGTGAGGATGGCGAGGATGGTGAAGATGGTGAGGATGGTGAGGATGGTCCCAGGAACAATCACAGCCCAGCGGGGCTGGGGATGACCAACGCTGCCAGCTAGGCTTCCAGGGAAAACCAGGGTGCTGCGGAGAATGTGGATTTTGAAAATACAGGAGAAAATCCTGACTTAAATTGATCATCTGCTGCAGAGGCAACCAGCTTGGGCACACCCTGCTGAGGACACGGGCAGGTCCCTGTGCCGGGACCCTGTAACAGGGACAGGGATGGGGACGATGGATGGCAGAGCTGCCAAGATGTCCCATTTCTCCTTCTCTGGAATACACCACATGGGAATGGAGCTCCTTGTGCTCTCCAGGTCTCCATTAATCTTCCCTGGGTGCTGTGGGTCATCGGGAAGGGACCCCCAGATCCCAAGGAGCCAAAAGGGGCAGAGGGGGCAGGAGGAGCTGAGCCTGGTGCTGTCCTGGCCACAATGCCGCGGCCAGGCTGGACGGGGGACAGGCAGAGGTGAGGGCAGGGGACTCAGCGATGCCCTCCCAGAGGTCATGGCTCAGCTGTAACGCCTCATGGAACCTGGACGGGTTTGCCTGCAGCAATCTGCCAAAAATTAATATGCAAGTGGAAGGATCCTTCCCCCCGGAGCGGGTTGAGTGAGGGGAACACAAACCCGGCGGCTGCCACAGGAGACGACGCTCTTATCAGAGCAGTGACACCGACAACCCGGCTCTATACATTTTTAATAAATCATTTGAAATTCCTGGCTGTCAGGAGGATTGAATCGGGTGCTTCCTCGGCTGAAAGGCCGAGAGGCTGTGCCAGCTCTCCTGGCAGCCCTGAGGGGAGGCAGAGGGGTTCTGGTCCCACTGTGTGGCATTGCTTGGTGCCATGGGCGCTGCTCTGTCCCACTGTGGAAGGTTCAGGGATCACCACCTTCCTCCTCCCACCACAGTCGGTGCCTTCCACGGTGCTGGGGCCGCTGGCAGCCCGGCAGAGCTGGGAGCAGCACAGGGGAGAGGGGGAACCTGCTGAAACAAGCAAATTGCAACAATTCCCCTTTTCCAAATGTCAGCAGATTTGGAGGGGAAAGAAGCAAGTAAGTTAAAGGTGAAGATCTCCTGGGAATCTCCAGCTCGCTCTGCTTTTGTTCCCGTAGCTCATCTTCCTGGGGCTGCCCCCCTTGGCAAGGACCACCCTGTAATCCAGGCTGGCAGCACATCCCGGCACTGCTCCATAAATGCAGTTAAACAGCACAACCGAGATTTTTGGGGCAGAAGGAAACTGGTCAGAGACCAATGGGAGGCAAATATATTATTGGTGTGGGAGGCAGGCAGGGAACACCACACACAAGGGATGGGGCAGGAACAAACCCAGCAGCACCATCAGGCCTGGCCCTGATCGTCTCCTCTTCCAGGAACTGGGCACTCACTACCAAAAGGTTTTGCCAAGGAGCTGGAGAGTTCCCTGTGATGGGCTCTGAGGCCCTGGGGACCGGCAGGGAGGAGGTGATGCCCACGGCAGTGAAGGACAACACCCAGCTGTGCCCACCAAGCCCTCCCTGGGAGCAGCGCCTTTGCTCTGCCCACAGAGGGTCCCCTCTGCAGCTGGAGCCTGGGGACCCCCCAGGAGCCCCTCGGCCTTGCCTCCACCCAGTGATGCTTTTGAGCACTCCTGCACAAAGAGGCTGTGGAACGGCCCTGTGCCGGATATGAAACATCCCCAGGTGAGATAAAACCAAATCACCTGTCAGTCAGCGCCGTATCTCGGGTGGCATCGGAGCCTCAGGACTAACAGGGATAGAAGATGCTCTGCAGGCTGGAATCGGCTCCTTGTTACACTCCCAGCCCCGCTCACGAGGGCTTTCACCTGAGATTTTGGTGAAAAAGGTTGAATTTTTCACAAAATCCCAATGGGAGGGAAGAAAGGAACAGGATCTGCTCAGCCACTGGCAGGACACAGTGACCCTGGGATGCCCCTGGTCACTGCTGGGATGCAGAGCTGGCACAGGGCCATGCCGGGGCAGGGCTGGGGCTGCTGCTCATCACACTCCAGCCCCAGGAGCACGTGGATATTTCTTCTCTCCTGCAGCGTGGGGGCTGTGATGTCCCCTCAGTGCTTTCACAGAATGGGAAGGGTGCGGGGGCTCTTGCAGGAAGCCAGACTCTGCTCCTTGTCTTGGAGCTGGGAAGACCCCGAGGGGAGTTGCAGGAACGATGATCCATCATGTGCCAGTGACCCGGACGGGGATATTTTTAAGCAGGGAATAAAAATAGACTCAGGCTGGCGGCGAGCACTCGCTCCCGGCGTCGCTGTCGAGGGGGCTGGGGGCTGGGAGGGGGAGCAGGATGGACCCCAGCCCTTCACCCCGGCCAGCCCACCCTGCAGCCTGTACCCTGATCCCCCCACCATGGACGGTCCATCCTGGCTTGCTCTCGGGGCAGCTTTTGTGTCACCACCTGCGCCCTGGGGACTGTCACCCTGCCCAGGCCACCCCCTGGCCCTGCAGACGCCGGGGTGGTGGTGTGGGGCTGCCAGTGCCCCCCAGAAAATGCTGCCTGATGCACTGGGAGAGGACGCAGGCGCCGCTGGCCCCAGGACCAGGCTGCAATGGGGATTTGTTTCAGCTGAATAACTTGCTGAATCTATAAATAAACCGGGGGGAATCAAGCACAGAGCACGGGAGCTTCTGCCTTGCTGACCCTGCAGCACCCGAGGCAGCTGCCCTCGAATGCTGCCCAGCTCCACCTCTGTGCCCACCCACGGCAGTGGCACCCGGGGGGACAGCGGGAGGATGCTGCTGGACACAGTTCCTTGCCCAAACAGGAGCCTTCTGAGCCTGGATCAGCTGCCTGCTCTCCGTGCCCCCTGTGCCCTCTGTGCTCTCCATGCCCTCTGTGCTCCCTGGATCCAGCTCTCCCAGTCTGGCCTCAGCACTCAGGGAGCTTCTGGCCCTGGGGACCCCAGCAAGGAGCCATGTGGGACCAGTTTTTCCCTGTGGGCAAATTCTGCTTTCACTCCAGTGAGATTTGGGATCTAGGAATGAGCCCATGCCCTGGCACATGGCAAGGGGAAGGAGATCCTCTGTGCCACAGCAGCAGCTTGGAGAGACCCCCACTCCTGCCTTCCTTCCTCCTCCTCCTCCTCGTTCTCCTCCTCCTCCTCTTCACGCCTGGCTGCCCCTGGCCGTCTCACTCCGCTCTCCATTTGCTTTCCCAACAGATGTTGGTGTCTGTCTTCTAACGAGCATTTTAACGCTGGAATCTCTCTCTCCCCTCTGACTGGGAAGCAAAAAGCTTGACATCTCCCATCAGCATCAAAGTCCCTCGTCCCAACACCCTGCACCCCGCCAGGGCTCCGTTTCCTCAGCGTGGTGCTGCCGGGGCAGCGTTTGTGTCCCCCATGTGTCCTGTCCTTGCCTGGAGCCACCTCTTAGACCCCCATCCCTTGGAGAGCTGCATTTGGAAACAGCTGGCAGCTGGGGGAAACCTCCAAGGATTCGATGGGGATGGGAAGCAGGGTTGTGAGCCAAAAGCCAGCCATGGGAAGGACCCACTGGAGCGGCGACACCACCGTTGGCACCGATAAACCTCAGCGGGGTGGGTGGGCATCCCTGCGTCTCTCGCCATGCCCTGGTGACATTAAATTCAGGCAGGGAGGTGAAGGTGCCATTTCCCCCTCCGTGTCCTTCATCGTCCCTTTGTGTCCCCGCTGCCAGCACGGGAGGGCTGCGCGCGGGGCAGGAGCCAGCGATCCCAAATATCGACGGCGGCCCCGATCAATGCTATCTCCTCTTTCCATGCCTATGAGCTCATTGATTTTTTTTTTTTTTTTTGTTGTTACCTCTGTGTTTATGTAATGTCTGAACTTTGCACAACTGAACCGTTTAATGTGCAGAAAAGAGCCCTGTTGCCATGAAAACGGACCTGCAAATGACAGCACGGATGCGGAGATATCCCTGTTTTATTGGGCCATACGGAATGGATTTTAACCTTGATAAGTCAATAACTTTTCGTACAAAAGGAACGAGAGCAGATACAGCTTTCAGAACCTCGAATGCATTTAAAGCAGAGAGTAATGGCCCGGTTTTAATCCCCGGGAAATCTTTCTCCTTCTGAGGGCCAGGCATTGCCAGGGCAGAGTGACATTTTGGGCAAAGAATTACAGCGTGCATTTGTCAGGATGAGAGATGGAGACGCTCCGTGCTCCAAATTGCCGGTGCCGGTCAAAAATAATGATATTAAATTAAAGGGATATCGTTATCTGAAAGAGCACAGAATCAGAGAACAGAATCAATGAATGGTTGGAGTTGGGAGGGACATTAAAGCTCATCCTGTTCCACTCCCTGCCATGAGCAGGGACAGTTTCCCCTAGCCCAGATTGCTCCAAGACTCATCAAACCCGGCCCTGGGCATTTCCAGGGATGGGGCAGCCACAGCTTCTCTGGGCAATCTCTGCCACGGCCTCCTCACCCTCACAGGGAAGAATTCCTTCATCACATTTAATCCAAACCTACTCTCCGTCAGTTTGAAGCCATTCCCCCCATCCTGTCACTACAACCCCGTGTTACCCCTGTTTTGGGAGCATGGGGAACTTTGGGTGGGCTCCCCAGTGCCTCAGGGGAGGGACTCACCCGCCGCCACCCCAGACGTGCTGATGCATTATTTATTTGTGCTAAAGCAGAAGGACTTTTAAAAATCTCTCTCCTCCAGCTTCCTCCCTGCAATTCAATCCCTCTGGAAGTGGCAGCGGAGCCGGTCTCACTTTGCAGAGCTCATTCATTAGCAGATTAAGGCTCTCCTTGTGTTCCCAACATCGCTGGGGGAAATTTATGTTCCGGCAAAGTATTCACGGGTTCCCTGAATCACAAAAGTGTTTCTCTGTAAAGTCTTCAAAAAAAAAAAAAAAAGAAGAGAAAAAGGATGGAAATGGGGAGGTCAGAACAGCTTAATAGTATCTCCTTGAAGGCAGTGCCAAAACACCCACCTTTTGAAGTTTGCTATTCCGGGACGGGTCTCTTCCCTGGCAAAGACGCCGTCACCCTTTCAAGTCCTTGTGAGTGACTTCAGGTGGCTAAAACATTTTCTGAGAAGAATGAAGGCTCCTTTTTATATCTTTTTTTTCCCCTGAATAAAGAACAATCTCTCTTCCTGCCTTCCTAATAGCTTTGATTAAATTATCTCTTGAAAAATCTAAGTGCTGTTCGCAAATCTGTAACGGTTTTATTCTTATCGCTGGCCTCTATTGCAACACGGGGAAGCAGATAAATAAGCTGCAGAGAAGGTATAAAACTGCACCAGAACCTGCCAGAGAGATGAGCTAAAAATGTTTGAACTGAAACAAATGAGCAGTATGAATAGCCCTGCTCCAAGAGGGAATTTATTCAATATAATATATTTTCACAGGGAGGATAATACGTGTTATAATTGCACAGACGAGTCGCTCTCCTGAAAGCAGATCTAGCTATTATTTTAATTTCCCAACCTTCAGCATTTACCGGATCAGGAGTGGTGACTGGAGAAGCTTCACGCATTTGGCAAACGGGCCCTGGGTGTCAGCTCTGCCCTTGCCACCCCTGGTCACGGATGCCTGGAAAGCTGCTGGTGCTTCCCCAGATGGAGGAGGTGGGGACACCCCAAGAATAAGCCAGATCAACTCAAAACTCCTCAGAACTCAGTAACAAGCCAGATGTCTCCAAAACTGGTCGAACTTCAGTGCTGCGAGGCAGGAGCCAGGGAGGAGGGACGCAGGGAGGTGATGAGCCCTGGAGGCTCCCGCTGGGCTGCTTCGGGGCTGCTCGGGAGCTGGACATGCCCATGTGGGACCATCATGGACAAGAGTGAACCGGCTGCTCCCTTCCCGCAGACTCTCGCACACGCGAAGCGGCAAAAAGAACCTGTGGCAGGGATTTTGGGGAGGGAAGAATGGATTCCAGGAAAGTGTTAATGAGGGAAGCCTCAGTCATGGCAGTGCTCGCTCGGACCTCACAGCGCACGGGGTTCAGGGGTGTCTGTGGCTGTGGCCATTGGGGTCCCCGGCTGGCCGGCGGGGGTTGAGCTCCAGCCTGGCTCTCCTGCCCCGTTCGCTTCGGCCTTGTCCCTTCGGGGTCCCCACGCCCCCGTGGCAAACCCCTTGTGCCAGTTTGGACACAAATCCAGGAGGAAACAACCAGAGAGGGGCGTCTCTCTCTCTCCCTCTCCTGCCTGCCAGGCAAGCAGGCCCCGGCAGCACCTCCTCCATGGGTTCAGGAAAATAATTTCTCGAGTGAAAGTGAAAAAAAACCTATTTATTTAACAGACAGAGTCCCCTGCTGTCACAGGGCAAAAAAAAAAAGAAATATTGAAACCCCCTCCCCTGTCCCCTAAAAGAGGACTATGGATTTTAGAGTTCTTTCTGTAGGTAAAACCTGCAGTCCTACGCTGGGCCAGCCGGGCCAGGCAGGGTCCAATGATCCCCCTTGGAGGGTCCCGCCGAGCAGGTCCGGAGATG
>VWPU01000796.1:0-12896 GCA_013398955.1 Callaeas wilsoni
CTCTGCCCGGCCCCGCGCCCGCTCCGGCCCGGCCCCGCGGCCGAGCGGCGGCAGCGCTGGGGCGCAGCACGGCGGGGAGCTCGGCGCGGACAAGTGCGACCGGCCCCGCTTGTAAAGCGCGGCGGGAACAGGTTCAGAAACCTCTGTGCGGTCACATGCCCAAACATCACAGCCCTGCTAAGCCCGCAAACAGTGAAGTTACTTGGTGGTAGGTAAAGGGATAAGCAGAACTCGGCGTAAAATGCGCACGAAAGAGAAGTAGAAGCATATCGTTATTCTCTTTTTTTTTTTCCCTAAACGCCTGAGACAACACCTTTTAGGTATTTAGGCCTTTGTTTTCTGCAGCTGTTGTTTATTCATGCCATTCATACCGAAGAACTTGCTCAAGTTTGTAGGAATCTTGTACGTAGTCTCAGATTACTCTGTACAACGTAATATAAAATGAAGGCTCTAAAACAAATACTTTCTCAAAAATTAATTGGAACTTAGTAATTTTATAAAATTCAATATTTTACTTAAAAAGTCGATTTTAACAAAATCAGAATTTTGTGCTTATGAAAATCCATTCCTTCTTTGGCAGCAATCACATAAGCTGTCCCTTATTGTCTAGTTCACAGCTAAAACAATGCAGTTTTTTCTTACTTTAGTTTTTGTTTTGTCGCAATTATGTAGTTCTCTGGACACCATCAAATATTCTACCACAAAGAATGCACAAATTTCTAATACAACAAACACAGAGAGAAAATAGAAATTTAACTATTTGAGGTCATTACATAAATACTAAGAGAAAGAACATATGACTGTTTCTTTACAGGTCACCTTTAGTGTAGGTGCATTTTATATATTCAGCAGTTTTTATTGCTGGTTAGATTGCAAAATGTATAATTTAATGCACACTAAGTGCACTGTGGTCAAGCTAGTATTTCTGTTCAAACTGCAAAGGGACGTTGGTCTAAACCCCAATTTTCATCTTGGTTACAACTAATAATTTATATTCATTTTGCAGCGCCTCCCATTTTCATGCTCCTGTTTGCAGACCTAACACTTCTGTGACACAGGCTTCTGTACTTGCATTTCAGTTTCAAGAAATCATCACTGATATGGAAAGGTGAAAATAAAAAATTCAATGAAACAACATGGAATTTTTCTCAAAATTTGCAATACTGCACGAGTTAACACAAAACTACTTTATTTTCTGTTTATTTACAAGAACAGTTACATACTAAAATAATATTATGTGTGCATGTCATCAGTCTTCAGGAAACTAGTTTATTATCAAGAAAAACCTACAGAAGAACTTCATGAACATAAGTGATACTTTCAAAATAAACAGATTGCAAAGCTTAACAGGAAATTGTTTCCATTGGTTTTTAGCATACTTCTCTGTCTAGCTATTCCCGTTTCAAAGAACTTATGGAATATTCCTATTTTGTAATATTTTTACAAGTTATTCCGCTTTTATTCAAACAGTGCCATTTAATCAGTATTTTTAATGACATTGCTTCTTACCTGGGTTTGGAGTGAAAGCAAATTTTCAAATTACGCAGAAAGTTGCTTTCTGAAGTTTTCTTTCTTTTAATACTTTCAGTAATTTCTTTCATCCAAATGCCACAATACATTTTTCACTCCGTTAAGTGTCGCTGTGTGCGATGCCCACGCTACTTGGTGCACCTCACGGAGCATCTCTGAAGGGGAGGAAGTTCACCTGGTGAGCTGGGAACAGTTAACAACGGTTCAGTTCTGAGCGTGACCATCATGGACATATTTCTGAACTCCTTGCTGCCTCCTCAGCTTAGGTAACCAAGGTGGGGCTGCAGGAAACATTTTCCTCAGATCCAGAGCCTGGAAGCCACTCATAGATGTAGGTTGGCTGCATTCCCTGAGGTGAAAGGGGGACCAAGGCTCCTGTCCTCACTGACTCTTTCAGTCCACGGCAGAGGACAGCCACATGCTCAGATACAGCCATTTCCAGGCTACTGCTGAAGCAAAGCTCAGCTGTTTTTCTGCCCGTCCCTACGCTGCCAGGAAAAAGGAGCACAGCTGGATTCTGGGCACATACTGAGGTGAAACCCCAGGCTACATTAGTGCTTTGTGCCCGTATTTCCACAAAAATGTGCAACCCAGAAGAGAGCAGTGGTGGGACACTGGAAGTTAACACAGAACCTTGCTGACAGAGCCATGTTTGTGCAGGGAGGACTGCACAGCACATACATTTGACTTTTTGGAGTGACAGGCTTCTCCAGGGTCAGCATGCAACTGAGGAGGGTGTTGAGGTCATACTTTTAGACTTAGGTACCTCAAATCTGCCTAAGTCAGGCTTAAGGTGCCTTAGTCCTTTATTGGATCTATCCTAAAGTGACCTGCTAAAGGTCACGTTGTGACTTAGCAGCCAAGCCAAATGAGGAGCCTTGATCTTATTGGTCATGGATCTGTTCTGCCTATTATGCAATGTTTCACTTCTAAGCAATTTATTAAACTAATCATCTTTGTCTTTGAATATGCCATCACATTTATTTCAGTCCTCCCTTCTCATTTTAAAAATTCCTAAAATTACCTGTGTGCTGTATTTTCTAAATTTCTTGTGTCCTTTCTGACTGCAGATTAGACCTCCTGTTCTACTGCTCTGTTTCTCCTTCCTATTCTTCTAATTGATTCCATGTGATCCATTACTGGCCCTTCAGGGTACTCCTACCCGCCCAGCTGAATTACCACATTCTCTAGATCTTACTACTTACCACAGAATTTCACACCCCTTCTGATTTACTTCCTGTGTCAGTACAGCTCTGCTTGAAACATCACGCTCATTGTTTAAATAGCATTAGAAATCAAGGTGAATATGTTAGTATGCAAAAGATTTACTTTTCTTATATACAACTGTACTTTCTGTTACCTTATTAAGTTACTCCATTTCATAATTGCGGTGAAAATGTTGAGAGGCTGGTCCACGGGCAGCAGCTCACTACATGCTGGATTTTGTTCTTGAGGCAGTAATAGGTATTTTACAGTTTAGTCCACCTTGATTTTGGAAGATGGGAAGGCAGGATTTAAAGCTGGACTCCAATAAAGTGCCACTGTTCTCATAGGCACACTGGTGATACAGTAGTTTAACGTCTGTTTAAGGTTCCTACTTCCTATTACAGTAGTGACTATATACCTCTAGTAGTTCTGGCCATAGTTACTAAATACTTCTTGAAAAAACTGTATATATGTGATAAGAGTTGACTTGGGCATGTGTGAGAATAGTGTGGGGAATGGGAAATGGCAGAGATTGAAAAGCTGTTAATTGTACGCAGCTTATCTGCTTGAGAAACTGGTATGTGCTTTGAGTGAAATTGTTTATCCTGCAGTGTTCCTGGCTTTTCCCATATAAATATATCACTTCTTAATTGTGTCTGTCCATCTATTATACTTCTGAAAAGTTAATGAAAAGAACAACTTCTCATTCTTGAGTCACCGTATATTTAAGCTAGTTAATTTGTACCAGTAAGAGAAATTATTCCCTCAGTGAACAGATGTTTGTGTTTTGATCTATTGAAATAGTATTTTCTCAGATCCTTCTGAATATTATTTGTGAAAAGAGATACCAACAATAATTTTGAAATCTGCTTTATGTTAAAAACAATTCACTACCTGGAGTTTGTGACAGATGCACTTCATTTGAAGAAGAATATAATTAACAGTTACTGTGGTACTCTGAGAACTTACCTGCCCAGGAGAGATAACAAATTGAAGGTGAACACAAAGTAAGTAAAATGACCAGCATCAAACCGCTGTGATGATGATTTTAGTAGAAGTAGAATAGCCCAAAGGACAGAGGGAACATCAAAAAAGCACTGGACATTGAAGATCACTTCACTCTTGCTTGACTTTCTTTGTCTAGATCTGTTTTTTTTCCCAGAAAACACGTATGTGAGAGAGACATTTCTGACTCTTTGACCTATCTGTTTCTAACCTCTGGCAATAGTGCATAACTTCTGTTATAGTCAAAAGCTAAATGCACTGTCATCATGACAACATATAATTCCCACATCCTTGCTAACAAAGGTGACCTTTGTTAAATAGTTTCTTAACAAAATCCTCTAAAAGAACTGAGTTCTAAACAGATGCAATCAAACAATGCACATCAGTTAAAATAATTTGGCTGCAATATTCTGCCAGCTCAGGCAGTCAGCTGCAATTACAACCAAGATTTGTTCATCTGCTTTACCTGATGCAAGAGATCCAGTCCCTGGCAGCTGCAAAGTAATCCTCTTCCTCAGGAAAGGCACAGGAGTCAGGAAGATCTTACTAGTGACACAGAACAGTCACACGGACCATTTGGAAGGCTTGCCCCATCACTGTGAAACAGTGTATAAAATTCATTAAGAGGAAGCCCAGCCTCCATCAGAGGAAGCTTCTCCTGGGATGAAATGCTGTTGGCTGCTATGGTTACTAATGTGATTTTCCATTTACTTCCTTGTTCACTTACCTGCTTTCTCATTCAAACACTATGCACAAGTACCTCCAGAGATATTTCTTGTTGGAATAGTGACAAACCTCATTAGTGGCAGCCATGCACGATCAAAGAGAAAAAATATACAAGTGATCAGCGAATAAACAGAAGAGGGAAAGTGCTGGAATCTATGGGTATTGTGAATAATATTCTGTCCTTGCTGCTTTGTGAACTTTGTGTTCTCTTCACTTTGGATTTGCGTTAATGTTAGTCTTGCCTTATGTCTCTATTTTACACCTCAGTGCTTTGATCCAGCAGAGAACTCCCCACAGTCAGACTCCTGTGACTGTAGAGCGGAGTGCAGCATCAGGATTTAGATGAGCAAAATATTGTGGTTTATTTTTGGTATCTTAAAGGGACAAACACATTATTTTGCTGTTTTATTTTGGTAGCACTTCACAGGTCTTGTTCTACCTTTGCATACATTTTTTTTACCTTTTACATATTTCTGATCAGACAGTCTAACTGTGTAGTAGTTCTACACCATGAAACTGTCAAATTCCAAATAAATTGCATATCTTGAAGCCACTTTTTCCCCGCCAAATATCAAGAAAAAAGAGATAACTTTTTTAAAAGTGTGTGAAAATTCCTGTCATATTCCATGGTAATAACCAGGTGGACTAGTTAGTACAATTAATACTAGTTAGTATTCATCATAAAGCACTTCCAAGTTAGAAAATATTTTCTGACAATACTTAGTAGCCATAAAAACAAGCAGCTAATCCTCTAAAAGGGTAGTAAATAATAAGGATATCACTTTCTGGCTACTTTGATGTCATCTGGAAAATTACTGTTGTTTTGATATAGCACTCAATCGAAGCTGGAAGATATCTTTTAGTGGTTTGCTCTTTCCCACCAAGTAAGGCACTAAATATAGCATTATCAGCATTCTGGGCTTCAAAAAAGCTGTGGTTCAGGTTTCTCAAGAATATCTGCTCTTTCTCCTGACTGTGTTCAATTTGTTTTATAACTGTTTATTTAGGAAGCATGAGTAACTACAAATCAATACATAAAGTACCAGAAATATTAAACACTACAAAAATGAAGCTTTCACTGAGATAATAATGATGCAGGGATACAGTCATCAGATTTTCCAGTTTGAAAGTTACAGCTGTCTGGAGGACAAATTCCTAAGAAGGGGGCACAGCAGTGCAGTCTAGGGCATTCTGACTTATCCCACTGCCCTTTGCATCGTTCTCTCTTCCCTTCCCTCTTTGTTATTCTCGGAAGCTGTGTGCTCACGGGCTGGGAGTGGACACAGAGGTGGAGTGGTGGTGGCAGGAGAGTGTCCGAAATGGGGTCCTTTCTTCACCCCTCCTGATGACCCCTCACATGCAGTAGGGATGGAAGTACGATGGCTACAGTCCATTAGTTTTCCTGTAGGTAAATCCCAGTTACAGTGACACAGGCTGCACCTCTTTCATGTCCATTGTCCAAAAAGCATCAGCATTTCCTCTCAGCAAAAAAACCAGTATTCCAATACATATTTTCAAAGTAATTTTTGGCCATGTGTTCAGTATTAATGGTCTAGACATGGTTTTTTCATCTGCCTGTAGCAAGTATCAAAACTGCTTTTATGGTGACAGCTTATTTGATTGAGAAGTAGTTCTTTAAGACACTGCTATGTTTTCCCTTAGTGCAGCTATGTCTGTCTCATCTCCTTGAGCACTGCAGAGGCTGGGCATGATGAGCATTTTGTGGACTGAGAATCTTGCTGTGAGGGAACATGGTGAGACTTAGCATTTTGTAGATGGATTCAATGAAGTGTGTGAGATCCCCGAAGCTTTCAACCATGACAACATTCAATTCCATCATGTCACTTGCTGTGAAATGTGTAATGGCCACAGCCATTGCTTTTTTTTTTTCCTGTAAGAGTTTGCATTTAATTTTTATAAAGTTGCTGTTACAAGTTTGTTCCAATTGGCATTTGTCTATTAAGAAAAATTGCTTTAGTTAAGTAGGCAATAATTCCAGGAAGAATGTTTCCTCCCGACAGAGATGTATTATCACAAACCTTTACATCTTTACCAAAGGGCTTATAAAGATATAAATGAGTTGCATAAAAGGGCAAAAATAAAAATTATATTAGCATTTTCATTGTCTTACCTTTCCTCTCCAGAGCACAGCTTATTATCTTGTAAAATATCTCTATATTATATATAATTACATAAGTTTCAATTCCATGTTCTCCTTTAACATTCCACACATTTAAATCCTCTGGAGGGGAGCAGGAAGGGGAGCCAGACTTGTGTATAGGCTGGTATTCACTGTAGACAGATACATAAATTGGCAAGTCTAGTTCTGGTCTGCATAAATTTTATAAGCATGACAAAATTTGTGTAGCTTGCTGACAATATGGAGGTGGATTTGTGTGACTATGAAAGTAGCTTGCTCACAGAAACTCTGTGTGCTTTTGCTGTCCTGGAAGTTTGTTTTTTTCTGTGTCTGTATTTCGTGTAATGGGCATAAGGATTGTGTGCTAAATAGAAAAGGAGTAATAAACAGTAGTGATGGCATCCATGCCTTGTCATGATACTTCCCAAAGCTGTGAGTTCTGAAAGGAAGCCCACCTGACTTACAGCTGAGTAGGAAGGAAAGGGAATCAACATCTACACAGGGTGAAAAGGCTGGTGAGGGAAAGATTTTATCAAGAGGCTGCAGTTTGCAAAGCAGCAGTCTTTCCTGCGATGTTGAGTCTGTACAGACGGAGGTGGCTTGTTCTGAGGAAGCTCATGTTTCCATGTAACTGGTTCTAAGTTCTGGTTGGGCAAACCAAGGCTCTTCCTGACTTTGTGTTCTAACCTGAGAAGCCTGCTTGCTGGAGTAGGCTGTCCTGGCAAGCGACATCAGTTACCACCCTGTCAACAGGTGATAGTCTCTGCTGGACCCAGGCAGAAGCTGCTAACAGGCGGTTTGACCTTCTAGTGTCCAGAAATGTGGGACAGAAAAAAATATCCTTAGCTGGGAATTAACCCAGGGGAACTGATGTTTAATAGTAGTAAACTTACAGCGGAGATGGATAATACTACCAGAAACATTTTAAAGGGATGTATCAGTAGGAAGCTAAGTACTATGATTAAGTGCCACCAACACGATTTGGTACTCTATAAATAGACATGTCTACTAGGGCAGTCCTGCAGCAGCCATTCAGTGTTGACTAATTTTAAGACAGTTAAGGCTGCTGTTTTCCCCATTTTGATACTCCAGCTTCTGCAGAACTGGCTGGTGCTGGAAAGGAAGGGCCAAGCTGTGACAAGTGCATGGTTGGTATTTTCTACAACGAGTGCTTTAACATCCCCAGGTGAAAGGAGAGAATAAAAACTACCTTACTTTTTGAGTATGCCTCTTTCCTTTGCTTCCTAAAATAATTGTTTACTGGCAGTTCACTGCCTAAAATTAGGCCACCATTACAAAGGATCTTCTTTTCCTAAACATGGAGATGGAGCTGTGATTCAAAGCCACATAAAGTAGGAGTTCTGTCCTGAGTGGCACAGGCCTGCCCGGATGCATCTGAACCAGGGAGTTGCATGTGCCTGTGTGACATTTCTAGAACTAATCATCCTGGCAGAATGAGTCCTATAATGGGTATTGATTTATAGCTGGATGTGGGAGGGTTTGTTCATGTTTTCATAGTGCTGTTGAAATTGAGTTCTACAATTAGCAACTACTTTGCCTCCTCTGTACTGAGAAGCACATGACCAAAGAGGAATTTCAAATTTTTGCCTTAGTTTTCCATATTGCTTAGAGAGAGGAGTAAGGGAAATGTCAGTTTTTCCACTCTTCCCTGGTATACCCTTCCTCCCCCTTTGGAAAGAGAAGGTAGCTCAGGTTAATCATCAAAGGCAAGATATTAAGGGAAGAACCCAGCAGAGGGATAAGTGATTTATGAAGGCTTCTATGCTGTAAGGTCATGAGTCAGGGATTCCTTCCTTGAAATACTTAGCCCTTAGACTGCCTTCCCATCTTTGCTTGCTACTGTGCAGACCCATTGACATCAGCGGACTGGCACGTGGGTAACAGATGAATTTGCTCCTAATGATCATCACACAGAATCAATCTGAATGGACATTTCTTGGATTTTTGTAGAGCTGCTTTGAGCTTGATGGGTGGTGACAGTGAAGACAGAAACAAAGTCTTATGAAAAAATTTGACCAGGTCTTGGGCAACTGCTAGCCAGAGAGAAGAGAGATGAGGGGAAGGGAGTAGAGAGAGCAAAGGTGAGTAGCTCTTATCAATTAATTCCTGACATAATTATTTGTAGATGTGTACACAGCCACATGCATACAAACTCCTTTATTCTGTTTAACAGCATGATTACAGTGAGGCCCTTTAGTACCAGTCACTGTATACACACACACACACACACACGTAGTCAGAGTAATACAAAATTATGGCACCTTTCTAATAATGCATAGCCCGGTGGCTGATGCATTACATATACATATTTGTGTATATAGCACATACACAGAATGATGCAATGCATATACATATGAATTGCACTATTTGTAGAGATGAACTTGCCGCTAAAAAAGAATTGGAATAGAGAAGCTGAAACTGTATTACTACAGTGTATTACATATCCCTTAAGTGTTACAGTTATGGGACATAAAAGCTAATCTTAGTCAAGAAGCGGCATATGTTGTCTGAGTTCCACGAGTAGACTGCTGCCAGTATGCTTTATGCCAGTGAGCCTAAAGAGAATTTGGATGGCCCCATTACAGCTCTGTAGTTTTTAGAAAAGCTCTTAATGGCACTGAAACTCTGGATAATAAACGCATTTGTTAAGTCATAGACTCTATTCAGTCTCGTACCCTGCGAAAGAAGGCTGTGGGAATACTGTGTTACACTCAGAAAAATTTTAAAAGCAAACAAACAAAATTTTATCTCTCAATTGTGCATCTGCTGGTATCAGGATATATTTAGCTGTGTTTATACAGAAAGTAAACAGGTAATTAGACTTCAATGAGAATCAGTGAAGTACTCTGATGGGATTTTTTTTAAAAAGAAACACTTTATTTTACAGTGAAAGCATGGTTGGGCATTTTTACTGCATGAAATTGGAAACTGCTTGAAATATGAGTATTGACTTCATTTATTCTTGTGTTCATCACATAAAATGCTATAAAATAACTACTGAATAATGCAAGAAAAGAACATTTAGTGATAAAACTATTGTCATCTTCAAAGACCTAAAGAACTACTGAGGTGCTGCATATGCATGTAATATTTTAGAAATGCACTAGAAAGCCTTGATGTTTATTTTATAATAATTGGTAGAAAAATAGGAAAGAGCGGATAGCAAGACCTCCCCCTGCTTCCATTACACTTTCAAAGATGCTCTTATTCCAAATACACAAACATTATTACCTGAAATAGATACTACTTATTGCAGCTTTTACGTAAGTATTATTTTTGCTGAGAAGAACATAACTGTGCTTCCTTTTTTCCCAGCAATTTTCCTCCTTTTCTGATATAATGATATGGTTCTGCATAATGTCCTGCACTGTACAGGGTTTCCAGGTGTTTCAGTCACTGCTGACAAAATCTAACATGTCTCTTTTTGATGTAGCCTGTTATGTTGGTCAGGAAAAGGTGAAGACAATTAACTTTTCCTCCATGACTAAGGTTAAAAAAGTGCTGTCTGATGAAATATCCGTCCGTTTTCAATAAGCTTAAATGTTACTCTTCCTATGCTGATAGGCTGCCAAGGCTTTTATTAAAAGCTGGAAAATTTGGCATGTTTTCCCCTCAGACCTGGATTGTTCATACATCTGCAGGCACGTATGAGGCAATCAATTTATCATGCTTGCATTTTTGTGCCCTTGACATTTATATTTTAAAAATCAAATGAGCCTGGAACTGCACAGCACATTGCAACCAGAAGGTGTATCCCTGCAGACTTCAGCTATTTAGCATTGGTTTAGTGGTAAGGGCCAAATAGCTGTAAAGTGGCATAATAGTGCTCTTTTCACTTATATGACATATTTAGAACCCTGAAAGTGTGTTCTTTGTGATAGGGAGGTATCAACAATATCATAATTTGATGTCTGTCACACTCGGATTACTTTTGTTATGATCTGCTCCAGGGCAGGACTCAGCACCAACCTGACAAGGGTGAGGTAGGGGACTCCGGTTGTAGCAGCTGCAGAATATACCAAATACCATGTTAATTATTTTTTAGCTTCTATTCAACAGGTGAACAAATTCTCAGACTGTCCTAAACTACAGTGGTAAACTGAAATGGGAGGGGGAGGGGAAGTAGGGGCAATTAGATATGTCAAAATGTCTTGATTTCTCTAAATCTGTCCAGTGAAAGTCATCTTTTGTATGAGCAAAATAATCTGGAATGTTAAATAACAAGAAAGGAGACCCCAGAAATGCCTCAAAACACCATTTTGGTCTTATTTGTGGAAAAGGATTATAAACAAAAATCTGTCTCCACAGCAGACAGAGGAATGGAGTGACTTTCTAGGATGCTCTTAGTTTGAGATCACAGCCCTTGGAAGCATTACAGAGCCAGGAATGCAAGCTCAATGAAACTTTTGGCCAGATTTACAGAATCACTTACCAAATGTAAATCTCTGATGGAAGGAAACAATAAGAAGGGAAGAATAGTTTTCTGGCATCTAGTAGGCACTTCTGTCCCTGAAAAAATCATTCTTTGTGTTTGTATGATTTATAGGATACCGTCAAGATTGATTATGCTAGAAAATCTGATACGGAAGTTGTGAAGATTCTCATGTAAAAGGAAGAGACCAAAATGAATCTATATACTGAGGACAATAAAAAGGAGACAAGTCAGTTCTATGATAATATTCTAGGAATACTGATGGAATTTTGTTAATCCTGCATGGTGGTGCCAGTGCAGAAAGATCACGGGAAAATGCTACCGTGCTTTGTCCAGAATGAATACACTTCTCCTGTCTAGAAGAGACAGGTGTAATGATAAGAGTTATGTAGCAAATTGCCTGCCAGGTAAGAATATTGTAGCATATAGTTAACAGACAAACAAGATTTTATTACTTTTACAAGTTTTTACCTTGTTTCCATATGTGATGCTATCTAGGTTTTGCCAGTGACTGGAGCTAGAGATACAAAGAGCTGAAAAGAACCTGTTCTCTGAGGAGTGAAGGTAATCAGTCTTCCTGAAGAAGACAGGAGGATCAAGATTATACCTGGGTTTTTTTCAACCTCTGAACTCACTTTCATTATGATGAGGTTTTATCTGCCATCTAATTTGAGGTCCTTTTCTATGTAAAAATCTCTGGTTCACAGCAGATTTTAGATTTTAGAGAAAGCAATCATAAAAGTAATTATTTTCCGAAAGAAATACATTTTAAATGTAGTTGCTCTACAAAAGAACATAGTAAATGTATAAACATAAAGGACAGAGACAGATATGTAAAATTTCTCTGAAATTTCCTGTGTGGAAAATGTCTATTTCTGTTCATCCTAGTTTGTCTATCAGTGATTACATTACACTGAGATATATTTGCATTTAGTTTTGCTCCTACTGTTTCTGCAGATTTCCAAGTAAGTATATAGCTGCAACTTGCCCATATTGTGTATTCTTTAATACCCTAGATATGTAGGTTCAAGAAAGACTTAAAATCTGGGTGTTAATTGTTTAAAACCAGGTTAAAACCTGGCTGCATGTCTAGGCCCATAGAGTGGTGGTGAATAGAGTTCTGTCCAGCTGGTGGTGAGATACAAGTGGTGTTCCCCAGGGCTGTGGTTTGGGGCCAGTTCTGTGTAACATCTGCACTGATGGCCTGCACAGGGGGATTGAGTGCACCCTCAGTCAATTTGCAGAGGACACCGAGTTGGGCAGGGTTGTGGATATGCTGGAGGGCAGGAGAGTTCTGCAAAGGAATCTAGATATGCTGGATTCATGCCATGAGGCCAATGCCGTGACATTCAACAAGTAGAAGAGCCAGGTCCTATACCTGCGTCCCAACCCCTGCAGCACTACAGGCTGGGGGCAGAGTGGCTGCAAAGCTGTGCAGTGGAAGAAGACCTGGAGGTGCTGGTTGACAGCAGCTGAACAGGAGCCAGAGTGTGCCCAGGTGGCCAAGAAGGCCAGTGGCATCCTGGCCTGGATCAGCAGTAGTGTGGCCAGCAGGACCAGGGCAGGGATTGTCCCCCTGTACTCAGCACTGGTGAGGTCACACCTCAGATCTTGTGTTCATTTCTGGGCCCCCACTGCAAGAAGGACATTGAGGGGCTGGAGCCTGTCCAGAGAAGGGCAACGGAGCTGGGGAAGGGTCTGGAGCACAAGTCTCATGAGGAGCAGCTGAGGGAGCTGGGGTTTTTTAGCCTGGAGAAGAGGAGGCTCAGGGGGACCTTNAAGGAGCCTGTTGCCAGGTGGGTGTTGTCTTCCCCTCCAAGGCAACCAGCGACAGGA
>VWPU01000797.1:0-134287 GCA_013398955.1 Callaeas wilsoni
GGCCGGCGGGGGGCGGGCGCGCGCTGCAGCCGCGCCGCGTCACGCGCCGCCCGTCCCGCCACGCCACGCCCAATGTGGGGCGGGGGGGGGGAACGGGGTCGACCCCCTCCGTCCCTCCTTTCCCTCCCCCAACATCTACCCGCGCCGAGGGGCCGCAGCCGCCCCCTCCGCTGCCGGAAGCAGGCAGGGAAGGGGGACACCGCAGGTCCCGAGGGGCGAGCGGCCGCGGGGCAGCGGCCGAGCCTCCCCGGGGCTGGGGAGCGGCGGTACCGTTATAGGCGCGCGGGGCGGCGCGAGCGCCTACCGCACGTGCCGGCGGGGCGGGTCCCTGTGCCGGGCGTGAGGCGCGAGGCGCGGCGCGCGCGGTAACGCCGCGGGGCGGGAACGGGAGCGGGAGCGGGAGCGGGAGCGGGAGCGGTCGCGGTCGGGAGGACCAGGGGCAGGTGCTGTGCCGTGACCCTGCCGGGTTGCACAGAATCACAGAATGGGAAAAATTGGGAGGCACCACAGCGGGTCATCTGGTCTGGCCTCCCTGCTCAAGCGGGTCAGCCTGGAGCGCATGGCTCAGCATTGCTTCCAGACGGTTCTTGAATAATGGGGAGAATCCACGATCTCTCTGGGTAGCCTGTTCACTACACCGCCACTTGCTCACTTCTCCCCCACACCCATTGTGGGGGAAACACAAAAGGAAAAGCAAGGAAACTCGTAGGTCAAGGTACAGAATAGCTCAGTATGTGAAAAAATGAGGCAGGAGGAAACCAGAACAAGTGCTCAGGCAGTCATTGTCCACTCCCCAGGGGTATGCCAGTTCCCAAGAAAAAGGTGCCCAGCCAGTTCCCAAAAAAAAGATGGTTAATTTTCCTCTCTGCCTGGGAGCACCATGTTACACAGCATGGAGTGCTGCTGTCCTTGGTTTAGTTGTGTCACCTCCCCCCATATTTGGCACCCCCGATCTGTTCACTGGGGCAGCAGAGTAAGAAACAGAAAAGGCCTCGGTGCTGTGCCGATACTGCTCAGCAATCAGAGCCTATCCACCTGCTATGAGGAGCATTTAGTCAGATCCAGTACTACGGACAAAAAAATATCTTAGAGAAGGAGGATGATGGAGTCTCCCAGCTGAAGAAGCGCGGTGTTGTCAGTGTCGTGTAATGCCCGTACATATATTCGGTAGTAAAAAAAATACAACCCCCTGTGTCTTGGCCTGGAAATACGCAGGGGTCTGGGACAGCTGACCTTAAGCTTTTGAGAAGACTTTGCAAGAATACTATAAAAATTCTGTAAACGAGAATGATTTCCTCCTTGCAAAAAATTGCTTGGGAAAAGGAGATATTGGGTGGAAAATTAATTTATATTCTGGGAAAATTAAGAAAATCTTTCTAAAATTCTTGGGAGAGAGGAGAGAAGAGTCAGTCATGGAGAAACCGAGAAACTGTAGAAGGCAGTATCAGATTTCCAGGAGAGGAGCAAAAATGGTCTAAATCTAAGCAAAGAGACAGATGAATGATGGGAATAAAACAGTTTTTAAATTTGCTGTGCCTTGCTGGGGCACAGGGTGGAGGTAATGATTCAGGTCTGGGTCCATTGAAGCGAAGGGTTCCCATATACAGCCTCCATACAACATGAAACAGACCTGTACTTCATAAAGTTTTAGGTTTTGTGATGTATCCATAATTTTGCATTCCTGTGGTACTTGATTCTCACCTGTTGGCATTTGTCAGCTAACTCAGCCCTTACCTACGTTAGAATTTCTTACCCATTTTATATTGTTTTTAAAGAAATGTTTTGTGGTGTAGATTCTTTCTCACTATACGTTTAAATCAGTGCAGATGGCAGCGAGTGTATACAGAAAGTTTTCAGGAAGAATCCCTGCTAGGATTCACATTTACGGAGCAGACTGCTTGCCACCTCCGGGAACATGAAGTGCACCCTGGAGTGGTCTGTTAAAACCCTATTCCGTGGGCATCCAGGAATGAGCTGCCAAATACACAGGAGGAATGGTAGGACAACGAGCTGTAGGGCTTCTGTTCTGAAGTGCAAGTAGGTGTTACTTGATTGCAACAGGTAATCTCGAGTGGTAACAAATTGATACAGAATCATAAAATGATTTAGATTGGAGGAAGCCGCTGGAGTTCGCTCAGTTCAAAGCAGGGCCAACCTTAAGGTTACGGTAAGTTTCTCAGCGACACCCTCTCAGGCTCTCCCGGGATGTTGACCGTTTGCAATAGCTCCTCCCAAATGGTGTCATCGTGCCTTTTTTGTCAGCTCACTATGAGGGATTCCACCGCTGTGCAGTATTCTCACAAAACAGAACATAACTGAATCATTGTTGCTAATTTAATTGTTCTATAATGGCTCTTCCGCGCTAGAATCAAGATTGCATTGGTCTGTTTATTAATTGCAGTTCACAGAGTGTCTTCACAGACACAGGTCTCCCTAGGTAATCTTAACTTTTGCATAATGCTTTTGGTTGCTGAATAACTTGCAAAAATTTACAAACCACTTAATCTTCAGGGCAGAAATTCTCATTTTCAGACTGCTTTGTTGCAAATGTGGTTTTTTATTGTGTTCATAGTGGGACAAAATATTTCCAAAAGCATCCTGAGATGCTGTAGCAAAAATGCATTTATTTTGTAATGTAAGCATTGCAGTTTCTTCTTCAACTTTTCGGTTCCTCTGATAAACCCACATGCTACTAAGGCTCATAATTTAAAAATAACCATTGATGTACACTTCCTAGTAATTTTTTAACATACCTTTTTCACCCACAGTCTCTTGAGGGTGAGTAGTATTTACAGCCAAAGTTCATACATTTGGACAATGGCCAGGATATCTTTGCTTTTACACTCTTTGATGGGACAGTGTAGGTAAGAAATCTTTAGAGGTTAACTGCTCTAGTAACTGTAGATGGAAAATACAGTTTTATTCAGTCTGAAATCTAGTTCTCCAGACACAACATGGAGCTTCCTTACCTTATATCTCTGATAGTCCTTTGGTTTTTTCTGCTTCTTTCTCCTGTGTTACAGAAAGATGTAGAAATCTTCCACTGTTCAGTTGGAAAGAATCATAAACTGATTCAACTTCCTGCAAATGAAAAGCCAGTGCCTCACACAAGACAACAGAATTAATAATTGATACCTCAATGCCATATACACTACTGCAGTGTGGCATTTTGCTTCAAATCTAGAAAAATCCAAATATAACGATGCAACTGTCAGTCACTGGTAGTATTTTGTGCAGGGGACACAGTCTGGGAAGGCATTACTTGTTACTTATTTTTGTTTTGTCCAATATTTAAAAATAAATGGTCATAATGCTGTGAAAAGGGAGTGAGCATCACATAAAATCCTGTTCATCACTCCAGCTGTATATATATATAGGGAAAATGGTTTACAAAACTCCTTTGTGGGTGAATATAATCACTAATGTATTTCATATTTAACACTACTTAAAGCTCACTCTACCAAAACTTTTAAGTGTGTGTTTTTATATACTGCTGAATTAGGTTTTCGGTGAACAAATTGCAAGCTCCCACACAAAAGTACAGGATATTCTGCTTTTAGATGATAAAACCTGTTGTGCAATTCTCATACTTGCATGATTGATACCTGTGTGCTATCCATAGAATCACAGAATGGTATTATTGAAAGGGACCTTAAGTGTCACATAGTTCCAAGCCCCTCACCATGGCCAGTGACTTTGTTACACACATGCAGTGTCTCCTTTTGTTGCAGCTGAAGAGAGTATTTGAAGTCTGATCTAACTCTTGCAGAAATGAGTGAGAAATAGATTATGCCATGAGAAATATCGTGTCATTCCAGTGTGTACCAATCACAAGCATTTTCAACAAAAATGCACTGATACTAATAGCACATTATAACTGGAATGATTTGTGACTTGAAATTCCTGCTGTGACCTAAGAAACACTTTTATGAGAGGCTGACTCTTCCAAGATATATCTTCTGAAACTGATAGATTGTTGTCCTATCCCTAAAGTACCTCTCTGCATTGGATGTTCAGTAAGGAAGATCCAAGATTTCTTTCAAAGGAGTTTCAAGGCTCACTGACATGATTTTTGTGTTATTGAAATCTATATTCCTGGGCATGTGAAAGTTTCAGTTCAAATACTCCTGCATATCGAGGGATTTTGGAAGCTGGAAGTTGACTGATAGGAGAGAAGGTGCTCTTGTCTCTCAAGCAAAAGCATTTCTCTGCTGTGGGGGTCACACAGGAAAGTGAATGCATTGGAATTGGAGCCTTATTACCAGGGCAGGAACAAGTGCATATTTTTCCTGATACCCCAGAAGTGGAAAAATAGATCATAGCAGAAAATAAATAGTATAAGCTGTCACTTCGTAGTTTGAACTGTGCTGCTCCACAGCACAAGTACCAGGAAGAGAATACAATGATCAAAGCTAATGAGGAAGAACTCAGAAACCTTGATGCCATCCTTAGGCTGCAGCTCTGCTTATGCTGTGTGCTCAGGTGTTACTGAAGTACACATACAAAAGTAGATTTTGGTGGCATGTGTTCAGCTGCCTAGGGAGCACTGAATGCGTTGGGAAGACTTGTGTGGGGTGGAATTTCATTGCTGTCCAACCTGGCACAGGCATATGTGGTCATTTCACAATCCTTGTTTCCAGATTACAATTGGAGAAGACTTGAAAGTGTAATTCCTAATAGTAGAAACTCTTACATTGGTAGTGTCAGCAGAATATTTGGACTAAATTGATAGGTGTTTCTGAGATAAACTGAACTTAAATTGAGCTTGTGCAATAATTCCTCTTGGACTTACCTTGTAAGTGATGTTTGGAAAACTAAATCACAGTCTTTTTCAGGTCAATTACTTAATTTTGCACAATCACACGCTGTGACCTTAGGTTAGGAAAGTATTATGAATGACAGCTAACCATCCATTGTCTGATACCTGTTCCCTTGCATGCTCTTAGTACACAATGAATATGAGATAACGTGCCTAAACCTTAGCCCATGGTGGAAGAATTTTCAGTGTAATTGCATTAACTTTGTATTTGCTGAAGAATAAAATATACATATGGACAGGTGTTGCGTGTGTAAGATGCTATAGCCTGTGCTTACTTGTAAAGCTCTGGACAAACAGTATGTACCAGATGTAACTGTGCCACTTGAAGGTTTTGCCAGTTTGTACCCTCACACTTCTCCTCCGATGCTGCAGTTACTGCTGCCGTAGCTCAGCTGGTAAAGAGGTTTGTTTAAGAGCACTTTTATTTGCTTCAGGCAAAGCGAGCAGGTTGGTTTAAACCCTCTTTGTTGACTAATCCATCTGACTTGTTGGAAGCACACGAGGGAGTGCTCACTTAATTCCTTCTGCCAACAGAGCTGCGGGGGTGGAAACTCTCGGCAGAGGAGTGGTAAGAAACAACTGGAAGAATGACAATGTCACCGAGCAGCCGGCACACCTGTCTGCGAGCTGAGTGCCAGCGCATGACTTACTCCTGTCTGCGCCGTGGGTATTGTAGCTCTTCCAGACAGGTCTGTGCCTTTTCTGTTACACATTCCTGGCTTAAATCTCTTTCATATTAAGTACTTTTCTACTGCTCTGGTGATACAAAATAATTCAAAAGCATCCAGAGATGTTAAAGCCACCTTATTCAACAAACTATGTCAGAAGGCCTAATAGGTGAATATCAACAATTAACCTTGCAAAACTAAAGGCATCATTTCATGATCCTCAACTTCAGCTGTTCCTGTCAAGGATGCCAGATGCACAGGCAGCACCCAGATGCAGGGTGGCAGTGCAGCCCCTCAGCCGAGGGACAGTTTGTTCTGTGGCTAGGTCACACTGATTTTACACTGCTAGGGGACATTCACACCCAGTGAGGGGGCTCCAGACTTCATTCCCAGTTTGTACATTTTCTCATGGTCATGTGAATAACTTACTGTTACTCTTAAACCTAGAGGGGTCCAGTTGCCTACAGGCCTGTGAGAGGAGTTTTGTCTGCCTGGCTGTGAAGAGCTGTCCTTGTCACCCTCTTTCCAGGTGTGTCCTTCCTGTTGCAGAACCTTCTTCTCTAGCTGCATCATCAGCTTGCCTGAAAGGCCCATGGGATGCATAGTGGCTTCCCTTCTTTCATGGATCCCCTGCACTGTTTTTTCCTAATCTCTTTAAATTCCATTTTCTTGCATTTTTCACGTTGAAGTTTCTAAACTTCCTTATGGAGAGATTGTGCTTTATCTACAACTGTTGTTATTATGACTACTAACTATTGCTTGTTTTGGAAAATTCTGCTTAGTCTGATCTTAATGTTGTAGCTTCACATAACTGGTTGTTGTTGTTTCCTTTTTTTCCACTTTTTTTGTTCTACACAGGGGCAGCCCTGCTCTTTGTTTCAGTCAGTCGCTTGCAGCACAAATGAATTTTTTTTCCAGCAAAGTACTTGAACGTGTGTTTACCTCTAGATAGGTGTGTTTTCATGTGCTTCCATGAAGAAAGAATGTAGGATTTTGCTAAAAAAATTAATATTTTTCTGAAGTAGGACTGAAAGACCTTATCTGAAGTGTGCTACAGGAGGTTGAAATCTGCTCACTCATTGTGGCCAACTGCTCAGATGACTAGGGGATTTTTTTTTTTTTAATTCCTATGGCTACACCTATGACCAGTTTAAACTTCACAAATGCAAGGCATTTCCCTTAGCTTCAACCTCTTTTAAAGCAATTTATCATGTTTATACCTAAGATTTGTTATTTTTTCTTATTCACAGGTTTCTGATCCTTTTGTCTGTCTGGATTAGGCGTCTCTTCTGAACAGTGGTCAGTTCTGAAATCATCTGATTTTCAACTTTTGCCTGACCGGAAAAATTGTACATTTTTGTTCTTTCATGTCTCTTGTTTTCTTTGGTGGGCCTCTATAGTAGTCCTGTATTTTTCAGTCTGCAGCTTGGATGGATGTGCTTTATCAGGCCGTGAATGAGCTGTCAAAGATATACTCTAATCAGGAAGGGAATGAAGTCCTTCTGGGTACTTAAACAACTGAATTTTCCCTGTAACTTTGATCAGTGCCCCTTTAGTCAGGTTACAGCCTCATCCTAACACTGACTGCTGACTTTGGGTAATCCAATGTATCCCTCTCTTTTTATCCAACTATCCCATTCTCCTTTTTCTGGATAATCTTACACATTTTTCCTATTTCTAAATCTGTTAGTGGGCCAATGGTACTCTCCATCTTAAATTACCAAAGTTCATGGAAGGAATATACCTCCATTCAGCCTGCCTCATCTTAATTACTGAGCAGCTATTAGCAGTTAGAATGGGCTGCAGAATCTCAGCTGAGTGGAGATAGTGCACATAGTGTTGAACAGGAGTGAAACTTGAAAATTCTGCTTATTAAAATGTCCTTCTTGTAAGACAATGTTTGTGGATTCCTTTCTTGGGAGGAGATAAAGAAACTACACAAACCAATTAATTGTTGGCACACTTTGCTAATCCTGCAATTCTATTACAGCAGCCATAATTATAACTGTATTTGCTGGAGGGAATTAAAATAATTCCTTAGAATATTGTATAAAGGATAGCTTTAATCACTCAGAATATCAAATTTAAACGAAAATTCCTAAAATTGAGTGAAATCTGCCAGCAAAGATGCTAATGCCAGGTCAGTAAGGAGCAAGGCTAGCACTCTCAAATGTTATTACTGCTGAACACATTATAGGATGTTGCAATTTCTGCTATTGCCAATGCCAGACACAGTCGTGCAAATATGTTCCTCTGGCAGTCTGGCAGACAATGCACAGGCATGGCCGCAATGCCATTGCAGCCTAACACAGGCAGGGACCAAAGGGAAGGGAAAAGTGAGGAGAATCAACTTTGAAGCAGGTTCCAGGAGAAGGAGGGGCAGCCCTGGCTGATGCCACCCTGCTTTGCTTTTACTGAGAGTTTTCCTCAGTGTCACCACCTGCAGTGCCTCTGAGTTGGCCCTGAGCCCGGACAGCCAAACCCCCAGGAAGATGGGTGTGAGCTCAAGACCCAGACACTCCATCTTGTCCTAAGAAAGATCCCCTGCCAACTTCACCCGCCATTCCCTGAGCTAATGCTCCCTTTTCTTTTTGTTTTTCCCAAAGCAAGCTAGTGCGAGCAAGGAAGGACTCCCCAGCAGTGCTGGCTGTCTTTGCACTGCCCTCGCATTGCCCTCGTGCCATCCTTCTCCCTAAGGTATGTTTTCCCAAAGCCAAACCATTGAAGCCCTCAGCTGTGCCAAAACATTTCTCTGCACACACAGTCCTACAAGAGGTTCTCACATTCAGTGTTGATGACCTTACACCTAATGCACTCCCCTATCTGAATCAGAATCTTAGTAGGAATACCCACTGATATCTTGGACACTCTCTTTAAGGCCTGGGGAAGTGTTACTGAAGTACTGGTCACTGTTCCCTTCACTATGGTGTGGACCTAGAGTGTGTCTCAGAAGCACCAGCACCTCGGGTGCCACCCTGAAGTGTTCTTGCTCAACATCCTTTTTTTTCCTCCTCTTCCTCCTCTTTGTGGTATGGATAAGCAGTTGTCCTAATCTACTGCATTTTAACAGCTTTTTGTCCTGTGGGGAACATTGTTGCTAAATGGGTGTTTCAGAAAGGCATCTCTTATTTTCTCTAGGAACTCCTCCCCTCCCACATCCCCCCATCTTTATAGTATTGCTAAAGTGTGAACTCTGATGCTTTGTGAAAACCTGGTTTAATTAGGAAAACTTCAGGCTTACCTCAGTATAACTACTAGGCTTTTCTGGAAGGTGTGAATAAACTGGAAAATATTTAATTGTTTGTGTATGCCAGAGAATGGGTTAAGGTATAGTGCTATTGAGATTAAATCAAAGTGGCTACTTCCAAAAAAGTGTTGCAGACACATCCGTGCATTGGATTTTCAAACTTACAGTTAGCAGCTTTGTAATAATTTGATTTAATCTAGGGAAGCTACATTTTCAAAACCAGGTGCTAATGCTAATGCACTTAGCACAGGTCACCCAACCACATAAACACTCATATCAGCAGCTCCATTGTGTTTTCAAGAACACAACATAAAGGCATCAGCTCTCGAACCAGAAGTCTCTGGAAGACAGAAGAGGTCCTCAGAGAAATTACTTTTGTACAACTTACATGTCCACTGCAGCTTCCTTGGTGCAAATGCACAAACCCACAGTCAGTTCAGTCTACAGTTTGGGAGCAGTTCTGGGTTTTCTGCTGGTACCCAAAAAGCAACTCATGAAGCCAGCGATGTTAAATCATTCCTGGCCAGGAGACTCCTGTGTTGGCAGATCTGTTGTGCTCTATTCTCATATTTCTTACACCTCTTGGTTAGAGCACAGCTACATGCTATTTCTGCTGGGGATTCTTGGCACCAAGAAAATCCGTGTGGTATAGGAAGGTTATAGCAACTCTCCAAAACAGCAGCAGTTTTTAAAGCATGCTTGATGGTCATATTAGTGGGTTTTTTGCATTGGCTTCCAAATACTGATCAAAACTTGGGATCTCAATGTTATTAGGGTGCCACTATCATTAGGGGACTGCTCTCTAGAACAGCGGTCTAAAAATGTTTTGGTAGCGTACCCCTATCACTAAAAAAAAATTGAGCATGCATCTGCAATATATTTGTGTTTTTTATTTATAAATTATATATATCTTATGTCATCATGATATATTATGTACATTAGAAAACATAGACAAAATGAAAATTAAAGAAGGATAAGCTAAAGATAAAATTCATTAATTTATTTATTAATGGTACAGAATGTATTTTCTTGGTGCACCTCAGTGGATTATCTTTCATACCCCTCGAGTCCACACACCTCACTTTCAAAACCAGTCATCCAGAAGATGGGCTAAAACTCAAAATAAAAAACATGACAAAAATAAATAAATAAATAAATTCACGCCTTGGTCTTAAAGTATCTCCTTAATGCAGGTGGTTAAAAACTTTTAAAGCCTGATCCAAGACTACGGAATTAATTCCCTCAGGAGCTAAGACAATCGCAAACATCATCATCCAAATGTAAACAAGGTTCTTTAACCTGCCTTTATTACATAAATACATTGCAACATATACATTAAAGAGAAGCATCCAAATTATCAAAGCAAATCATCCTACAAACGTCTCCCCTGGGGCAGAGGAAGAGAGAACAAAGGAGCTGTTGCTTAATGCACTACTGGAAAGCAATTGGGTGTTGCTGCAATGGGGTGAGAACGTGAATAGACTAGCGTGTGATAGAAAACCGAATCTGTTACTATTTCTACTCAATTAAAAAACTGCTCCAGTGTGAATTAAGTGTTCATTTCAGGTCAACAGGCATTATATATTCATTTTTTTAATTTGGTACCACTTGTTTTGGATTTTTCGATTGTTTTCTTCCTTCCACAGTGGCATCCTGACTCTAGAATCATGAGTAAATTACTATAAATCATTGACTCTAGCTGTGTCTGGCTGTAAAATAACCTAATTTCTTGAATTCACTTCAAGAGGCTTTCTTGGATAATATTTCAGTACAGCTGGATTGCTTTGTTGGCACAGCTCTAAATATAGATCAACCTTTAAATTGCTTGCTTCCAAAATTGGTTCAAAAAAGTATTCTGAGTTATAAATTGAGTTAATACACAGGACAGTGAATCCCAGCCTTCCTGGAAGTATAGCGCTGTCTTACTTAAGGGTGACATTTATTTCATCTTGGCTGCCTGGCTAACACCCCTAGCTGCCGCATGAGGTGGGATGAAGCTGGTGTCAACAATTTCTCTGCTCCTGTGTCCTTTGCACAAGGGAAAGTACTAGAAAACACAGGTTGCACACTCCCACCTTGTTTACACACAAGTCATTCAGTCAGGATCTCTTTTCCAGATGCATTGAGGAATGGGAAGGGACTAACTTCCTACTTCAATCAAAGCTTTCCTAATTATGACAAGAAAGCAGTCTAGATTTTTGAAGTGATTAGGGCTGGCTAGAAACTTCCGTTCTACATTGGAAACCGTACTTTCTGGGGAAAAAAAATTGAAATTTTATAGGCAATTTTTTACTTTGTCATGCTATCTCTATTTGGCGGGTGTTCCTCAGAAGTGGCATCCCTTACTGCAGCACAGGGTTTTCCTCTGACGGCCCTGGCTGATATGTTCTGAAAGATGAAGTTTGACCAGCTTCCTGTGCCGGTGGGAAAGAATGGGATAACTTTACTTGAAACAACAAACTCTTTCTAATTATGGAGCTTGACTGCAATGGAAAATGAAAGTTTAACACTGAGATGACTGGAAGCAAAGATTTTTAGGCTTGTTTCAATGTGATTTTCTACCCTGATGTTTCCTAAACAAAAGCTTTGGAATTTGTGTCCTGTGCTTCTCCTGGAGGTACCTTGAAACAGGACCTGTAAAAAGTTGAATACAGGTATTGATATATTTGAGTACAGAAGAATAACAATTGGTGAAAAATACAAACGACTTGTTTGACTAGTGTAACAATAACTAAAACTGCAGCAGAATTTATATCTGTTAATAGATTCAGAGAATCACAGAATGGTTTGGGCTGGAAAGGACTTTAAAAATTGTTCAGCTCCAACCTCTCTGACATGGTCAGGGACATCTTCCACTAGACCAGATTGCTCAAAGGCCCATCCAACCTGGCCTTGAACACTTCCAGAGACAGGGAGTTCACAACTTCTCTGGGCAACCCTTTCAAGTGTCTCATCACGCTCATCATAGTAAAGTGTTTCATGGTATCCAATCTAGACCTCTTTCAGTTTAAAGATGTTGCCTCTTGTCCTGTCACTCACAGACACTGCTAAAGAGTATCTCACCAACTTTTTTTTGTAAGCCACTTCTAAGTATTGAAAGGCCACGCTAAGGTCTCCCCAGGACCTTCTCTTTTCCAGACTGAAGAACCCCAGCTCTCTCAGTCTGTCTGCATGGGAGAGGTGCCTCAGCCCTCTGATCACCTTCATGGCCTCCTCTAAACTCACTTTAACAAATTTGTGTGCTGCCTTTTGCTGAAGTCTTATCCTTGGTGATTGCTAAGTGCTTTTTTCATGCAGGAAATGCAGGAATGTCAACTGTGTTTGAGATCCTAAAACAGGATGAAAAGGATAAATGGCACTTCCCAATTTCCTGAAGGAAGGGAAGCCTGAATTTAGCTTGATGTAGAATAAGATCTTCCTCAACAAATTTTGCATAAACCTATCACTTAACTTTTCTCGGGTATTAAATGCTGCTGAAGCTGATCTGAGTGTGAAATAGGACATTTTAGTAACATTTCCATAACATGGTGTGTAATAGCTCAGGAAGTATACTAGCAACTTGCCTCTTGTCCACTCTTTTATAAATAATGCATGTTTTGTATTGAAGCCAATATTTTAAATCTACAACAGACATAGAAGGCACAAACAAATGTTCATGTGGGAAAACAAAAATGCAGGATTAACTCTGTTGGTATGAACTATTTGAATCTTGAATATATTAAACCTTATTTGTGAGCAACTGTTAACTTTGAAAGTAAAAGGTTAAAGCAAAAAACAAGCTGTGGTATGATGGCAAGTAGACTGAAAAATTTGTGATTAGAAGAAGTATGACTTTCTAGTATTTCTAGAAGCGTGCCTGAAGAAATCAGTGAATATTATTGAGAGTTACCATATTGCTCAAAGGACTGTTAAAGAAATATCTTTCTTTTTTTTTTTTTCTGAAATTCTTGGCCAAATATCACCACTAGCCTTATTTGGTTATATTTCTCAATTTACAGATTTGTTTGTGAATTTTTGTACTCTTTCAAGTCGATTAGTTAATTGATGTTTGTGCAATGTTTTCAAGACAGAACTACCTACAATGAACTACAGTAACCCATGACTACTACTTAAAATCTAATCTAAATTCTGTTTTTCATAATTAATCTGCAAATGAGCCCCAGTAATAGGATTTTACACAGTGCAAATGTTGCCTCAGATTTCTGGAAGAACCATTGCTGAATGTTCCTGCAAATCTAATATCAATTTGGCCTTTATCCTCATCTTATAAAAAACTCATATTGTCAATTTATATAGGCGATAAAAAACATACAAAGTTTCCTACTCTTGTTCCTTCATCTATCAGCAAAGGTGGTTTTGCACTTATTACCGGGAGGCTTTTGGCTGATGTGTGCAACCCAATAGACACAGATGCAGACTGAGTACCTTGAACGGCAGCTAAGCACAGCTGCTGTTGGAGCTGGAAGCACAGGCACAGAACATTCTAGTATAGCATGGCCTGGAGAGTGTGTTAAACCAGGTAGTGCTCACGGGGAGAAGAGGACTGCAGACCCCTTAGCCACTCCCTGCTCCCCTTCCCCTCCAAATACACATATCCTTGGGCATCCTTGTTGATGATAATAAGTAGCTCTTACTATGGTCCTGCTGTTATGTTCAGGAAGAATAAAATTGCAAATTTCAGTGTCCTGCACCAATTATACATTCAATGGCATGAAGTATGCGTAGATATTCATGTTACTGAAAACAAGCAAAGGCTTAAACAGGCAATGTCTCAGCTGCACTTTGATCCCACTGAATGTGAAGCACCTTCATCACTTAGATGCAGACTCACAAAGTTGCTTTGATGTTATCACTCAGTGTCCCAGTCTGTATCACGGGATAAAGCACACGTGCTGCTGTTTACATAGTTTACAGCAAGTTTTCAGCTCCATGTCTGTAAAAAGAGATTGATGTTTCACTATAGTACTCCAGGCAGCAGCAGCAACCTGCTCCTGAGCTGGGAAGGTGTTCCTAGTAGCCTCCTCCAGCATTAGATGATGGAATTACATGGTTTGCCTGTAAATTCTGAAGGTGCTGTTAACTCTCTCAAATTTTCAGGACAGTGGAACCGCACTTCTCTGAGGTTATGACCCTACATCAAAGCTGGGAATTAGCATGGACAAAAATCTCACGACCTGCATCTGATGTCTTCAATCTGTCACATCACTGGCAAACCCATGTGACTTGCCTTCAGAGGTCAGCTATCATTGCTGACACATCCTCTTCCTGTCATGGATGTCTGATTTGAATCCTTATGAGATACTAGGATAGTTACATGCAGGAGCAGGTCCGTTTCCTGTCTGGATCCATGTAGGACAGCAGGGAGAATAGAGGTGTGATGAGCCTGCAGAGTGTCAGCAAACGCTGGTGGACTTGGAACCTTCTGCTCTGGCATCAGCAAGAGTAGACAAGGTCCCTCACAACTAATATGCTCTAGCTGCTGTAATATCTTACCATCTTACCCCTCCTTTCTTTTTTTTTTTTTTTTGGCGGGGGCGGGGTGGGGGCTGTGAGCTCTTACAAAATGTCTTCAGCAAAGCTGACAAATAATGTTTTATCTGTCGCATCCAGCATCTGGTCTCCACTGGGGGAGGATATGTGGCCTGTGGGGTCACAAGCAGAATGCCATGTCTCTCAAGAGGAGTTTTGGCCATTGAATCAGACCACTTGTGGTTCAACTCCTTTTAGATGATGCCACCGACTAGAAAAATCTCTGTATGAAATTCTCCCTCAATATTCTTGTCCTAGAATTTCCTGCAAATCACATGGTGACCTGGGGTAGGCAGAGTAGCTGGTTATAGACTTTGTGTGTCTTACTGCTGTAATTCCTTGTCTTCAGTCTTCTTGTTTCACATTCTGGCATCTGTGACACTCCTTAGCATTGACTGGGTCCTGCTTTTCATCTTGCTCACACCTTTGGCTGTTGAATGGAGCTGGAGAAAGTCCAGGCTTCACCCTGGTGCCTAATTCTTCAAATCAAATCCATCTTTGCAGGTTTGGTTTTGGCTTTTATTTTTGGCTAATGAAGATAGTGATACCTATGTTGCTAACAATGATGTTTGTTATCTTCACAAAATTCTACCTTTCTTCCACTCTTTTCCAAAGTCTTTCTTTTGTTTTCAGTCTTCTGTTATGCACATGCATTTTGCTGCATTTTTAACTGTTATTCTTTCTTTACTGTCTGATCTCTTGTTCTGTTTATAACTTATGTCAAAGAATTTGTCCTTTATATTTTAGTGGGTTGTCCTGGTCCCATATCCAGCAAAATTCTAATAAAGTCTTCAGCAGGCAGAGTCAGTGTAAGAGTCTCAGTCTGTCCCCAGCAAGGCATCCTGGCTAAAAGATCTTTGTCAGGAAGTGGTTCCTATATCCCAGCTGCTCCAGCAGTTGAGAGAATCTCCAGACACCTTCTCAGTTTTGTGGCCATCACAGTTCCAATGCAAAGATGAACCTGGCCATGTGTCCTGTGACAGTTTTTCTTCACAATGGACAAATTCTTCTACACTTTTCCTATTTTCAGAGTCTTTCCCTTGAAAAAAAACCAACTATTTTTGCATGCGCATCTGAGTCTTTTCTGCCCCATCTTTATCTTCTTCACCCAGTGGGAAGGTGAGTTCTTCCTTTCTCCAGGAATCTGTCATAGGCTGAACAATCATTGCCTAATCTTCCTTCCTTTCTCTTCAGGTTAGAGGCTTTACAGTTTTCAGTCTTTCTTCCATGCCATTTCCTCTCAGAAATCCCCCTGAGCCAGACCTTCTTTCAAAATACTTTACTAAAGATGTGATTGCATTTTCTTTAGAGTACTTCCTTAAATAAATTTCTCATTTATTCATATCCTCCTCAATCTCTTAGCTGTTACCATCTGTCATGGGCTGCTTATGTCCACTTTTCCCTTAGCTAGATAATATCTTTTATTTATATATCCCATCTTACGTTTCTAACTAGCCCGTCTCCATGACCTGCAGTGACAAAGCTTTCTCTGTGTGGTTATATTCCCACTCTTTTCCTCCCTTCACAGGCATTCCTCTGATATAACTCACTCCAGATTTTCTTAAGGCTATTTTATAGGCTGTTGGCACTTGAGTCTTCTTTTATTTTCTATCATTCACATGACCTCTTCTACCTATTTTTAGTTATTTTTCACAAAACATCTGGCTTCCCTAAAATCTGCAGGCTACAGCCTGTTTAAATAGCTAGCTTTGTAGCACTACTATCCACAGTATACTTGCTCAGTGAATATATCCTGCATTTGAAGTAAAATGTTTGCGTGATTTGCAAAGGCTTTGCCTTTTAAACTTGTCAGCTGTGGTCCATTGTCTACCACTGCCATTATCAGTGTGCTATTTCTGGCAAATACCTTGACTATGACGTTGATTATGTGCTCATCAGCTGTGTCATGTTTCTGGATAGAAGAAATCATAACTTAGAGACAGCAAGTAAATTTTTTCCACATGCAATCATGGACCAGACAGCCTCTCTGCAAACTGTTTGTTCAAAGCAGGGTTGGCTAGAGCAGGTAGCCCAGGACCCCAGGACTGGCCTCCAGCTGGGGCTTGTGCCTCCCATCACAGCTCTTGGAGCCCAGGTGGTGGCCAAGGGACAAATCTGCATACATCAGCATGAATACCTTTTCTAGAACATTAGTGTACGCAACACTGGATTCTGAGCTTTGCTCTAACTTTTTTCAAGTCACACTCGGTAGTAGCAAAATTTTGTCCATTTGCTATTCATCTCCTTCTTGTAAATTTGTGGGGGTTTTTTCCCTGTAATTTCTATACTTGTATTTAGTATTGTTTTTTTCTTGTCCTCATGGGCCTATCTGGCTATGGTGTATGCTCTGCTCCTGACACCAAGGGATCAGCGTTATTTTGCTGGTACCCAGAGTGTCCTAGCTGGCATGTGAGACGTCCACATGCAGTAATGGATAAAGCATGGGGTGTACAGGACAGCCATGCCCTACTGGAGGAGCAGATGCAGTCAGACAGAACTCTGTAGGACACTCTGAAGGCAGTAAATTACTTATTTATGCAATTAAATTGAGTCCCTTTTACTAAACCCATGTTTTTCAACCCTTCCCACCTGCTGAAATGACTACAAGTATTTCTTTCCCAAAGTAACTGTTTTCTCAGACTCTGTATTATATTAGTAGTTTATAGTCAGCACACCTGGATTTTCTTTGCAAAGTCTGGACTGTAACTTCAGATACCAGAACAACCTGCCTGAAGTTTTTGCAGAAAATGATTTTAGTCTTGTAAATATAGCAGCTGTGGGGAGCTGGGTGCTGCTGATCTGAGCCTGTTTCTAGGCTGCAGGCAAGTCTTTATCCTGCTTCTGGCAAAACAATCTTCTTGCCTTGTGAAGCCTCTCCCTAAGCTTTCACTTTTGCTCTAGCTGCATATGCTGTGTATCAATCTGTGGTTTGCTAATTTAAAGTGCCTTTTGTTTATCTCCTTTGTCCTTCAGAATTTGCTCTGGGTCTTTTGCCAGGCAGCAGAGCACACATGCCTGCTTTGTGAAGAAAAAAAATATTTAAATCCAGGTTTAAGTCAAGAGATTTTTTTTGTCTTGATTCTCTCCTTCATATACTACAGATGACATAGCTCTTCTGAGGGCACTGAACCAAGAAGTAGATAATTTGTTGTAAATGACCTTAAAGTGTTGACTCTTCTATGCTTATGTGTCTGTGTGTATATATATAAATACCTTAAAGAAATATTATATATATAATATATATGTTTTTATTCCAAATTCGGTGTTTGTAGGTCTGCAGTATTTTTGAGGGTATATCATGCCAAGTTCGTCTCTCCCTACATCTGCATTGCAGGTCTATCCTCTCCCCTCTCTGTCTGCCATCCAAGAGGAGGTGGACCCTAAGGAACTGTCCTGCTCACCTCTCTCACTCACTAGGGAATGGGTGGAGATCATAGAATCACAGAATCACTTGTGTTGGAAGGGGCCCTAGGGACCATCTGGTTCCAACCCCCTGCCATGGGCAGGGACACCTTCCACTATAGCAGGTTGCTCAGAGCTCAGTCCAACCTGTCCTTGAACACTTCCAGGAATGGGGCATCCACGACTTCTCTGGGCAACCTGTTCCAGTGCTTCACCACCCTCACAGTAAAGAATTCCTTCCTGAACTCTAATCTACACCTACTCCCTTTCAGCTTGAATCCGTTCCCCCTGTCCTGTCACTACATACTCTCTTAAATTGTTGGTGGCCAAATCTCAGACTGACTGAGGACAGGCACAAAAAGCCCCCACTAGCCTGGTTAAGCAAAAGCAAAAGAGGAAAGCGTGGTGAGCTAGGGTGGCCTTTGGTCCCCCACTTCTCTGTATGACAGGTGTCTGTCCCAGCCTTGTCTGGGAATGACATAAAGGATCATATGGGAAGTTACAGCAGTGTATGCTGTCAAACATCTTCACTGAGGAAATACAGTGTTGATGAGCTAACAAGAATGACTTCAATAAGAATCTGTTAATATAAGCCTGAAGCTAAAGCTAGACTTTCAACATAAATCAGCTGATATAAAAGCTTTTAGCATATTTGTGTCAGAAGGGCTCCTGTAGCCAAAAAGGAAAAAAAGAGAAATGTTTGCCTGATCAGCTTTCCCTTCTGTAAATAGAAGTAGTCACTACTTGTATAATTAGAACTGAATACAAGATGTATGTTGGCATACACAAAGCAATAAGTCCAAGGGTATAATACATATTTAGTCTAAATCTCTTCTTAGAGAGAGGTATAGGTCACACCCTTCACGAGGTTTTCTTGTCTGGAGTGAATGGCAACAGATTGGTAGGACAGAGTGATTTCCTTATCACCAGTAGACACACATTCTTGTGTACAAAACAGGTGTTGCCCAGAGTTCCTGTAAATAAAGGAAGAGTTCCATGATCTTTCTCACTGGAAAAACATAAGGCCCTTGAGCCTGATTTTCCCCTGTAATGACAGAAGGAGAGTGAGACTTACCCAATCCCACTGCCCTGTGCCACAGCCTCAGCTGTGACACTGTTTCAAGAGAAATTATGCCTGATTAATTTCCCTCAGTAGCAGCAGCAATTTGGCTGCTTTGAGCTGTTTTAGTGAGTTATAATCTGAGGTCCAGCATACCCAGCCTCCTGCTGTGCTGCCCTTCTCTTGCCATGAAATACATGCTGAGGTGCTGAGGGTGAAACTCTGGTCTTTGCATTCTTGCAGTTTTTTAAGTGGAAAGATGTGAACTGTCCTAGCTGAGATTTTGAGGTAATCTTCCACTACAGTTCCCTTCAGCAAACTGTACTGTTTTAATATCAAGTAGCTGACAAAGTGGTTGTTAACAGGGCTGTAAATACAGTCTGGGTGTTGTAAAGGCAATATGGTACCAGGAATTTGAGACCTTTTCTTATGAAGACCCTCAGCCAACAGTCATCTTAGGGAAAAACAGCAATGGCAATGATCAAGGCTGAGCAAAGCCATCCCCGAGGGTCCCGCATGGCAGCTGGCTCACCAGGCTGGTGCCACCCTGGCCAGCGCGGTGGCTGAAGAGAACTCAACCTCTGCAGCAGATTTGGTGAGAAGGAGCCACAAGGCCATATATTACTGCTCTGCTCAGAAGATGACAGTGGAGCCTGGAACATTTCAATTTCTCTTTATGTATACAGGGCATGAGTGTGAGCCACAGACAAAATGGTCTTTATAAGGCAACGATTCTGGGGCGTCCGGGGCAGCACTAAGGGGATGATCCATGCTCTGCCGCAGCGCAGCCGTGGGTGGGTGGAGGAACTCGAGCTCCCCTGCACTCCTTTCCCCCCAGGTAATGTGGGGGCTGGGTGTGGTGACTGCAGTGGGAGCCTGTGCACAGGCGCTGGAGCAAGGTGGGTATATTAATATGCCGGCACGGTGGCTGGGCTGGGGTGGCAGCAGCTTGGTCCAGGTGTGTCCCACACAAAGGGAGAACGCCCCGGGGCACGTCGGGGCCTCACTTGCCAGCCTCCCAGCCCGTGCGGTGGAGAGCACGGAGCCTAGCGTGCCTGGGGCTTGTGGATAGCCCAGGCGTGGCCAGAAATAAATGAGCAGAGGTGGCCCTTCGGCTGGTGTTCCAAGGGTTTAGTGTAGAAGCTCCCTCGAAGGGGACCAGATATGATGAGGACAACACAAGAGACTGAGAGGCTTTTTAAAGGGATACAGGGAAAGGGGCAGGGACGACATAGGGCCCTGCCTATAGGAAGAGGAGAAAGGCAGGACAGGTCAGGATACCTTCCCTTAGGGGGTACAAAGGGTGTCTGTCAGCTGTAGACCGAACCCGCCCCCCAGGAATCCTAGGACTTCAAAGGCAGAAGCCATCTTCACAGATTTTACTCTTTGGTACCAGCCCACCAAACCTCTGTTTCTGGGCTCTGTGGCCCCCTGTTTGGTTCATTCACCACAACAGGTGGGAGTGTTCGAGGTAAGGGGGGAGCTCAGGGTCCTGCGGATCAGTGTCCTGGCAGCCACTGTGCAAAAGGAGCCAAGACAGGATTGGAGCTGAGAGAGGATGAGAGAAAAGAAGTTTGCAACCTAAATTCTTGGCAGCAGCAGGCGCTGAATGAAATGCTATCGGCATTGCTACGACGGTGGTCTCCGAGCTGTGTAGAAGCCAGGGTCCCCACTGCATTTGGAGCTAAATTCTTCCTACATGACAGACTCGCTGTCTTCTGCCCTTAGCCTGCGCTGTGGCCACTTATACAGAGGGACAGTATAGGCTTTGCTGAAACCATTTTTAGTCGCTGACAGGTTTGGATTGGTCACAGTAACCAGAGGCTACAGTCTATTCCCTAAGCTATTTGGAATCAGTCATCCTCAAAGTTTGCTGTCCTTGTTGTGCGGCCATGGTTGCTCTGCATGCATCCGTGCTCTGGAGCTGTATCCCTCCTCTTGCATGTGCTGAGGACTTCTTTCTCAAGTGCAGAGTCCAGAGCTACAGACTACTTGATTTTTTTTTCCCAGAAGATAATGCATGCTTTGAAAAGAAATCCACCTTACACCAAAATAGAGATAGTTTTATTGAACCTCAGGTTGTCCTGGAAGTCTACAAAAGACAGAAGTATGTTACAGACAGAATTTAGTACATATTAAAGTGAAACAAAACTCAACAAACTATTCAAGATCTGTAATCAGTGAGAACCATGTATATGAGATCTACTAATTTTGTTTCAGATCTCTGAGGCAATGTAATATAGCTGCAGCTAAATCTGAAGTTTTATGTCTTCCTCATGTTGAGAGGCTGAATGCATCATAACAGTATTCTGCCAGGCATGTTTTGGATGATAAAAGCAGCATATGAAACCTGGGAAATGCCACAAGACCACTTAACTTCAGATGGCACAGTTAGATGGACAAAGATGTTAGAGCTGGTGCTTTGTACAGTCAAGGAAGGACTCTATGTTTGAAACTGTCCCCATCATTCAGTAATAGCTGAGTCAAATAGATATAGTAGAGATGAAGTGGCTGGATGTATTAAGTGTGTGGTCTTCGTGAGTGGTAAATGTTTTGAAAGACTCCTCATAGAATCACAGAATAAACTGGATTCCAACTGGAGTTGGAAAGGACCCACAAGGATGACCAAGCCCAGCTCCTGGCCCTGCACAGCACCATCCCCTGTACAACACACCATGTGCCTGAGAGTGTTGTCCAAACACTTCCTGAGCTCTGTCAGGCCGGTGCTGTGTCCACTTCCCTGGGGAGCCTGTTCCAGTGCCCAACCACCCTTTGGGTGAAGAATCTTTTTCTAATACCCAACCTAAACATCCCCTGACACAGCTTCAGGCCATTTCCCCAGGTCCTGTCACTGATCAATGAGAGAAGAGATCAGTGCCTGCCCCTCCTTTTGCCCTCACAAGGAAGTTGCAGTCTGCAGTGAGGTCTCCCCTCAGACTCCTCCAGGCTGAACAGACCAAGTGACCTCACCCCCTCTTCATTTGGCTTCCCCTGAAGGCCCTTCACCATCTTCATGGCCCTCCTTTGGGCACTCTCCAATAGCCTTATACTGTTATATTGTGGTGCCCAAAACCGCATACAGTATTCAAGGTGAGGCTGCCCCAGTGCAGAGCAGAGTGGGACAATCTCCTCTGTTGCCCGGCTGGAGATGCTGTGACTGTTGTACCTCAGGACACAGGTCCCAGAACTCATTGGGGAAAACATAAAAGCCCAATAATACCACTTTCACTGTAATTTTCTGGACTTGTCTGCACTCACTGTGTAGCATTTATTATTCACACTTCTTACTGCAGATTATATGTTCTCTAATGAGATTAAAGTGTCTCTGCATGGGAGTAAAACACCCAGATTGGAAACCTAACTGCTCTCCAGGTTAGAAAATTAAATTCTCAACTGGAGAATCAGGTCAGATTCAGCAGTGTTAGAGCTGTACAGTTTCCTGAAGGAGTGAAAACATGAAACAGTTGTCCTTTGTCACAGGAGTTTGTAAAGATTCTGAAGATGGCTCAAGAAAGTTCAGCTCCTGTGAGAGGAAGTCTGGGGTGCTTCATTACTGGGAGTGCTTGATTCTGCCTTTACTCAGCCTGGTTTTATTATCAACTTCAGGAGAGTTAATCCTGATCTACTTCCTCACAGGTAACAGCAGAAGGAAAAATTTTTGCAACTCTTGAGACTAACAAAATGCTCCTGAACAGATTAATAGATGTGAGCTAATACTGAGGAGCTAAGAGTTGTTTGTAAATGTACATGTACATGTAGCAATGCTTCCTACCTCATTACATGGAAAAGTAAATATTATTCCCTTTTTTCCAGTTAGAAGAGAGGCACAAAGAGATTCAGCAACCTGCCAGAGGTGAAGGTGGCAATTGTTGGAAGACCTTGAAATAAGATCTTGTTTCCTGTGACTTCTGAGATCTCTGCACAGAGAGACACCTTAGAGTATGTCAGGACAGGGATATGCTCTGGTTAAGACTGTGGATAACCACCCGCTAACGACCCAAATGCAGGTCTGCTGTGAACTCGTGATTGTTTTTCTGTTGAATTACCCAGGACGATAATGTTAATGCCATCTGGACAAGGGCAGATTGCACCTGATCAGGGAAAAAAAAAAAAGAAAGAAACCAAAGCCTTTAGGGACAAAAGTGCTCCTTCAAACTTCTTTTGAGCATACTTGAACTGGCAGAAGGATTTTGCACCACTTCAACACCTTTTGTCAGATAGCTGTGAGGCGTTTCAGCTGGCATCAGGAGCCCTCCCAGAGGAAATAGCACCCCATGGAGTCACTGCTGGGTGTGACAGCCCTGGAAGCAAAGGAGCAATCAAATGCCAAGCCTATCTGATGGTTTTTTTCCATCTGTTTCTTTACCAGCATGCAACATGAAACTTACCACCATCTCAAGGGAAGCAAATTTGTGTGATCACCTCTACGTCTGCCATCACCTTCTTTCAGCCTACTGCCTGCTTTGACCTCACTTAATACAAGGCTGTATGTCTCGATACAAAATTATTTTCCTGCATAACCCAGTATAAATAAGTTACCAGGGAGAGGAGAGAACTGAATTTGGGTGGACGTGAGATCCTTCCTAGTGACTTCTGATCCTGATGGCTGAATCAAACAGCTGAGCTTGGTAGAGAGCAGAAAGCTGACAACCATGTGTACCATGAACTGAGTTAAGATTTTATCTATACAAGACAGCCAATCAAGAAACAAAAATCCTCAACATAAAGGACTCATTAGTACACTAGAAATGGAACCTGTTGGGGAAGAAATGAGATAATTAATGTAATGAAGAGTGGATTTAAGGTCCACATTGTTTTTTTACCAATATTTGGTTTTTATAATGTTATAGTTATGTTTTTTCCCAAGCTGCTCCACAGGTCTTAGGTTTTAGCCTGCAGTATCCACACAGATTTTGAGATAGGAAGGAACTTAGAGTCCAACTGTATGTACTTAATTGTATGTCCAACTAGCTAACCTATTTACTCAGGAAAATAAGTGTTAAGGAATGTCTTTACTGATGAAAATCACATGTTGTCAACTGAATATGTGTTCCTTCTCCAAGCATAAAGCATTGAAATTTTTTAATGCAGAAAAAAGACACTCAGACTGTATTTTGAGGAGAAAAAACCTGAAGTTTGAGAGAGATATTTTAGGTTACCTCCTTCACTCAGCACACATGCTCCTATTTTAGAGTTTCTCCAGGAATAAAATGATACTGAAGACACCAATCCTTCTTTCACTCTTCAACTCCTAAGCAGAAAGAAGTGGACAGACTAACCATGGATATGGTCTATGGCCCTACTACCTAACTACAGTGTGTGTCAGCAGCAACACGTACAGCAGAAGTTTTCTGATGTTCACATATGAGAGAAGGAGAATCAGATCAGACTTTACACTCCTTTGGTCTTGATCCAGGGCTCTGCAAACTCTCCATGGCTTTAAGGGTCTAGCTTTCCTTCTTGGTAGTTACTGTCAGTCCTTAATCTCAGTTCAATACACAACATATAAGGTTCAGAGCTGCAAATGCTGCTGCTATTTCAGTGGGGAGAGGTACTGTGGATGGGAAGGAAGAGAGGGAGAGAGGAAGGAAGAGAGAAATTAGAGGAGTGACAGAGGAAGGGTGGGAGGATAATAACTGGTTCACTGTTATTAGATTACAAGGACAAGTGCTTAGACAAGGAAATAATTTTACTACTTGTACCACTGTAATTATTTCCCCTCTGTGCATGCTTAGGATGGTGCTGATTTCAATGTCAGAACCACAATTAAAGCAAATAACTCATATTCTCACTGATAGGACAGCACAAAATGAATTTAAAGAGAACAAAACTGCAATTGCACAGATCTATTATTTCCTAACTTCTAAGTGCCTGAATTTACCATCCAAGCATCAGTAGTTTTAAATAGCTTGAGTTTACTGAGTCAATGCAGCTTACAAAGCTCTTGGGATCAGAAGAAGGCAGAGAAGCCTCTCAAGTACAGTGCCAGGAAGCTTCACAGCCAAAGCAGTGACAGCTGGAGGTGGAGATTTGAGGCTGCTGTCAGTTTTTAAAAGATTGATGTGTTTGGAGAACAGGACATCATGTCAGTGGCAGAAAAGAAGCAATCTTTTATCCCAGGGTAAGTAGTCAGATGCAGAAAGCAGCACCTGAACATCAGTTCTGTTTTGCCATAAGCAAAGCAACCCAGCTTCCAGGCTATCACAAGGATCCCTCTGACCAGCTTTTACTAGTCCCATACATTTCAATTGCTATCCAGCTTCCAAAGGTCAGCCATGACCATGTTCCCCAGAGGGTCCTGCCCAGCTGGTTAAAGCTCTTTTCTGCCATGAGGTTCAGTCTGTGGACTACACCGATTCTCAAAAACACAGCCTCTAACTCCTATACTTTCAAGGACAGTAACTGTGTAAGTTTCAGCTGTGTTCTTCCTGGCACCTGTCCTTGAAGGAGGATCTGTGGCCATGATTCCAAATGGATGAAGGGGCATAACTTTTTCCAAGTACTGTATGTCTTTTGTGAAGGAAGTAAACAACACACCCAAGCAGAGCGAGCTGCTGCTGGGGTGCACACAGTCCCTGTGGCATGTTGTCAGAGGAGAGGGGAAAGTGTCTGAGCTTGGTTACTCTGCAGTGGTTGTACAGAGCGTCTGAGCAATATGTCACATGGATTGGATTGCTTCCCAGGGCAAGTGCTTGAAATTATGATGAAGTGGCATCTATATTCCACCTCTTGTTTTTTCCCTTCCCACAGAACCTTTCTTACAGGACTTGCCAAAAGGAGAAGACAGTTTCCTTTTCTGCACTTAGAAGGCATATGGGCTTCAGTGTGAGCAAAAGAAGGAACGTAGCTAAGACAGTGTTTTCTTATACACCATGTCATTCCTGAAATTCGATCTTGCAATGTGTTTGTAAGGCCAGTACTGCTGTTCCATGAAGCATTAATGCATTCAAGTAGCTTTAAGGAGAAAAGGTGGGCCTTGAGGTCAAATGCGTGCTGGAGTCAGGGCCAGCATTGAGGAAACTGCCAAGGCCACAGAGAGAAAGCAAACAATTTGTGTAAATAAACGTGTGAGGCTTATCAATGCTGAGAAATACCTGATGGGAGAATATAACAAAGACATAATGATATGACATGAAAGATAGTAACGTGTAATATTCACATCATAACATTATGACATATTAGGTTGTATTATGACATAAAACATAATCAAAAGACATAAGAACAAATCACAGAGTCAGACTCTCATGAGTTGTATCCAGTGAAAGGACAAGAGGAAATAGGCACAAATTGAAAAACAAAAAGCTCTGTTTAAATATAAGAAAGGACTTTCTTTACTGTGAGGAAGATCAAACCCTGGCACAGGCTGCCCAGAGAGGTTGTGGAGTTTTCCTTGGAGTTATTCAAACCCCAGAGAGCCATTGCCCTAGGAAACCTGTTCTAGGTGACTGCTTTTAGCAGGGGATTGGAATGGAAGATCTCTGTGATTCTGTGTCTCTGAGAAATCCACTTACAAAGCAGGTGAAATGTGGTGGCCTTAGCAGCACTGTTGCCAGGAACAGCTAAATCATCACACTGAGAGTCTGGAAGCCACAGGTTGAGTGCTGAAGGGCATCAGTGCACACTGGAAATCCTGCACTAGTGACGTGATATAATGCTTTCATTAAATAGCTTACGAAGAATTTTGGTAAACAACAGGTCAAAGATCTCTTCTGTCCCTGTATTGTGGGATTTGATCTCTACTAAATAACCCAGAAAAATAATAGTTCTGTGTACTGATCAAAACATCATAAACCAGATGTGGAAATCCATGCTTTGGCCACTGTCCTGAACTTCAGTACCCGTACACACAACTATGATTCTTGCTTAGCCTTTCATGAAATATAAGCAGTGGAAACAGCAGAAAATGATTTTTCAAAATAAGGCTGCTATGGAATATCATGCTTAAAATATTATGTGTCTATTGTCACAGCGACTTCTTGGGCACAGCTCAATGGAAATTGTGCCGTGTTTCAGTGCCTGCAGTTTGTGAGGCAGAATCATCATTAGTTAAGGAACCTTGAACCTTTGGGGTCATTTTTAATGATGTATTTTAATGAGCGTCATTTTAATGGAGCATGCATGTATGAATAAAATCTGTGTATCCTCTTTTTTTCACACTCTGTGTTTTCAGGCTGAGGATCTTCTTTCTTGTAATTTTAAAATTAGATTTAAATTCCTTTCTGTATCTTGTCTCACCCTTCCATCATTCCTTAGATACCAGAGCATCCTATGAAATCTGATCCTGCTGGCTTTAATCTTTGGCTGGCCATTTATGTACTGAATGGACAAGCAGGGCAACTACAAACAAAAGCTGTGATCAAGATGGGGAAGCATGAAGAGGCAGAACTTTGTGGGTTTTTCCTCTTTTTTTAATCCACTTTTAAATTTTTTTAAAGACTTTTTACATTTAAAACCTTAACTTTTGTGTGGTTTAGTTACTTGACATTGGAAGTAGCAAAGGGCCCACCTGCTACTCCTGGATGTTATACAACAGCGTTAATAGTAGCATACTTGTTTATAATAAAAAACCTTCCTTTGACAGCAAACATATTTATGTTGAACTACATGGTGACTGTTGTGAATACATTTACCTCAGTCTTTCCATTAGTCTTTGATGCTAATCTAGCATAATTGCCAGATATTAACCATAGTGTTAAAATAGATTACTGAGACAAAGCCCATTAAAGTAATCAATGTCTGATCTTAGACAAAAGAAACTTCAGCTGCCAGCATTTGGAGGTGAGAGGCTGAATTCACTGAACACAGCAACACTTAAATTGTATCATTAGCATTTATGGACTATTCATATTTATTTTGTGCTGAAAGGGCCTATTTCCGTTCTGGTATCGCTGCTAATTTGGAACAACTCCAGCATTCATATGAGCTCAGAGCCACTGCAGGAGGTGGCACCTGTGGTTAAGCCGCTGAACTGGGAGTTGGAAAATCAGAGACAGATTTCCTACTCAGATTTCCTGTGTAAATTCTCTATAAAGCCCAGTCCAGAAAAGCAATCAGATGCCTAATGTACAACCCAGGTGGAATTTGGCCACCTGGATGCAAGTGACAGCAAACCTACTTCATACCACAGTATCTACTCTTCTGGGACACCTGTGTTTTTACCTGTAAAATTTCTTAGGTGCCCTCTTTGGCTAGCCTGTGCTGACCATGTTGTTGCTATTTTACTTCCATCTTTGGTCTCATGAACCTGCCCTTCAAAGGCACTATTCTGATAGGTGATTGCACCTAACTCAGACCATTCACAGTCAGCAGCAAGGACAGACATACACGTTAGAATGTATCCTGATGTAGGGCTGCTGGTGGTGCCAGTAGTGCTTCCTTTATATGAAATACCTTTGTCTATAATCCTTAACCCTTTTCCCACAGGGTCGAAGACTACAAACATTAAGTATGGCAAAAGCTTTTGTTTACATGACTTGGTCAGAATTAAGGTCTTGCTCGTTTAGACTTCCAGCACTAGATATCCTCACCAGCTTTGTTTCATGAGTCCTACCATTACACCTCCCAGAGACATCAGTCAGGCCCCTTTCCAGCTAGCCTGGTCAGTTTTCCTGTTGGCAGAGATGGCTGAAGCTACTGGTTTTTAGGCAGGAAGTCTGATATTCAATGTATCAGGTCTGTATGCAGTAACCCCATGTCTGTGCAGACAGTACATGCAGAGGAGGCCTCTGTTCCTCCAGCAATCTCATCCAGGGACAGCTGGTTTTTACAAATCCCTCCAAAGTATCCTGGTGACAGTCCTGATGGTACATCTGCACTGCAAACTGCTGAAACCTTTTTACCACAGATCCGTGTGATAAGACTGCAAGGAATATCCCTGTCAGACAATTTCAGCAGTTACAGAGAGATAAAGCCTGGAGGAGAATGTGCTATTTCAAGTGCATGCACTTATATTTATTTTCTAATTTGCTAAGGTTTAAGATTATGCAGATATATAGCAGTGGTTTAGCCTGGAGTTAAGGCAGCTATGGAGTGTGTGCAAACATAAAAGGGTGTGTTGCTCTGGCTTGTTGTTTAGAAAAGTTATTAAGGTTTGAGGGTTGGGTTTTTTAATCTGAAATACATGCAGCAGAAAAAATAAAAACTGGCACAATGCTATATGGAGCTGATTTTAAAGGGTCATTTGAGAAACTAGTGCTCTCCCCTGACTGCTTTAGCTGAATGCTTGGCCGGACAACTGAGACCCCATGGCTCTCACCCATTATTGCTGCAGAGCCCCAGCAGTTGCATGGCCATTGGAGCTGAGGAGCCAAAAGACTGGTCTGAACTGCCATGAGCATGATAGGAAGGAGACACTTTGCAAATGGGACTAATGGTCTTCAACTGTGTTATCAAAATTTGTTTTGTTTATTAGCTACAAATGCCCATGCACATTTAGATGCTGTAGAGTAACACCTACGTCCCTGCACATGGAAGTTCTTCTAGCTAACAGATAATCCAGGAACAGGCTGGACATTAAACAGCATCATACATAAAGGAGTAACCAATTAAATTATCATCCTAAGGACTTATAGTCAGTGGCCCAGCTTTCAGGCTTCATCAATAATTTCAGATTCTGTGGGAGATGTAACTTCTGCATACTGACTGCAGCAGAGCTGGGAGGTTGTGAACTCCACCCACTGGTGACCTACATTTCGGCTGTCTAGTCAGCCTCTTCCCAAGAACTACCTACCTCAAGCAGCCACTAGCAAATTACTGAGCCTGCGTCCGACACTCCTAACCACACACAAAACAGCTCAGTTTAGGACAGTCTTGCCAAAATAAGCACATCCTCATTCGCATTGGAATGGGTGTCTGAAGACAAAGGCAGTTAAATATTTCTCTGGAAGATGTTTTTTTTTTCTTGCTGGAAGGTAAAAGGTCCTCGTTTCCATGTTGATGTGCTTCCAAACGCCGTCATTTTCATGCAGAAATCCTTGTTCAGGAGTACACATTGAAAAACTTAACCTTTGGGTCTCTTTTTTTCCTTACACAGAACCAGGTGGAGCGAAAGCATCTTTGAAGGGTCATGACCGTGGAAAACCAAGTTCAGCATGCCTGAATTAAAGCAAAACAAAGCCCAGTGCGCTCCTTACTTCAGACTTTGGTGTATGCTACTTGCCCCTTGCCTATGCTGGGCTTCACTCCCACCCAGAAGCTTTGTCCACACCTGAGGAGGCTTCAGGGTCAGAGTGAAGATGGCCAAAGCTAGTTCCTTGGTCCTGTTGCTCCAGCTGTCAGTGGAGGCAGGCTGTCATTGCTTATCTGGCTGCTAAATCCTTCACAGGTCCGCATGTGATGTCTTACAAACATTTTGGAATGAACTAATGTGCAGATTTGCAAATTACTCATATGAACCTGTGCCTCTGTTTGAAGTATATCTTTTCAGAGCCATGGTGGGCAACTGGCTGCCCAAAGTCATGAAGTTTGGGGGAGCAGAGTGGGAATGGGCTCCAGTCAGGGATGCTGGATATCCTGAGTGACCAGTGGATGTATGGAGCATGTGTGGGCATGTGCAACATCTGGCATTTCTGTGTCTTCTGTTCTCTGCCTAAGGGCTGAGTGAAGAATGACCAGGGTTTGCAGTTATTTTCGAGGGTCCTGGCTGTAGGTGGAGTGGGCAATTGGATATCCTGGTGCTGGTGGTCTGTGGTGAACGGGTAAAGGGACATAGAGTTCTGTGGAGATGGTAAAATATACTGGAGACTCGGAGAGAGGGGCTGTAACCAGGACACTCTGGAGGACAGAGATGTGGAGTTTACCTGTGATTATTTTAGGAGAACAAGAGAGCTGAAGGAAATTTTTCATCCAAAACAGGAGAGCACTGTTCCACTGATGCAAGGAGTCTCACTGATGGCATGTGAGAAGATTTTCAGGTCTTTCTGTGCTTGGTTCTTTGTGAGATGCCAGCATTCCTCTCCCTGGCTGCTCAGGAGGCAGCAAGGGAGTGGCTGGAGGCACGTGGCTTCCACCCAGCTTCAGCTCTGACCAAGACAAGGAAACCCTCAAGATGAGATAAGGAAGGTCTGATAGGGAGCTTGCGTGTTTTCAAACTTTCCTTTCCCTCCACAAGATAAACAAAAGAAAGGAAAAAGGAAAGTCTTGAGAAAAAAAATGTATAGAGTTGAGGAATACCACTAAGAATCACTATTTTCATTTTTTTGCCATTAAAAATATTGTTTTGCTGCTTTGAAAGAACACCAATTGTTTAATTGGCCCCAAAAAGGAAATGGATTTTCTATTCTTTTATAAAAACCTGATGTCCTGACATTTTCCATCCTGAACTAGAATTAAAACAGCCGCAGTGAGAAAACTCAGTGTATTTTATTCATCAAAGAACTGAGACTATTTTGAGGGAGGGGTTGAAGGAGGCTGTAGTTTCATGTTACATTTTCTTTGAGAGCAGTGCAGCCCTGGATGTGTTTTGTTTTGAACTTTTTTTGGAGCTGTTTCAAGCCAGTTAAAAGGTGGGCTCACTGATCCGGTTTGCCGGGCACACAGTCATTGTTGGCACGACCGCGAGGGCAGCAGGGAACAGTGCACGGGGAGGTGGGGACAGACAGGCCTGTCAGGCTTTGTCAGAGAATAAAAGATAACATAAAACTATACCACTGTATGTTTTTCGTAAGTGAAATGCAGTTATTTCTAGAATTAACTATGATGTGTGGTTAACAATATTCACTGACACTGTATAGAAGCAGAGGTTGGGAGGAGAGGAGGAATCTAGTCCTGAAGGAAGAGACCCAGGTTTATTATCTGGGTATATTGATACTCACTATTTTGGGTTGGGCTACTTGTTTTAGTAAATACTCCCACAAGTTCAGCTCTAGAAAACAGAACTGTTTGCTCTTTGAGATAAGTGCTCATCGTCTCGGGATGCAGAGAGACTTCAGTGTCCCATGATATTTTGGGAACTCTCTTAATTTGGCCTTAAATCTGTATTTGTGCTCACAGGAGAGGCTGGCCTGAAACAATGTTTCTTTATGCATAGGGACTTCTCTTCTCTCCAAAATGATCGAGTCAGGTAGCTGAAATAATTTGTGCTGGTGACTGTTGATACAGTGAAAGTCCACGGATTAATGTTGCATAGCCACTTTTTGAATAGCTAGGAGAACAGGTTTCTTGCATGCATCAGTTAATCAAGGGCCAAGTTATAAAGGCAACTGAGCATGGATTACGGTAAGGCTGAATTCCTGTCATCTGAGTCACCCGTGGAAGGAGGAATTCAAGGAGTCCCTGTGCAAACATACACTTAGCCAGAGTCTGGAGGGCTGCCTGACATGCAGCGAGGCAGCTGGAACTTGCCAAGGAGTAAGGACACCCCAACCACGTCTCTTTACACTGATGTGGCCTCAGAGACTCTGCCAAAGCTGGAGCACCCAGGGCTGCTTCCAGAGCCCCACAGTGGAAATGATTTACCAATAGGAAATATCAAGATCAAGGACACAAGGGAATGCAAGTCAGTGGTGATCAGCTGAACGTTCTGTGTTAAAACATGTTTGTAAAAAGATTTAGAGACACAAACCTACAAAAAAATCACCATGATCATGTTCTTGCCCTGAGAAATAAAAGAAATTATAAAGCATTGTCTATATATATATATCTGAGCCCTGATATAAATTTAGTTATTTTGCTTTCATTTTTAAATACGAATTCTTGTAAAAGAAAAATGACTGACCAACATTTGCAGAGAAGACAATTCCTAAATTAATCGCTGCCTATTTGTCTTGCATGTTTCCCTTTGAAATCTGAGACCTGTAAATAACTGAAGAAGAAGATCTATCCTGACAAGAATGTTTGCAAAAAGTGTAACAGCACAAATTTACAGTAGAAATCTGATTCTCAGAGTAAAAATCTGAGTCTCAGTGTAAAGGCTCAGATAGAGTACTGAAATGGTGTATGACCTGTTGGTCAATATATTAATTCTCAGATTTGTAATGCTATCAAATTTTTTTCATTAATTGCTGACTTGCAGAAATAAACAATTAATTATTTCAAACGAATGAATTCATAGAGGAAATATGCATAATAATACATATTTTTAAAAAATTTTATTCTGATGAGTCTGCTTTTTTATGGAAGACAATCAAAATGGAATTAATCTAGGGCAAATTTAAAAATGGAGAGAGCAACAAATAGCAATCAAAATCTGAAACATTTCAAGCATTTCAAAGATATTTTACTCCTCTAAAGAAGTTGAAAGGAAGACAGTAAGACCCATGCAATGCTCCCGCTGTGTTTTGGACATTTATTAGTATTTTAGAACTAATCAGAAATGAAAAAGAAGATGAATTTGAAAATCTAATCTAAGAAAATTAAGGTTGATATGCCATCAATAATGAGCTGTAATGGAACGTTATAGACACAAGTATTAAAGAATTAGTATTTGCCATTTAGTGAATGCTCTAGGGAATATGTGCATGTGTATGTGTGTGAGTATTTGTATTTGTGTGTTTGGACACATATACATGTATTTGCACATGTATTTGTTATAAAGAGAATATCCACAAGTTGTGGTGGAAAAAGTTTTTAAAAGGCAGAACCCAAAAGTGCAAATAAGGCAGAAGAAGATTGTTTTGACAAACGATAACTTCTGTTTGTATTTTGCTTGTTACAGTCAAACCAATCCACCTAGAACTAAAGGAAAGCAGTTGCTGGAGGAAAGTTGTCATCTCAAGTAGGAAATACGAGACAAACACCCCGTTCCTAGTCATACAGGTTAACAAAACACATTGCTGTCCAGTTTCTGTAAAATTTCTCCTTTGCCTAATGCCCGAGGTTCAGAGAAACCCAGGGCCACCTTCAGAGGTCTGGAGGTCTTGGGGATGGCAGGTGTCTGTGTCCTGGCTCCCAGAATCCACGGTAGTGCCCCTGTGCCGGCTCTGGCTGCACAGATGTGCTGCTCTGCACTGACCCTCCGTGCACAGCCGACCTGTGGGACCTCTTTCCGACCACAGATTTGAGTTCAAGTCCTCTTGGCCGCACACTGAGATGGAGCTGCTAAAAGGCTGAATCTGTCCTTTCGTCTGGTTTTTAAGCTCAGCCTTGGGGAAGGCTGAATGCATCTGCTTCTGGCTTTGCAGCAACTTGCATCCGGAGCTCATAGCACATCCATAGCCGGAGCTGTATCCAACCTAGTTTGTGCTGACCTTCTTCTGTCAGGGGGTTTTTAAACACAGTTGGGCAGACATGGCAGCCAGTTTGATGTCTGCAGTTTTAATAAATCCAGGCACTCACACCGGTGCCTGAGCTGCGGGAGGACAGGCTGTGGTGTCAGACCTCATGTGGTTTTGAAATAGTTTCTTGTAGCATGTGTGATATCACTGCAGAAACTGACTCCCTCAGGCTTCTAAACACCAGTACTGCATGTGATTTCTGTAGGTAATGCATCCTTTCTGGGGTCCATGAGCCTCTGTGCTACTGCAGTTGCATATTAATCTGAAATTTAAACATAGCTGATGCACAGAGATCCTCCTAACCAGTTAGCTTGTTCCTCATGCTTTTTTCTGTCTTTGGATGTCTGTACATTAGTATGTGCTGTCTCTTCTGTTTTGATCCTAATGTGTTAACCAGGTGGATGTGGTGTCAGGCATATGGTAGGGTTTACCTTTGGCATCTGCTGGCAGAACTCACTTCCTAAGGAAATGTCAGAGGGGGAGTCGCAATGGACATATTGTTCCCCTCGGACACTGTGGCCTCTCCTCACTAGGAGTGATTTTTCTGCTACATCCTTGGCAGAAGGAAAAGCTAAAGCTCTGTAGAGTTGCAGTATTTTCGCTCAAGATTTACTTTTAAAAGCAGCAAAAAATGTAAATAGAAGATGATTTAGGAGGGCTGAGTGTTTGGATTTTTAAATTTCTTTTTCATAGTGCTCTGATCATACTGTGAGTGAGATCAGTGTAAAGCAAGGCATGAAATGCAACATCCCACATAGTGAGTAGAAAGTGTGCCACTTTCTTGGCAGCCAACAGACAATAAAACTTGTCATGTTGTAAGCCCTAGTCCAGTTTATTACCAGAAACAGGCCAGCAGCTACATTAAAAATGGCTGTGCTCTCAGGAAAACTCAAACACCACTTCTCTCCTCAGTGAATATGGAAATTTTTCTCTCTTAACAGCCTCCCTAAGTAAGGTGTATTCAAAGCCCAGGCTGTCCTCACTTAAATGCCAAGGACCGAGGAAGAGGGAGCTCCCTCACCCCACATACCCACGGGCAGCTGCTGTTATCTCCCCATCTCCTGTTTCCAAGCCACAGTGCAGCATTCCTCCTTGCCTTCCTGCCTGTGCAGGCAGTGCAGGCGAGGCAGCAGACACCTCCCTGCTCCTTGGATAAGCTCTTTCTTGGAGCTGTGAAGGCAGAGGAAGAGAGCTGGGGCATTGCTCCTTAGCTGGTCCACAGCCACTGTGTGCACAGCACCAGCAAAACCCCAAGTGGTTGGGTTTGTTTCTTTCTTTAGAAAAAGGCCATACAATGAATAAATGAAACAATTAATGAGTAAGTTCAGTATGATTGCCCTGGAGGCTACTTCCCTGGTTATGCCCCACTTCTGAATGCTTTTCCACTTTATGGAGCTGAGAGATGTAAACCAGTCTGGGAGAAGTCTGGGAGAAGTCTAGCACGTGTTACCTTATGCTCCCTTCAGCTTCAGAAGGCTTTGCTTTTTGCAGTTTCTTAACATAGCGCTTAGGTAAATTGTGTGTACATAGAACTAGAGACAGCTTTGGTGTTACAGGGTGACCCTGATGACAAGCAAGATTTCTCATTTCTCAACATTTTCTGCTGCTAAAACCAGCAAAACATAATTATTAGAAACGCTGGGAGAATCGGTGAGAAAGTCAGAAAAAAATATAGAGGAATGAGTTGGTTACTGGTCACACCATGAGGGTGAAGGATCTTTTCCTGTACCTTAAGTCCCTCTGTGCAACAGGAAACATTGGACAGTAAAGTCATCTTTTTTTCGTATTGTAGTCTTTATACTTTGTAGCTCATTAAAAGGTGGTCATAAATGGGAATGACTTAGGGAAATTGAACTGGCCTAAGATCTTCCCTGCTTGCCCCGTTCAACTGGTTTGTTTCTCCAGAAAGCAGGATCTGGCATCTCCTGACCTTTCAGGAAGGTTTCCAGGCAGCTGAAGTTTTTCTGTTCCAACCTCAAAATCTGGCTAGAGATGTCCAGTCTGGAAGTGTTAAATACTAAATCACTTGGTATTGTCCTGAGTTCCCATCTCAACTGATGGACATCATAGGCTTGTTTTGGGGACAGATCAGGTGTGTTGACTGATGGAAGCTCTTGGACCCTGGCCATGTTATCCAGGGAGCTAAAAAGGCATAGCCAAGAAAACAGGTGTTGCAATTCAGAACTGTGCTCTGTCCTTGGCTCTGTCACAGAAATTTTGGACAAGCTGCTAAAATCAGGCTTTTCCAAAGTGGCTACTGGTAGCGTTTCACTCTGCCAGACTGCCTGCTTGAGAGCTGGCTGCTTCCTTCATGAAAATATTGTGGGCATCTCAGCTGTCAGCTGTGAAATGAGAAATTCACAGCAATTCTCTTCGAAGCAATGCGAAAAATGAATTAATTTGGGGTTGTGTTGTATTTGGATAATAGGATAACATTTCTTCAGGACAGCCCGGGAACAAATTAATAATTCTGCCTTCAGAGCAGAGTCTCAGTAGTGTGTAGTAGGCAAGGGAAGAGGGACTTAAACTGAGGATAGACCAAATGTTCATGTACCTCACCCTCTTGTTCCCAGCTGGGCAGCAATTCCGGCAAAACAGTTTGTTCTTGTGTGACTAAAGAATAGACTGTAGTGTAAATGCAATATCTTATTTCTATCCTTTTAATCCTGACTATTATTTGTAAATATTTGGCTTTGCAGCTTCTAATGTTCTTTTAGCTGTCTCTCTTTTAATGGCAACTACTATTAAAACTCTCCAAATTCATCTAAACAAAATTAACATCTCATTTCGTTGAGGAAATAGCCATGCTATCCGTACTAGTATCCTCAGGAAATAAAATCACACGGAAATAAAATGAAAAAGGTAGGAAGATAAATCCTCTCTTCCTGGTAGGTGTTGCTTTATCTCCAACTCTTCTGCAAATGCATTAAATCTCCTTTTGCCTTGGTATTCCAATTGCCTTCTCCCACTCCCAAGAGATTCACACAGCTAGCATGGAGCAGGGCAGGGCAGGAGGAGGAAGTGAAATGGGGCGGTGCAGTTTACAGGCATTTTATAGCTGTAACTCATTAACGAAGAACCTGCTCTCCAGTGAGTGGAACAATTTTAATGTTTATTTTGCCCTTGACATTTTTCTTACACTGGCACAGGCTTAAGGTGATGCCTACTTTGAATTTCATTGTAAGCCCACTTCTGATTCCTTTTTTTGTCCTTTTTTTGAAGCAGGATGTCTAGTTATCCAGTAAGTGGCAGCAAATGGCTTAAAGATTCATGAACAGTAAATTGTTATCCAGTGAATCTTTGACCAATGAATGAACAAAAGTCATGGATTTCTGTACATGACCACAGAGGGTGAAAGGGGAAGGAGAGGTGTGCAGTTTCCATGCTTGCTAACCCTCAAAAAGATCTTGCCTTTAAATTCTGTATCAGTAGAACCACCACTGTTCACAAGATGTGTTAGCAAAAACTATGCTAAATTCAGTTTGAAAGAGTTCAAGCTGCCTGAGCAAAAAGAAGTTTTTTGGTGATGTCTTATTCACATGTCTCTTGTGGCTGGTGAGGAGGTATAAAACTGAAAAAAAAAAAAAAAAAGAAGACAACAAGAAAGAAGGGAAAACAAAGGCAAATGGTATGCAAAAAAACATTTTATCCCAGTTGTTTTTTTTTTTATAATATTGAGGGAGGTAAGTAAATAGGAATAAAAGAAACAGTCATAAAGAGATCCATTTCAGTGTCATCCTGCTTCTTTTCACTTTCTTTTGTAAAAATGAATACAAAAACCTCCAAACTGGATTACAAACTAATGTATTTATGCACTAAAAGGAAATGGAAACAAATATTTAACCACAAACTGTGGCTAAATGACACCTAATTTTCTAAAAAGGAAATATGAGAAAGGACTATCTAAGAAAGAAGGCACATCTGGTAAAAGTTTTATGAAAAACCCAAACAATAGCATGTTGAAACAGCAATTAGAAGCAATGTCCTAAGAATTTACTTGTACTTCTAGTACAGGCTATTTTTTGAAGTGCAAAGGCATCCTAGATTCATCTGTTTCTTGAAAGACTCCAGGGCAATGTGCTGCACAGCAGTGCAGGCCATTAGCAACCCATTCTAAGGTGTGCCAGAGGTGACTGGCAAATTCCATGGGTAATTCTGGGCATTCTCAGATGGGGTAAGAGTTACTGAGTAATAAACGTTGTACTGGAAAAAGCTCTTAGAGAGAAACACTGAGTGCCTTTTGCCAACAGTAGGGAATGAGCCTTCATGGTTTTCATCCTCCAACCAGGCAGAGAGAACTGTTTATCTGCCTGACACATGTAAGTGGTTACTGAGCCTGCTTGTGATCTAAAGTGAGGCAGTGAGGCTGACAGGGTGTTGTGACACCATCGTGCAGAAGATAATCAATCCAGCATTGTCTTTCCATTTATTGGTATGCACATGGCTGAGACAGACATATGGGTGACAGGGATAACTATGAACTACAAGTGACCCAAAGCAACTAAAAAGGGAGTCATGCAATGAAGCTGATTCTATATGAAATGTCTTTCAAAGACATCTACTGAGGTGACATATTCAGATCCTGCTGAATCCATCAGGATCACTTGAAGCTGTTATGATTGGGCAAGGGATTGGAGCCATCTCCAGCAGGGCGAGCTTTACTGTATTCAACCACAATTTAGTTCTGTGTGGGTCTAGGTGGTACAGTGTCTTCGATTTTGAGTGTTGTTGAAGTGCACCTTGAAAAGAAGTCTGGCACAGACTGGTTCTCCCTTCCCAGCTATGATAGCTCAGTTTAGGATGACTGTATAGTTCTAGGGCTTGGATTTCTGCTCTACTGAAGGGTGAAATCCAAGAGGTTGGTTTGAAGCTCGAGAAGAGTAATGACACCTAAGGTTTTGTTTTTCCCATGGTGAAGTCCCAGACTGCAAATCTGTGTATTCTGGCGATACGTGAGAAGTAGCAAAGAAACATGCACCTGGAAGGGATTACCTTTGGCTCTCAACCTCGCCCCTTCTATCATAGGAACCCTATCACATGTTCACTCAGAAAGGTGTTTCTCAAAAGGAGGAGCCAATGCACCTTCTTTGCTTTATTGCAGTGCAACAGCACGATTGCATTGTACAACACTCTCCTATGTTGAGGATCCCACTCAGCCCAAAGCAGAGGCTTCCTCTGAGCTTTCTGTTCACTGAATCTCATTTCTAAGCCTGTCCATTTGCATGGTGGAGGTCTCTCTGCCATTTGGGTGTCCTGCTTCCCATTAATCAATAATTGCAGGTAGAGTGGGAGGTAAGGATTAGCACCATTTGCTGGGGACAACAGCCTGCAGTGCACTGGGGCCATGAGGATGGAAGAGGAGAGGCAAGACAGCACAGTGGAAGAATAAATCAGGAAACAATGAAAAGTAGTAAAAGTGAGATAAAGAGATAAAAGAGAAAATAAAGAGATAAAACCTCACAGGCTGTACAGGTGGAAAGAGTCATATTTGACATTTCAGAGGATGCCTAGGCAAGACCTTGTTGAGTGTTGACATTCCCCTTTCTCTACCAAGTAAACCTCAGTAGATGCATCCTGTGATCATGGTTTTCTTTTCCTTGGCCATTTCACATTTTTGCAGATAAAAAAGAAATCAGAGTATGTGATGGTAAGTATGGATAACGCTAACAAATACGTCACGGTTGTTCCATAGTTGATATCCGTGTATGAATTTTGCTCCATTGCTCCCAGCTTCACAGATGCCAGATCACAGTTTTCTGTTTTAAAGTTTTACAAGCTTTTGGCAATTGACTTTTCCCTGTCCCCACCCCCAGCTATTGCAATCACTGTCACTACTGTTGTCTGCAAAAGAAGAAAATGTGGATTTTTACTACGGAAAGAAGTTCCTCATTTTTCAGAAAACATGTCTGAAGTGTTGTCATAGTCTCTACTATTTAACTGCACTAGATAGTGCACTGTTTTCAGTGTGATGAAGTCAGAAAGGGGCCATGGTGCTGATGCTATAAGATGGACTCTGAGGCTTCTTGCTCAAGCTGTATGGCTTGGTTTAAATGTTCTGGTTCTTTCATACCAGCCAGGGCACACTATGTTGTGCTCCCTGCATCTGGCAGGCTGGTACGTAATTAACCACGTAGGATGATGCATGAGGAAAAAGACAGCCAGTAAACAATACAATCTATGAACAGCAGTGAAAGCAACTGTACAATTAACAACCTTTTTATTACTTTTATTAAATCCTGGTTGCCAGTGTACTATAGTGGCACTCCTACAAGTCTGAGAGGTAAACCTTAGGGTGGCTAGAAGCTTGCCCCAAGTTCTGTACCAGGATAAAACGGCACTTGATCACATGGCCACTAGCCTGTGGCTGAGGGTAGCCGTGCTTTGTGGCCTCCAGCAGTGACATGCTCATTGGGGAGATGGCAAGCTCCTGAGGAACATCCATGAAGCAGCACTGTAATCCTTCCTTCCAGGAAGATAAGCATGGTAAGTACTAAGAAACTATACGGTTTCACATCCCTGGAAGTATTCAAGGCCAGGTTGGATGGGGCTCTGGGCAACCTGGTCTAGTGAAAGGTGTCCTTGCCCATGGCAGGGTGTTGGAACTAGATGATCTTGAAAGTCTCTTCCAACCCAGGCATTCTATGTTTCCATTATTATTTCCAAAATGTCCTCCTTCCCAGTTTGCTGAACAGGAAAATTCACAGTGCTTCCCACAGCTCCGGACAGCGGCAGGAGCCTTTGCTTGAGCTTTAGCCTGCTTCCCTGGAGAAACTGTGATTCCTCAGTGAGTGTTGAACCTGTCCAACCGCATTTCAAAGGAGGACTTGAAAAGACACCGTTGACCTTGCAGGTTTTCCGTAAAGGTCAGCTACTGTGTAAATGAGAGAGACACAAAGTCACCTTCTTCCTCAAGAGGACAGTCATCACCAGCAGCTCTCCCACAGCAGAAGAGATGCGGGGGCTGTGGCTGGGTCCAAGAAGACAAGCAAGTGTTGGGGGGACCTGTGAGGGAAGGTGTTGTATCATGAGAGTCTGCCAAAGATGAGAATTTGAGCTTTCAGGATGCAAATCCACAGGAAATGCAAAATTCATTACTTTGCTGCTTACAAGAAACTTCCTGAAGTTGTTGTCACGGAGTTTTCTCATGTGCAATGGAGGTTGAGTTTTTGTCAGGAAAAAGTAGTGTAGGCACACAGCTAAAAGGCTTGGGACTGGAGGTTAGTAAACTGCTCCTAGCCAAGGCCAAGGCTTTCCACACAGCCCTGAACAAGTCACTTAATTTTTCCATGCCTCAGTTACCTCATTTATGAAACTGGAATAAAGATTACTTTTATCGCCAATTACCACTGGTAGCTCCAAATAGCATTTCTTAATCGGTGCCAGATATATAGTATCTGACAAGCTTTTGACTGCATCCTTTCATAAACTTGGTATCGGATTCTGACTTTTAGAAAATAATCTGCCCTTCTGTACAAGTGTTTAAAACAATGAGGTATAGTACTGCTGTGATAGAGATAATGGTATTTAAGAAGGCAGCGATAAACAAAAACAGTTGCCTGACAGAGGAAAGATAAGTCCAGACCATACTCTCAAAGTCAAGTCTTCCCTTTCTTCAGAGGAAGACCCCCTCCCTACTGGGATGCTGATGAACACGTCCTCAAGCGGGGAAGGGGTGACAGCAGCCTCTGACTGCCAGAGCCACCCCACGGAGTGTGCCCTCAGGGGAGAACAGATTTACCAAACAGCTGCTTAAAGCTCGTTCAGCCTTTCAGGGGCATCATGCACAACTCAGTGTCTCAGGACAAGGCCAGGAGATGAGTTCTCGCAGCCACCATGCTCTTCCTTTTTGAGCTCGGTACCTGCTCTGCGAGCTCGTTCCTCGCAGAAGGTGGGGGTGTTTCGCGGTGGCGGTGTGGGACAGGATACACACGGTGCTTTCAGCAGAGGGTCGCTCTGTGCCTGTCATCAGCAGTGTGCATTGCTATTCAGCCTTACTCTGGATGGCTTTTTTGACTTCGTATTCAGGACACCACGAGTGACTATCAGATTTCAACTCCTCCTTTATGGATAACACCAGAGGAACGACTTTACTATCATACAATGTGGCTTATAGGGGAAAACTCTTTTACCTTTTCCTTTTCCCCCCAGCTTCTCTAGCAGCCTCACTCACCAAATTCCTCTTCCAGAATTAAAAGCTCAACCTTTGAGATGGCACATGTCAGAGCACTTCTATATTCTGGCAGGTCCTTTTCCTTCCAGGGCTTTGCAGCTTACCTCACAAAACCAGGCCACTCCAATACAAAGTTAAAAAATTACCAACATGGAGTGAGGGTCAGGGAGGAGAAATGTGCTTCCAAATAAAACCTTTGTATGTCTGGATAGCCTTAGATTCAGCCAGTGACCTTTTCTTTCCTGGTGAAGTCCTGTATTCAGAAGGAGCTGACAGCAAGTTATATCGTAGTTAGCCAGGAGTTTTGTAATTTTTAAAAATTTTGTAATGAACTATGTTTAATTAGTTAAGGAATGTTTGAATGTGTTATTTTAGCTGGTATTGATTTATATCTGTGTTGGCAGAATGTCAGTAGAAAACTCTGAAAAATTACCTCACTGCACCTGCAGGAAGGAACTCTATAGACACCTACCCCTTAGAGAACTTAATCAATAGTTGAAGAACAAAATTCAAGCAAGAATTGTTTGATGGTTATCATATAACTAGAGATAAATTAGATGTTATAGAACAAGAAAGATACCATGAGGAAGTTAAGGAGTTAAAGACCTGTACGCCCCAGAAAACTTGATTAATACATTGCAGGTGCTGTAAGGGAGCCACTCCATAGGCTTGTACACCCCAGAAAGCTTAATCAATAATAATTGTCTAACCAGGACAGCAGATTTAATAAAGCACTGTTTAGCTGAATAAAACTTGAGTTATCCATTAAACAAAGACAGATGAGGTGTCCTGGTAGTAACTAAAAGAAACAAAACACCTATACCATGATGCAATAAACTGAGTGGACTTTTGGGAGTGTCTATAAAAAAATCTTGGATGTTATGGAGTATATAAATGTCTGAAAATTGTTGTTACTTCGAACATGTCTATGGTGAATAAATTCTTGAAATGTTCCAAATTTTGACTCAAAATTGTTATTAGGAATATTCATCTAACAGCTTTTCGCTGTTAAATTTAAAGCTCTTTGTTTCAGTACCTGTGCACCTGTAGGAAAGACCATACCAAGAGCCAGGGAAGTCCACAATTGCAAGGTGCACAGTTCATGGAAATCCCTCGGGAAGGCTGTTGGGGGCAGATGCCCTCGCATCCCGGCAGGACCACCCTCTTTATTCACCTTCCGAGCTCTTCAGGCAGCGTGAGCAGCACCTTGTGCCCGGCAGCTGTGCTCTGTAAAGTATCCCCTGAGCTTTCAGGTTTGGCAGCATTTCTGAAAGGGTTCTGCCTACCTTTCCGCAGTAAAGCTCTGCCTCCCTGACGCCGGCACAGAACCCTTAAGGGCATGTGCTTTCCCTGAGCCAGCCTCCAGCCTCCTCCAACCAGCAGCTGTGCAGGGATCTGCCACTCCAGACTTAGAATGCTGAAAGAACAAGCTAAAGAGCTTCTTGGCTTTGGAAGAAAGAGATCCTCATGAATATTCCTGCTAACCTAAGGAAAAGTGATTGTATATCTTTTGTCTGCCTCAAACCCTGTGCCAGGCTCTCTTAATCTACTCCCTTCTACCACGAAGCAGAGATTCAGGTGGGCTGAGGTGCTCCATTTTGTGCAGAGAGATACCAAAGATGGCCCTTATTCCCGTCTCCTGGGTAACCTTAGGACATGCAAACATGGATTGGATTTTGTGGTTGTGCTCATAGGATAAGGACTGAACTACTTTGCTAAGCTTCTCAATGCTCAAGGAACACTAAGCCCAATATAACTTGCATGGTGAAATGTTATTTATGCAGAGGATTAACTGATCGCTCAGATAAATGTGTTTGTTTTGATTGCTTATCTGCCCCGGGGGGGAGGGCAGAGGAGCAACCCACATGATTTTACATCTAACTGCAACAGCCTTTTCAAAGAAAAATTCAGTAGCATGAGTGGAGTTAGACTGCAAATCTCCAGTTTCAGTTGAATCCACTTATAGTACATTACATTCTCCTGCTAGGCTTTTATTTCTTCTTTGCCTGTAATATGATTGTTGGGTTTGGTTTTGTTTTCTACTTTTCAGTAACGCTACACTGAGAGTTACCTACCTGTGTGTTCTGGGCTGATAATTTTTGTTACTCTTTTGGCGATGGGAGAGGAAATAATTCATCACTGGGATCAGTTCACTCTTTGCAGCATTATACACACCACTGAGTATTACTGCTCTTGTTTGTGGAAGCAGAGTCAGGCTACATCTGCCAAAAGCATCTGGCCTTCTGAAACTGGCATAGGTAGTCCCCAGCTCTCTGCAAGTGCTTAATTTGCCTGTGTTTGGAGGTCAGTCTGCTTAATGTAATCCTGATTTATCTAGGTTCTGACTCCCCCTTGGATCTTCTCTGTGATACTACAGTTTTTAAGGGTTTATCCCAGCTATCATTTGCCAAACAAAGCAGCTGGTCTGCAGCACACTGTGAGATATCCCCTGGCTGGGTCTCCATTTCTTCTAACACATTTGCTGCTTTGCCAGGGCATGATCCTCCTCAGCTTCACAGGTCTGAGAAGCAACGAGAGCTTCTTATGGCAGTAACAGTGCTCATCCATGATAAATTGGGCAGCTGCTGGGAGCACTGGGCATCTCCAGGTCCCTGTGATGTCGGAAGATGAAGGTCAATGGGGAGGCTGACAGAGCACATGGCTGAAGGCAGCCTGTCACATAACATGCAAGTGAGCTGGAAGCCCTGCCCAGGAGCCCCAGGTGTGCCCTCAGCAGCCATGTGTGAAGGCCAAGGGCCGAAGAGTTTCCGGGTTATCCCTTTCCTCTGTATAGCATGCTTAATTGTAATCTGTCAAGGCTGTGGACCGACTTATGGCTGTGGCCAACAACTTAAGTTTCATTTTGTTTGAAAATGGACCATAACGGATTTCAATGCATTGAGTGTTGGCACTAGCTGTTTGTTTTAGCCATGGTGTGGTAAATCTAAATCTCAGCTCTGAGGCATCACTACCTCTGTCTGCTGCATCTCTTCCCTGGTGTCCCCTTCCCTTTCTCCTGCAGCTCAGTGTGGGTGCTGAAGCCCACTAGAGATGTCCAGTGGACACTCCAGCAGCTCCGATGGCTATGGTTCAGCTCTGGCACCTTCGTGTCCCTGGCTGAAACCCACTTCTGTAGGGCTGTGTGTGGGAAACGGGCCTGACCTTGGCAGCGACATTGCTGCCTTTGAGTGCAGGAGGTGCTCAGAGCCATGAGGATCTTCAGCAGTCCACAGGTACCAAGATCCTCTCTGACAGCACATGAGGCTTGGCAGAAGGACAGCAGCCAGTCATGACAGGGTGGGTAGGAAGGGGATTTATAAGCTGGACTTGAGGCAGAGGGCTTTGAGCCTCTGGGCTGTGGCATCCCAAATGGTGGAGAAAAGGTGCAGAAAGTGTCATGTTCAGGCCTCCTTAGGGATATGGATAGCTGAGAAGTTCTGCGGGTGAGCCCTTTTGAGTGTTGAGCTGTTCTTTGTTCCCAGGAATGCTGCACAGCTCCCTAGGAGAAACTGTCCCACCTCTGAATTTCACAGGGTTTTAAATTCATGGGTCAGATGACAATCAGGAAGACCAGATGCTTGTTTGTGCTCCCCCACTCCCCCCTCCCTTAGCAGCTGAGATGAACCAGTGTGGGAGGCTGTATCTGCTCTCCAAGTCACTTTTTTTTCTTCTTTTTGAGGTTTGTTCAAATGAAGGAATGAAGGAGCTAGTTGATATTTCATTTGTGGGTTTCCCCTCCCAGGCAAAAGGAGCAAAATACATGAGCTTGTTCTCCTCCCCAGCTTGCTCTCCTTCCAGCTGAGTTCCCAGGCTCCCTGGGGCTTGTGTTCTGCATGGAGCAGACAGCAAGGGCCAGCAATCTGTCAGCTGAGCTCTGGTGCTGCACTGCACACGACCTCACCAGCACAGACTGCGTCTCACGTACGCTGGCGTACTCGGGACACACTCTCTTACAACTTATGCTAATTCTCAGTGTTTATGCCATCTGCAGACCTGGACACTAGTAACTGAGGTGCACACTATGTTCAAGAGGGTTCAGTTAAATTTTAGATGAAAAATAGTAAGGGACAGGTAGCTTCACTGATACTACAAAATGGCTGTATACAACAGGCTTGCTGTGTCCATCTGTGCAGGTATAAATCTATTGACTGGAGCATGGTGATGGTGCTTCCAATTTCCAGTGAAATCCAGCTGCGTGACTTCAAGGCTGTGCTGTAGATGTGCATAAAACACCATCTGGATATACGGGGGCATCCAGCTATATGGAGTGGGGAGTAATACCAGCAGATGCAAACGCTAGAGACAATGCTCTCCTGGGTATTGTTGGCTGTTGAATTTACTGGGTCACAGCTTTGGGATCCAAATCTTCTAATATAACAAATTTCACAAGTTCTTGAGCATATCTGACAAATCCACAACAGCAATTTATCAACTACTCTGCTGCTGATAAACCTCAGGGTACAAATAAATAAATCAAGGCATAAACCTCAGTGCGGTTTGATTCCCTAGGTCTTATCTTCTATAGGAATTTCTGATTTAGGTGTAATATAACTTATCGGTGTAAGTGTATTAGGCAACAGCCCTGGCATAGTTAAAGCAGCTGATAACAGCAAAAAAGGCACAAGCATATGCCAAACTCGTTTTAAGAGCTGAAATAACACATCAGATATTAATTTTTCAAGATGCGAACCACATCTATAAAATGAGTGCCCGCCCACCTTTCTGAGAGGAGATCAGGCTTTAGCTTCCAAACCATTTGGAGCATGAATTGTACCTTCTCTCACTCCCCATAAGGGCAAAGCCGTGTCAGTGCTGCGGTTAGAAGATCCTTCAGGCAGACTAGTCACACCACAACTTGGGTTTCTTCCATGTGAGCACTTAATTAGATTGAACTCTGCTAATTTAAGATAACAAGATAAGGTTAGCCCGGTTAAGTGTATGTGGCGATTTTATCTGCTATCAGCGGTAGGCTTTGTCTTTTTCTCTTACATGCGTTTAACTTGCAGTTCCCCACAATGTGTTATCAGCACTCACCTGAATGAGAAGGAACCAGGAGCTGCAGTTCTGCGGGGAGCAGGCAGCCCTGGAGAGTGGGCAAGTCATGGAGCACTTTGCACGCCTTCAGGCGGTGACAATGGCCATTGTTTAAAGCCAGGTGGGGGCCCTTTGCCTGTAAATAGTGCACACACACACACGCACACACACACACACACACACACACACGTACGTACGTACATACGTACGTACGTATCTAGCTAGACCTAGCCTTGCACTTTCTCAGCCTCTGGAAAATGTAAAGACCTTTTCAGCTTATTTGTTTTTGGTTTTTTACAGACTTTTGATATCATGTTTCACACTCTCTATGAAGTGAAGACAAAGACAAAATGATTCAGTGACACAAGGGAAGCTGAGATTTCCATCTAAACAGTTACTTCCAAGATAACTGTTAAAAAAGTAGAAAGAGGGAGGTGATGTAAAATCATAGGCTGGAGACACCAGAGCTGAGTATTTTCTAGAGTGCTAGGGATTTCCAAGTCGGACCAGTAGTGCATGCTTGTGTCCAAGTGTGTGGAAGCCTGTGTCTCTGACTCACACGAGGGCACAGGAGCTCACTGCTAGGATGCAGGCAGCTGCTCTGCTAAGCCAGGGAATTGCTGACCCCAGAGCACCTGCTGTTTATGTCTGAGCGGTGCTGGAAACAGCCACCAAGATTTCCTCCAGAAGCTGGAGATGTGGAGATGCTCCCACATGAGCAGCATCTCCTAGTTGGCGACATGCCATTGGGACCCCACATCTGCTCCTCTGTGCTGCTGTGGAGATGATCCAAAGCTCAAGAAATCAGGACAAACTCCAAGTGCTCTGACTAATGGTTGTGATCTCATTGCATCTGCCTGGACCTGCAGGGGAGCTACAGTAGGAATAGCAGCATTTCCCTAAGCTCCACTTGCATTTTATAAGAGCTGACTTCAACCTGCTCCACAGTTTGGAAGGCAGAAGGGAGAATAAGGATGCAGGGCTCAGGTAACACTGTTCCTCTGTCTACAGCAATGAAGATGAAATGAATCAGCATAGATGAGAGAAAAGATATTTTTGCTTCTTTGTTCTTGTTATATTTATTCTCATTAGTATTATTCTCAGTAGTATTATAACATATTAATACTGTAACAGTATAATTACCATGTATCAAATTAACATATACAATAACTATTATATTTATTATGTTATTATATAATTAGAGATAATAATTATTATAATCTACTTATTGTTATTGTTATATAATTAGTATAATTATTAGCAGTATGATGCAGAAAAACTATGCACCTGAAAAAGTTCCCCTCCTGAGAATAGTGACTTCACATCCAAGTATAGTGAGAAATGCTGAAGGCATGCAGGGAAAATGTCCTCCCTTCTGTTATGTGCTTAATAATAATAATAATAATAATATTTGGGACTCCAAATATGGAGCATAACCTACCTCAATCCTGTACAAAATAAACACTAAAAAGAAACAGTCTCACCCTAGAAGTGTCTATAAGCTGTATAAGGCATCTGTCCTGCAGAGAAAGGACGTTGTTTTGGAAAGCTACCACTATGCCTTGATTTTAAGTACCATATTCAGCTGAATACTTGCAAATTATTTTATTACAGTTCTGGAATTTGTTCAAGTTAGCCTTTCCAGCTTCTCTTCATCCTATGATTCATGCAGGTGTCCCAGCTCATTTAGAAATCAGTCCTATCTAAGATCAACCTATCTACAAAATTAGCTACTTGGTAAATGTTGGCACCTCAGCTGTTGTGAATGACCTACTGCAGATCACTGATAACTTATGTAACCTCCAAGATCATTTTGTCATGCTAAAGCTCACTACTTAGTCTTCTTTGTTCTGACTTTCTGAGGTTAGACTGTAAAAACACACAAATACTGTAATGATTAATTTTTCTCATCTTCATAGTTTCTTGAAGCTCTCATCTTCGTAGTTTTTTCACATGTGGCTGACAGAGGTCTTGACTCACAAGCTGTCTACTTCTCCCCAGCTGGTGTCCATGATCTTTAAGTGTGCTTCTCCCTTCCCCTTTAAACATAGGCATTGAACTCTCTTTTACATGTTTTCAGGTTTGGATTTTAACCATCAGCAGATTCAGTGATCAGTCATTTAGTATCCATATTTTGAGGCTAACTTCAGTAAATGGCAGTAGTATGGGACAGATTATGTATATAATGTATTATCACTATCACATTTATCTAACAGTAATCAGATATCTGTAATTCTGTATTCATTAATTCATCGGTAAATGAAGCTGTGCTGCCAGATAACATTCTCTTTTTTCGCTACAGAACAGTTTAAAGGGGGATCACAAGGTCCATATTTGGCACTGGGGTATTGTAGCTCAGGAGAAAAAAGTTGATGCTGTAAACTGGCGGTGCTGACTGAAATGAATGCTCCCCCTGCTCGTCTCTTTGTTTGCACTGAATGGCACCACCACAGAAGCAGCAGCCAGGGAGCATCGAGAAACAGCCACAACCTTTCCGTATGGGCAGCAAAATGCTATGCTGAGAATAAATATTTGTCATACCCTACAGGTCCTACTAAGCTGCAGATGAAAAAAAATGAATCTAGTTTCAGGCAACAAAGAAATTAGTGCTACAGCTAGTCTTTCCCTATATTAATGTACCACATCCCCATGTAATTTTTGAGACGGTTTCCAGCATGTTCCACTGAAACACGAGAATGGGGGTCAATAATATTAAATATTAACATAGGAGCTGGGTACTCATGTCTGACCTTATCACTAGTCTAAAAATGGATATTTAATAAACATCATGAGACAGGGAAATCTCTTCTAATAGCATCTTGAATCTTTAAAGTGCGGCTTCCCCTGCTCCATTTCCTGCAATGAGCTCTCACCACAGCCTCTGCAAGTATTTGTCTAAAGCATGAACTTCATGCCAGTTCTCTTTAATCTTTTAAATATTGGTTGTAGCACAGTTTTTGGTGCATTAGGTTTTTTTAGGTCCCCCTTGCTGCTTCCTGTCCTGTCCTGTCCTGTCCTGTCCTGTCCTGTCCTGTCCTCTCCTCTCCTCTCCTTTCCCAGCACGTTTAATTTACTAATACAGATGTAAACAGCGATCCCAGCCTAGGATGCCCTTGAAATGGGTATGCATTCAGCTCTTGCCCCTGAGCTGGGCCTGTGTTATCTTCTGTGTCAGTAATAGGTTTGTCTCCATTAGAATGGACAGAAGATGAGCTTGGACTCAATGCCAGCTTGGGACTATTGCAGAATACAGTGTGGCTTTTTCTGTCTTCTCCTTCCTCTGAAATATTTCGTCCGCGTTCCCTTTCTGACGACTTTCTGCGTGTTTCACTACCAGTTAATTCTGAAGTAGAGGAAGACAGATGTGGTGAGACATTTCTGGTGAAGGCTTGGTATGACAGGCAGTTAGTGACGGCACCATTTTTCTGCAAATCTGCACGAATACCACAGGGTCAGCACATAGCACGATCAGACGTGTGTGACCCTTGCTATGTGGAAACGTGGAAGTGCTGACTGCTACTCACAGACTTATGGGGGTAGGTCAACTCTTGGAGCTACTGTGACAGAGAGTCATGCAATAAATGGACACACCTAGGTGCAGGGATGCCATCCAGAGGGACCTGAATGAGCTTGAGGAGTGGACCCATGTGATATTCGTAAGAGAAAACCAGGCCAAGTAAAAGGCTCTGAATCTGGGTCAGGGCAGCTCCCCGTGTCAATACAGGCTGGGGGATGAACAGATTGAGGGCAGCCCTGCTGAGAAGAATGTGCTGGTACTGGTGGATGAAAAGCTGGACGTGAGCCAACAGTGTGCATTCACAGCCCGGAAAGCCAGCCATGTCCTGGGCTGCATCCAAAGAACCCTGACCAGCGGGTCAAGGGAGGTGATTCTGTCCCTCTACTTCAGTCTTGTGGGACTCCACCTGCAGTGCTGCGTCCAGCTGTGGGGTCCTCTGCACAAAAAACCCCTGGACTTCTTGGAACGAGTACAGAGGAGGGTCACAAAAATGACTGAAAGGCTTGAACACCTTTCCTATGAGGAAAGGCTGAGAGAGTTGGGTTTGTTTAGCTTGGAGAAGAGTGCAGGGAGACCTCATTGAAGCCTTTCAGCACTTAAAGGAAGCTTATAAGAAAGATGGGGACAGACTTTTTAGCATGACCTGTTGTGACAGGACAAGGGATAATGATTTTAAAATAAAAGACTATAGATTTAGACCAGATATAAGGGAGTTTTGGTTTTGTTTTTGTTTTTTTTTTTGGTAATGAGAGTGCTGAGGTACTGGAACAGGTTCCCCAGAAAAATTGTGGGTGACCCATCCCTGGAAATATTCGAGGCCAGACTGGATGGGGCTCTGAGCAACCTGATCTGGTTGAAGATTTCCCTGAACATTGCAGAAGGGGTTGGACTAGATGACCTTTAAAGCTCACTTCCAACCCAAAACATTCTATAATTCTATGAAATGACAAATGTCATTGCACGATTAAGGTCTGTGACCTTGTCATGAGATTGCTTGTGTGGAATAGCTTGTTGAAACTATATTTTGATGACTTCTCTTTTGTACAAAACCATGGACTTCATCGGTAAAAACTGGTACTTCCTATCCAAGCCTAGATAGTCCTGTAGTGGATTTAATAATATTAGTATATCTTGCCTAAAAAATGCATGAATTTTCATTTCTTTCTCCTACTGGCTGGCCTGGCTAGCATGCTGAACAATGTGGTATAAGGGGCACTGGCTAATTGTCTTATTCTGAGAGAACCTTTTCTTAGATAAGGAAAGCTTTTGGCAAAGATATTACTGAGCTCTTGTTACAAAAGAACTGCTTAGCTGAAGGATGACAGTGGAGACTGAAAAGTAAGAACTCAGTGCCAAATGAAAGCCTTGAGGTGAGGATTAGTGTGTGACTTATGTCAATAAATCCAGCCCAGCACTTAGTACGGGCTCGACCATAAGTAATCTTCCCTTCATGTTCCCAAGTCATCTTTGTAGCCTTGGCTTATTAGGGTTATTAGCCCAGTTACAGTCTTGCTTGGCCAGTCTTTTTACTGCTTCTCTCAAAAATCCCGGCATCTCTAGTGGGGATCATGCAGCTCCTTGCATCAGCTCCTTTTCTGGGGCCCTCTGGGTGGCTCCAGGGGGAAACACAATACAGAAACACAGGGCAAGGGAGACGATGAGGTCCAGTATGCTCATCCCTGAGGCAGGAGAGTGCACTTGCGTTTGTGTCAGCATTTGTGCTGACATTGGCACAGTGCCCTGACTTCCACTGCGGTGACCCCGGGGCAGCACTGCACACGTGCAAAAGCCATGGAAGGAGGCAACAGGAGAACCACTAAAATAAACATGAACAGAGAAGGATTATTGCAGCATAAAAATCTCTGTGGCCGATTTTAGCAGGAGAAGACCACAACAGCAGTCTAGTTACATCCAGGAAGGAAGTGTGTCACATGCAGAAATCTTTATGCACAGACAAGCGGTTCAGAGTGGGTAATGCATAATATAAATAGCTCCTTAAAGTCTAGGCTGGTGCAAGTCCACCTGGCCATCTATCTTAAAAATGCTTAGAAAGTAGTTCTAAAAATACCACAGCAGTTGCTGTGGCATAAACCGAACTTAAAACTTCCATTATGTTCCTGTAAAAGAACGTTAAATTAGTGAGATGAGCACCAGTCCACTAAAAGAAAGGAAAGAAACTCCCTTCTTTGCTCCTAAGGCTGAATAAGGCAAGACTGGAGATATATTCACACACAGAATTGTACATAAACTGTGGAGTTTGAGTAAGGGAAATGAGATCAGTAGCAGTTGTTAGTTATGAGTCATCCCTTCACAGTTTTTTGGACCATGGGAGTGAGCAGCATGTTCCAAGCAATATGCTTACTGGAGTAAAAAATTCAGTCACCACAGCCTATTTACATCAAACAAAATTATTGTGGCTATGGCCTCCAGGGAAGAACTGAGCTGAAACCATAATGCAACTTTTGATAGCAAATAGAAGTAAATAGAAAGACTGAGAGGAGAACTAATTTAATGAATGCCATTTATTTAAATATTTATGGAAAAAAATTCACTCCAGTATGCATTCTACTGGAGGCAAAATGTGGCTCTCTCCTGTTTAAATTATGAGGTGAGTAATATTTAATTTAAACTAAAAATGCTTATTATTAGATCCTGTAGGGTTGTATTGCAATATCTAATTTCTAGATGGCTGGTTTCTTTCTTCTGCATACAGAATGCAGAGCTAAGCACCCCAGCTTCCTTTGTGGTGTACCAGGGAAGAGGGAGAGGGATGCAGAAAGAAGAAACTGCATACTTATCTGCAGAATTTTTTTTTGTGAGCTGCAATTTATTGTGAACCTGCAGCTTCTTTGTTCCTACACATCACACAGAGAAAATCTCTCTTCTAGTCTAAATTTAACCTATTTCAAGCAGTATTTTTCCTTGCCAACATTAGTGTTTTAGTTAAGGAATAAGCTTTTGAAACAAATTGTCCAGTTGTCCCCACTTACTGCATCTGGCGTTGCATGCTTGGAGTCTGCAAGCTAGACCCCTTTCAGATTAAATTAAGCCATGAGATTCTCCAGGAGCACATTCGATGTGTGTGAACCACAAGCGTGTGTTCAGTCCACTGGACCAGATGAGCTGATCTTAAGTAACCCTCCTAAAAGGCACCTAATGTAGATGTCAGGCTTTCAGCACGAGCTGTTTCATTCTCCTGATCCTTCCTATAATGCTGCATTACTTGTGGTGCAGACAGAGCCCTTCTCTCAGGTCACTGCAGGTTGCTTGGACTGAAATGTTTTTCTGCTTCCCATTTACCACTGGCCTACTGCTAGCTCTCACCTTCACCAGCACTCACCTACCTCTCTGGAAATCATATGGAAAAAAAAATCTATCTCTATAAAGTGCGAATCAAATATTAGCAGACAGCTGACACATAGTGAAAACAAGTCACCTGATTATGGAAATAAAATTGAGAACCAGCACTTCATTGACTTGTAAGAAAAACATATTTAAAAGTTCAATATGTGTCTGCTTCACTTCCCCTTAGCTGCATAATCACTGACACTTTGAACTCTCCTGAAAACCTGGTAACACAGCTGCATGTGAGAAAGCAGGTTTCTGGCAAATCCCAACTACCCTGCATCAGTCCAGGCAGGCATTTCTTAGATACCCAGACATGATTGTCCATGGCCGTGATTAGCACTATGAATATGCTGGGTAACCGAATGCCTCCCTAACTCAGAGGATCGGGGTACCTGGGGGCTTTGTGTCTCAAAGTGCTCCTACTGCCAAGTCTGGCAGCTCCTCCCCTCTCTGCCCCAGCTACCATTTTCCGCATGAAGAATCTTGCTCAGGGAGGTGGAGCGGGAGTGCCTCTGTTGGAGCCCCTCCTGTGGGTGTGAGGGGCATGCTCAGAGCAGGGGGTGTCCCTCATGCAGGTGCCGTGGTGCAGAACCTGATTTCTCAAACTCAGGCACTTCGGTGTTAGGCTGAGTTGCTCTCTGCTGTCGAGGCAGAGCTACACCACAACACGCTCTGAAGCAATAGTTCAGGTGTTTGCGACAGGATAGATAGGAAAGAAAATGGAAGCAACTCCTGAAATTAGGAATTTTCTCACTTAAGTAGAGCTATGGAGGTGGAGCAGGTTGCAATGAACATTTCAGGGCACCTGAAGTTTCCGAACTGAAACCTCTTTGAACTCACTGCATGTTAACAACACAGGGGGAAGTACAGAATAATTACAGTGCAGCAATACAAATGTCTGCTTATTTCAAATAATTTTTCACTGTAAATTTCTCGTGAGTACTGATGGATCTGTCCTTTAATTACCATTCACACAAGTGATTTAAAGTGTATCTTACTGCTCTGGTAGAGGCTATTTAAATTTGAAATCAGACAGCCTTCTATAAGCAAAAGGCAGAGACCTCATTAAGAACAGTGAGTAATCTATGCAGGATTTCTCCAAGTCAAATGGAAAGAGAAAAACAGCCTCATGAAGGCCATGCCAGCTCAAAATGGTAGGAACTTACATAATACATTGCACATAAGTGTACCAGGAACTAAAACCTGGCTTGATGGAATGAGTTGCAAATGCTGAGGAAAGCACGCTGGCTGCTGCAAGCATTTTAGAGGCTGGAAGCCAGGAAAAATAAGGAAAAGTAATGGAGAGAGTCATCCTGGACAGATCTCCTGGAGACAGAAAATTTGGGCAAGGAGAGCTGAGAGGAAAGCTGTCTTCAAAAGAGTGAGCAACAGAACTGTGTGCTGTTCACTTCCAGGTTGTTTTGGGCATGTAGTCATGCATGCACTTCCCTGTAAACAAACAGGACTGCATGACTGCACAACCAAGAATAACCTTACTCATACAACCTTCTCTTGCTAGAAATAAATCCACAGTGCCATGGAGTATTGGCTGACTGAAAGAAAGCAGTTATATAATAGCAGCATGTATGGACAGCCAGCTCCTGCTGCATCAGCTGTTTTGTTGTACCTGGCCCTTCATGCACAGGAATGCAGATGGAGGGTCCCATGTCCCTGGGAAGTGACATGTCTGGTGAACCAACCCGCCTCTAATTAACATCTTAGCTCTGAAAATGGTGGCTTCTGATTGCATATCCAGGCCCAGGATTGTGTTCAGTGTGCAGGAAGCAGCAAAGCAGCAAGGTGTGAGAAGCTGCACTGCGGTTACAGGGTCAGCTGAGCACTCTGACAGTGCTTCTGAAGCCAAGTGCGTAATCCTACAGTGTCACTGATCTAAAGGAACATCTCAGTTTTAAAGGCATGGAGTGCAGCCAACAGGGAAATTTTCTGTGACAATGATCCTCCTGTAGCTCCTCACAAATGACACATTTCCCTGGGCAGACAGGATGCTGGAGGTGTAGTCCTAACCATTACCTTCAGAAAACCATGGGAGGTACACAGAATTTCCTGTGGAAGATTGAGTTTGTTTGGGTTGGTTTGCTAGGGTGCATGGCATTTAACATATTTTACAATGGGCCTTTACAGCAGAAGGGTGAGAACAGAAATCTAGCTAATTTAGGAGTAAGCTTGCTGAATTTGTGCAGGAACTTAGATGATGTAGTTGCTGTAAGAACAGAGGACTGGCTTCAGCCTGTTTAGAGCACCCCCATGATCCTCCTGCTGCAGTGTCTTTGAGACTAAGCTTTCTGGCAGTTTACGTGGTCTTGACAATTAATATCACTTGGAGGTCACTATTTTCAGGTGCCACAATACACCTGTTGTGTAATACAACTTCACAGCACAGGCAGGAATTTGGGCTCTCACACCGGCATAACCTTGTTACCTCACGAGAAATAGAATCCACTAAAAGTATGGTAAGGACCTGAGGAGGGTTTCCTGAGCGCTGGAGGAGAACCTCACACCAAGGTCATCTTGGAATAGCTGTAAGATGTGCCCCCTCAAAGCTTACCTCAGCCCTGTGCACTGAGAAGCAGAACACTGTCCAGTGAGCAGTAAACTGTATCACCTGTAACCCCTGTAGCTCATGCCTCCTCCATCGTTATCAAACACTGCATGTCTTTCCTTACTTAAAACTCCAACACTGATAACTGAACCCCAAAATGTTTTCTTGACAGATAGCTGTTATACAGATTTGGGCTGTGTTATTGTTTGGTGTTGACTCCAACTACCTAGTTCCCTAGATGACAAGCTCCGTGAGCATTTACAAAGTTTAACACCGTTTGATTCCTCTGCATCTGCCACACATACTGAGGCTTGTGCCTGCTTAGCTGTTCCCTCCACTGTCTCTTCCCGTTCCCTATCCAGCACGGGAGGCCGGCCTGGCTTGCACTTTGTTTTTGTACAAGCACCAGCAGAGCTGTAAACACACGTTCTCAAGGGCACTGTGCACAAGCAGAGGAAACAGCAGAAGGGCACTTGGCTGTGGTATGGGGATCCTACCTACTCCTGCTGCGGCAGCCCATGTGTTTGCCCCATGGCTATATCCTCCATCCCAAGCTGTGATGCTGGATAATTCCCATGGGATCCACGAGGAGCTGTGTGACTCCCAGGCTGGGCACTCCCATCTGGGGCTGTGAGCACACATTAGAAATATAGCTCAGGATGGGTTGCACTAGGATGACAAGTTAAAGTCTTGGAGACAGACAAAACCCCTTTGGGGTTCATGATCAGCCATGCCACATCCACTCTAAAGTTCCTGCCTCCCACCAGGAGCTGTCTTTGGCTACTTCCCAGCCTTAGACCCTGCAAAGCCTGATCCTGCATTTCTGCGCAGCCAGCTTTTGGAAGCAGGTAACAAGGCTGGTATTGCATCCTTTCGGGTGGGCTGTCAGGGAATTTCCAGGGGCTGCAACTTGAACGCAGTCTGCCAAGCAAGTGGTCGAGGCATCAAGGGACAAGCTGGGACATCCCTTGCAGAATGTTTCCCTGCCTGCTCTGTTGTCCTCATGCCTGCCAAGGCGGCACAGTGCCTGCCAGCCTGCTGCCAGCTCCTTGTCACTGCCAGCCCAGCCAGTGTTACTGCCACAGGTCACCCACTTCTTGCTGCATATTCCCTCACTCTTTTATGGAGGTATCTGTAATATGCTCACACTGTGGTCTCTTTGGTCGAAGTCTTCTGTGCTTAGAAAATTTTAAAAAAAAAACCAAATTCCTTGAACATCCCTGGGAGCATTTATCCAGAACTAGAGATGGTGAGGGGAACTATGCCATACCAAAACTGTACTGCAAACATACTTTATCCTGCTCATACCTGTACCACATTCCTATGAATGCCTGAGATAAGATCTTGTCCCATACAGGAAATCTGTCCTGATCTGTACAGACTCCAATTTAGGTTGAACCTCTGAGGTGGATGACCTCTGTAGCTGACACGTAGGTCAACACAAATGCGCCCAGGTTTTGTGGTCACTGCACTGGCACTCCAGACATCTAGCTCCTTGCCAGTATGGGGGATTACCTTTATCCTCCCTGCATTTCTGTAAGTACTTGGTGCGCGCCGCCCACCCGTGCATCGCTCCATGTCTGTGGTATGAGTAAGTCAGAGCACTGGAGGAGATGATACTGGAAGGGACTTGCAGGGCAACTTGCAAAGACTTACGAGAAAAGTGTCACGCCAAAGAGCACGGGATTTGCCCAGGATCTGCAGTTCAGTGCTTCTTCAGTGGCACCCTCTGGTTGACCTCCCAGAGCACTACAGATATGACTCATGATTGCTCACAACACTAGCCATCAGCAGGGGGATTCCTTAGGTGCACTTCCATTTGCTGTGCCAAGTTATTGCTCTGCAGAACTACCAAGGTCTTGGCACTCAGAAAACATGAAAAAAATTAAAGCTTTTTTCAAACATACAGGCCGAAGCTATGCATGCTAAACATTCATATGGCTCAGGCTGTTTCAGGGGTGACTGTGCAAACCATACGCTGGGTAAAAGCTCTCTTGACAAGCCCCAGCAAAACGTATCTTAGTTTCAGGCTCAGCAAACTGTTACTGACATAATTCAGTCAAAATACAACATGCTCTAGAGGAATACCATTGTCTGTTCACTTTCAGGGTAACACCCCTTGCCATTTGGCCATGAGTAGGTTATCTTGGGAAAATCCCAGATGTTTCAAACAAAACTAAAAGTCATGCCCACATGATACAATAACTTTCAGAGAGATTGAACCTGGGAAGTTTTACCTGCGTCTTGCCCAAGGCAGTCTGTCTCAAGACCAGATGTCCTCTTCCCCACAGATGTCTCCAAGGCAGCTGTTTCCAGACCTTTCTTTCCTTAACTGCATTCATGTAGTTAGAGCTGTAAAAGCCAGCTGGGTCAAATTCCTATGGTCAGACCTTGCCATAGTCACTTTCAACTTTGTGCCTTACTGACCCCCTGAAAGTCAAACAGGGAAGAGTTCCTACTAACAATCTCTTGTCTGCTGGAAATGGGATGGACTCACATACCAGCAGCACAACCGTCCAAGCCTGCTCACCTGGAAGGGGGACAAATAAAAGGCGGTTGGAGAAGGAGCCAGGACACACACATTTAACTAGGATCTTTGATGGAAATGAGCCCTGAGGAAGCAGATCTGTTTGAATACAGTTGGTGGAGGTCCTGTTTTCTACAGGGTCCTCTATGGAGACCCACTGACCCTTCAGATTGTGTCCACAAGGACAATGATAGCGTTTGCTGCTCCATAAAGACCTCTGATGTGTGCAGCAATTAATCCCCTGTTTTTAACATAAATGGAACCCATTTTTAACACCCTGCTTAATGGTACATTTATGGCAAAAGAATGACTGTAGCAGAGGATACAAAATGCTATATTTAGACACAGGCTTGCTGCCAGTTGGAGGTCTCTGAGTAATGAAAATGTCACCTTAGACCTCCATCCCTCAGGAAAATGGGCAGTTGTATCAAGCCTGAAGACAACAAGTGGTGGCAAGACCAGCTCTTGCCAGGTAGGCCTAGATAAAGAGTTCTTCCATCAGCTGTTCATCTCTGGCTTAGGCATGAGAGGAGGAGGAGAGAGGAAATTCCGCCCATCCTAACACAAAGTAGTGACACCATGGCTGTGACATCATTTGCTTCAAAAACAGATAGAAAGCAAAACCATAGGGACATCTGTGGTTGTGGATGCAACTGCATCATTGTTGGTGATTGTTACATCACAGTTTTACCAGAAAGAGATATGAGCTTTACCCAAAATCCACAGAAGTCACAAATTATTATTGTCTGCATTATAGGAAAATCTCTTTTTAAGCAGTAGATTGCAACTTGCATATACCATATAATGAGTTAAGAAGCAAAAAAACCCCTATGTCTTGCAGGTAATGCTGAAATTCAAATTAATAAGTGATAGGCAAGGAGACTGAAAATTAACTTTCATTGAAAACAAATGATAATTCTCAGTTCCATAGTTAGCAGTATGAGTGACAACAGTGATGTGAGGAACAGATCAAATATAAATGGAACATAACCAACAGCAACATTTGAAGTGGCTTCTAAAAATGGGAACAGGAACTACAGAAGGTCAAGCAAAAAAGCTCAGTACTTTCCTGATGATGTATTACTACCATGTAAAATGGGCTTAAGCCACAAAAATGTCAAGCGTGTAAAGCGCAGGCAAGCCTTCTGTTGAACTGGTGGCTGAAACAAAGGTCTCATTTAGGCAGAAAGAATTTCTGTCAAAACAGACTCCTGCAGCTTTACCTATCTCTCTGGGCATCTTTAATGGCCACAGATTTCTAAACATAGGCCAGGAGCCTGCATATAGCACAAGGAGAACTGCATTTAATAGACAGGGAGTGAAGCATCAGTCTGACAAACCTCCTGCCACGCTGCAGGACCAAGAAAGAAGATGCCTTCTCCTCCTGTAACTCTAGAGGTAATCCATTGACTAAGTAACCTAGAGAGTAGTCCAACTATCATGTGATCATCCAGGACAGTAAATGGTTCTCACTACTCAAGTCACTCATAGGCTACAATTCTGCTTGTGCTTTGGTTGTGATGAAGAGTGTCATCCTACAGCTTTGAGGGTCATTTAGTCCAACCTGGTGGAAATGCTGCCTCCTTCTGTTCTTAGCCTTGATGTAGCTCAGCTCCAGATATTTCAGTTTTATTGAGAGGCAAACAGGAGGAGCCTCATCAGAGGTTACTTAGCTCTGCTGTCACCTGCACCCCCTGCCTTACCACCTATAAAACAATCCAACAAGAGCACTGTAGGCTTTCGGGCAAAAAAAGAGCATTATTCCAGGTTCTAGTGCTGATCCTTGCTATCTTGGCACAGAGAAGCCCTCACTCCTCCCTGTTTTCACAGTGTCTTATTTCACATGCAGCACTGACAATTCTGAAAGCATTGTGCTGGAATTTGGGACAGACAGCTCCAAGGAAAGAGACATTTTGAGGCTATCCTGCCTGCTCCCCATGGGTATGCATAGCCTGCTTACAGCTCTGGACAATCTGTGGAGGAATCTGCTCTGTGGCCACTCTTCCCACTCCTCACCTGAGGGCTCTCACCCACATCTCTCACTTGGGAGTCACAGAATCACGTAAAGGATAGGGTTGGAAGGGACCACAGTGGGTCATCTGGTCCAGCCTCCCTCAAGCAGAGTCATCCTAGACAAATATTAATGGAATGAAAATGTTAAAACAGAGTGGAAGGAAATGCAGATCAGCCAGCACCGTCTTTATCTACTGTCCAAAAGGGGTTGAATCCGACAACCCTTAAACCCCAAGAAGCGCGGAAAACTAAAGTACGGGGTAACTGTATATTCTCAACACATTCTGACACATGCTCGCTATATGTCAGCTGCACGATGAAAAGGCACAGTGCTGTGTATTTGTAGCTACATTTGGAAGTGAAGTCCAATCATTGTTACTCCAGAAAGGGGAGTTTTTTTGACATACGCTTTTTGACTTACCAGAACAAATGAAAAATGGAAAGATTGGACTGCCCAGGACACCCTCCAGACACAGTACAAGTGAAACATATTTGTTGGGCACAGCATTTCAACTGTTTAATCTATTTTATTCTTGATTTAAACTGCCAGCAATGAAATGTGAGACTGGGTCTGAGAAGCAAAGATCAGGAAAAACCTTGAACAGTAATGTGAGGATAAATGGAGTAGAAATGGATAATAAATCACAATGGATTAACAGCAAGAATAATTCATGAGACCTAGCGACTATCAAATTATGTGAAGTCATTTGCTGTGAAGCAATTACCTTCCACAGTATTTCCGATTCTCGCAGTAAGTGGCCAGCTCTATTGATTCAAGATATGTTTATAACGTCAGGAGCTAAAAAAAGCGTTTCCATGCCTTGGGAAGGTGATTTCTGTTAATGCATTACTAGCAAATACTGCCACAGAATATGGGACAAAACAACAAGAACACTGACGGATGCCAGGGCCAGGTTTACTACAATTGTGTTATTTGTACAAAAATGCTGAAGAATATGCTTACCATGCTGATTAATTTATTTCTAGTTGTTACTTTATCTTTAGTCTCAGACTTGCTATTGTCTTAAGTAGAACGATTTTAAATAGTTTTCTTTCAGGTAGAATTTTTGAGGGGAATCTCTGCACTTCTGTATTTATGAAATGTTAACCTGTGCTAAAAAGATGAGTTGCTACAAAGCAACTGTTTGCCAAAAAAATACTAAATAAATAATCAATAAATGCAAAACATGATTTACTATCACCTGTGATAAATTTACCAAGTTATCTGCTTGTGTGAAGGTATTAGCTAGCAGCTTAAAAAAAAAAAAGTCTGTTGACTGGTACCCAGGTTGAGCACAAAGAGATGAAGCTTAATTTGCTTGCCTGGTTTTTGCACTTTTTCCCTTCAGTACAATATCTGCTGTAACAAATGGGAAGAATTTACAGAGAATTTGCAGGAATATGCTAAATGCAGCAAGACTTGCTTGAAGTCTTGGTCTGCTGTTGTCATGTTTATCACTGTTATGCTACTGGTGGAGATATGGACAAATAATATCAAATAAATGTAGGGCTGGGGAGCTTCGCAATTTTTGAGGTTATATTGGCCAAAAAAGTCATTTGATTGGTGCAACTCATTTGATTTGGAAAACTAGTAGCAGCTATGCTAACAAGATAACTCTTTGATTATCCCTTATTTACATGAATGGGGACATGCTACTCAGCAAACTTCTTTAAATATAGAAGCCAAGCGAGGCCTGAATAAAACTGGATGCTCAGGATACTTTCTTGAAGCTGGACCTGTGAGGTAGTACTGCAGACATTTTAGCTTGAATGTCTTCAAAATTAATCATGGTAGCTGAAGTCATCTAGTGCTGGGATTCCTGTCCCAGCTTGGACTCTGGCAGCCAGGGCACTGTGGTATCAGACCAGCCTGGGATCCTGCTTAAGAAGCATATTTCTAGTGAACAAAGCACGCCTGGACCCTGTACTATGGCTTCGAGCTGCAGGTCTCTGGAGAGCCCCTGCTCCAGAACCCACTTTGCAGGCTTCAGGAGTAAGGCTGGGGACCTTTATGTTGATGATACTGCATGGCTTGTTGCTCTGCAAGCAGAGGGGCAGATTTCAGAGCTTGGGTGTTCATATCCTTTAGGAACCAGGCACACTGGTAGGCCCTTAGTGCTCCCTTACACAAGAGCTACATTTCTAAAGGGACATTATGTGGGCTATATGTGGGCTCTCAAAGGCTGAGGTTGGACACAAAACAATATTTGTCTTCTTGTTTTTGCTCAAGAATATTAAAGAAATCTAAAAAAAAAAAAAAAAAGCTTTGGACATACATATCAGTCACTGGACCACAGATCAGCAGACGGAAAAGTCTGAATTAAGACCCAAACTGGCAAGGGTTTCTAATGAAAACGTTATTGTTCCCATCTGCTGTAGCACTTTAGATGCCTGAAAGTCACAAAGTCAAAGCCATTAAAATATTGCACAAACAAACAGAAGATAAAACTTACAGAGGCAAATACAGTTAAATCATTGTGCAAAGCCAAAAGCCTCTGCAAACACAGAGTTCTGAGAGCATTTATCCAGCTTCAGAAAATTAGAAGTGGTGGGGAAGTTCTCATAGCACATACAGCTCAAATTCAACTACATCTCTTGTTGCTTGGCAGTCCGATGGCCGAGCAGGTCAAGTTTTAAACTACCTGCCACTTCAAACACAGTCTTTCTGAAATCTTAATACACTGTGGCTTAACAAGATATAGGCTACAGATTACCTTCTCTTTAGCCTTTGCCTCTGATTTCTGCAGGGAACCTTCTGCTCTGGGTTCAGCCTTTTCAAGGCTTCTCTGTCCACCAGCATCACTTTGAAAAAGAGCACAGTGAAATGGGAAAGGAAAAGCAGATTGAAACGTGCTCGAGAGCATGTAAACCCAGAAACAAAGCTGCCTAAGACAGAGCATGGCGAGATTATCATCTACAGCGTGAAACCACATGCTACCAAGCTGCTGACGGAGCTGGGAAGCAGGCACTGATGAAGGCCATGTCCCCACTACACCCTGCAGTTTGCTGTAGAGCTGCTGGAGCTTTTTAGAGCTTGGGCACCACAGGGAAATGGTATAATGTCTATAGATACACGTCGGGAAAGCATTTAAGTCAGTCCTAAGGGTACAGCTGGAAACCCTCTGGCAGAATTGTGCACATTCCCTCCAGCTCTGGATGTCATAAAAGACACCCACCACCTTTCCATTGCTTGTTCATTCTTAACTGAGGCTCCTTTGTGTTCACCAGGTGTGGTCTTCAGTTGTCTCATCTTTGTAATTGAGCAGGATGTGATCTGCTTCAGGGATTAATTACAGCTGGTGAGGAGGCTGTGGTCTGTTCCCTGAGACTTTTGCTTTAAATATTGCAAAAGTTTGCTTTTAGAGCACATGAACATGGAAGGGAAAGAACTTCACTTTACACTGCATGGAAGGCTAGAGAGCCAGGCTCCGCATTCTCCTGGGAAAGAGGAAGTTTTAAAAAAGTCATTAATGGGATAGAGTAGCAAGGCCATGCTAAACATGTCATGAAATGATCAGCAGCACTGTGTCAGCATAGCTATGGCTGAAAGAGTAAAACAAGAACAGACTCGAATTTATTTACATACTTGTATCTGCAAAAACTATGTGGACTTAAAGGGGTAATGGAAGTTATCTTGTAGTGTATTTGAATAGGGAAACCACTATCAGCTGAGCTAATGAAATAGCACTTTTGATAATTTAAGCTGCATCTTTCCTAATCCTGCCCAGAGAAAGCAAGCATGCTGGAGTTTTGAGGAAAAAATGCCCATGGAAAGGGTGTTGTTAAGAAGAAAAATATTTGGAGTAGAGATTCTGCTGATGAAAGAGGGGAACAATTCAAGCAAGGAAGAAGAGATAGAACAGAGCGGAATTCTTCTTACATTCCTTTAGCAACCTCTTCTGAGATGCCCAGACACTCATTTGGGAAAGTGTTTGTGCTCCCTTGGATATCCCTGCTTTCTCACCCTCTGTCAGACTTTAGTGTGGTACCTCCCAAATCTCTCAGGCATGCTCTGCTGGCTTAACTTTGATGGGATAAATGGGACACAGTGTCCAAAGTGGAAACATGATCCTGCTATAGCTGAATGTATTTACAGCGAACTGAGGATACGGAGAGGAGAGCTCACTTATTCCTAGAGTGACAACCATCATTATGCACCTTCAACTTGTTATTAAAAAGCGTATAAACAGGCAGCTAGAATGGATTATCTGAAGTATTTACTAGCACTTTTATTTGAGCAAAATCACATATCATTCCTTCCAAGCCACAAAAAATATTAAAACCTTCTTTGACATGGCCTTCAGGACGGTTAATGATAAGAAGGAACATTCCTTTAGGATACATAAGGAGGAAAAGAGTAAAAAACATCTAGAGCTCCACTGCTGTAGCTAAAGTGCAATTCTGTTTCCATGAAGGAAAAACAGACCCAGAAGGGACAGACTTTTTAGCTTTATTTTCACCAGAGGACAGATGTGATCCAAGGGACAAGGGGTTCAGAGAGAAACACTGGGAACAACAGGAGGCAGGGGAAGAAGCAAGGCAGGTGCTCAGCCCTTGGATTTCAGATTGTCCTGAAGCACTTGGCCAAAGCCCCCGTTTGTCTCAGTCGCCTCGGTGCTGCTGGGATGGCAGATTTCATCACATTCCAGAGTAAAACAGTGAAAACACTCACCCTCACTGGGTGACTTTTTAATCCACCACTCACTAGGCTGGGCTCATCCCACCACGTCGGCCAGGAGCTATGCACTAGGGGCACATTCCTGGGGATGGGGCAGGCTGGGACATGGGCATGGCTTGGTGGGATACACGGCCAAGGAGGGCAGGGCTGGGGGGGCTGGAGGGCTGCTGGGACAGTGGCTGGCATCCTGGGGGGCTGTGTGGAGCCCTGGGCCCTGGCAGGTTGGAGAGCCCAGTGTGGCTGACAGGGTCAGGCAGGGCTGTGAATGCCCTCAGGGCTTCAACGCCTTTTTCCCCTTCACCTTCTCTGGGATTTTAAAATTATTTTGCTCTTCCACTTGAAATTTTTCCCTTCTTTCCTCCAGTCACGATGAGTACATCACAGGTCAGCAGGTGGTTCCTCCCCATCTGACCTGGAGACAGTGGGTCCAGCTGGCGGCCCCTGGATTTTTCCTTTTCTTTCCTTGTTCCGGAAGCCTCTGGGTGGTGCAGGGCCAAGAGCCCTTTGGTGCTGGCACTGGTCAAGCGCCGGCATCAGCCTGAGGCAGAGGGGCCCCTCAAAAGCAGGGTGTGAGCGTTAACAGGAATGAAGGGAGGGTGAATGATGGAGGAGGTATTGACACATGGACTTCCTGCAATGGAGGTGTCAGAGCTCTGTTACTGTGGAAGTATAATAGGGACAATGCTTGGGGGAGAGAAGGATTATTCTGAAGCACAAGGTTGCTTATTCTTCCAGTTATTTCAAGTGCTGTAATAAAAGCAAATGCGTACTGTCAGCCTAAGGTGAATGAGAGTGTAAACAAGGAACTGGAGCGACATCAGCTGCAGTGTGGTGCCCCCCCCACTTTATATCAACCCATGTAATTTATTTATGCATTTGGACTTGCTACATTTCCTTCTCCTTTCTCACTGCTGCCCTCACTCCGTGCAGGACTTTCATTCCTCTTTCCTGCCTGGTCTCCCGTGTTGCCTGTGGCTGCCTGCGCCTGCCTGGCCTGTCAGGGCTGGGCAGGGTCCCAGGGCACCCAGCCCCTCTGCCACCACTCCTGGGACCTCGGGAATGCTTCATGGGCGGCTGTGCCAGCTTTACAACGTGCTGGTTTTCACGGGAAGGGTGGGTTAATTAAGTCATTAAATACTTTCTTATCTCTGGCAGGCAAAATTAGAGAATCACCTTTTTTGGAAGTGTTTCAAAAAGAGCTTCAGTCCTGTTTCCTCCTTGTTTCTCTTTCACCCCAGCATTTTAAAGCACTGTTTCAAGCTTTAAACTGGCTTGAGTTATGTTTTGGTTCATTTTGTGGTTGGCTGTACCAATTCTGCCGTAGCGTTTTGGAACATCTCAAAATAATTTCCTTTTTTCCACCTCTACTACTGCGCCCATTATCAGGAGCGCACCATCCTCCATTTGGTTGCTTTCACCTATTTTACAAAACAAAAAGTCTTACCCACAAACATAAAGAATTTAATTTGAACAATTAACAAAAAGCAACTTAACTGGAACCCGCTGCCAGAAGTTTAAGACTTTTTCCCCAGTAAGTAGTTTGGGGAAATGATGGCAGCTGGAGTCAGTGATGATTTGCTTTATTTTTCCAAAAGGGACTGAGCCTGGCTGAGTCAGTGTGCAGGATTGCGATTAAACTGCTAAAAAGGCTTTCCAAAGAAGGTCTGATGAAAAAGTTGAGAATATTGCTCTCTAAAGAAGGAAAATATTGTTCCCTATAATGGCAGAGCTACTGAGTTTCTATTGCCTTTGAAAATAATTCAGTGCTTAGGAACACATATTGGAAGAGTTATATCATAGATTCTGCAACAAACCTTTAAATTGTAAGTTTGCCTTCATTATTTTGTGAAACATTCTTCTAATTTTTATTATTTTTAATAGATTCCACTGTTGGAAAAATGTAAAGTCATTTTCAAATAGAATTTGTAAATAACTTAATTTTAAATTCAAATAAAATATAGTTAAAACCCCAAACTCATTGCTCTGAAAATCAGTACATACATTTTGAGGAATAGAATGAGATACTGTGTGTTTATTTAAAATTTTTAACTCTAGTGTCTGAGCCTTCACATTTTCAGGCTTTCTCAAATATGAAAGAGATTTTTATTCTTTAAAATATTATCATAAAGCAACGGTTTAAATTCCTTACAACCAAATAATTCCTGGAAGCTTTAAAGAAAACACTAGTCATTGGAACACTTTCTATAGAATTTAAAAAATGCAAAGCAAATCTCATTGACTTGTAAGAGTTACTTAAAGCAAGAATTATCTGTATCTACATCTGGGATTTTTTGAAAAAAATCCAACGACCAAACATGTCATCCCCCCCACCCCAAAAAAAAAGCCAACAAAAAAACCAACACAAAAAAGCCGACAAAGAGTGAACCTGGAAAAATCCCAGCCTTCTCAAACGACACTGACGTTCTTCTCATGCAGCTATTGATCTGGTGGTATTTCAAAGACTGGGGGCTTGCGTGGTGGACTTCATCAGATCCTTTGAAGTTCCTCCCCTGCTGCATTTTAGTTATAAATTTTAGTTTCCAAGTCTGGCAGTGCTAACCTCAGAATATTCATTATTCTCTGCTCTGCTATTTTGGTACTTTATCCATAAATTTAATTTCAAAATTAGGTTAAAAAGTAGTCCTTTCTACAAAGATAGCCTTCTGAGGAGCTCTTTTATTTACTTGCTTGTTTGTTTGCTCAGGGGGCCATCTTTAGCTGGAGTTGCCAAGTCCTCTTCTCTTGTAATTAAAAGGTATGTTTGGAGCAAAAGGAAAGTATGTAGTGGTTTGTTTATTCAGGAGAAAATGTTTGATTTAATTGAACAGATTATATTCTTGAAAAGGAACAGGGACAAAAATAGATCCTGAGCCAAATTCTGCCTTGAGCTACATCTTGCTTAAGCACCAGCAGAGCCATGCTAGGGAGCAGGTCCCTGACAAAAGGGGCTGTGGTGGGGCTGTGTTCCATCGCGGCAGGAACATCAGGGGAGATAATAACTCCTCTCCAATAGCTAGGAAAACTGCCCTTTGGTCTGCTTTTCTGCCAGCTTCAATATCTGCCCTTGCCGAGGGGGTGAGCTGGGCAGCGTTCTCTGCACATGTGGCACCCCCATGGTGGGGAGGCTCCCAGGCTGTGAATGATGGTGGAGAACTTCCCATCCTTGCGTTCCTTCCTTCTCAGCTCCACATCTCCGTGAGCACAGCAACAAGGGAGAGGTGGGGGGTGCGGAAGAGTGCAGACAATTAGCGCTGGTCTTTACTCTCTCTTCCAAAGAAGCCCAAACCACAATTAAAGGATTTTAATTATTGCGAGACATAGCTGCATATTTCAGGAAAGTAGGGTATTTCAGTCAATTAGAAAATCAAAAAGAGAAAGGAAATAAAAGATTTCCCAGTGTTTGTCATCTACTATGCATTGCCATGATTCAGCTTTTCCCTTTTTTGGGTGGAATGAGATGAGTATAGGGCATTTAATGTTTTTAGAGCTGGATATCCTAGAAGGAGAAACTGAGAAGAGTGGCCAGTGCAGGAGGGATATTTCTCTGCTGCTCACTGAGAGAGAGCAACAGCTACTGTTGAGGATGCTTGTGTTCAAACTCCGTAATTCTATAATTTTTAAGGTTTGATCCTCATTTCAATCCCTTATTTACATGAGGCAAAACATTGAACAACATCAGGTGCAGAAGGTAGAATAAAAACTCAGGGGAAAAACAGAGATATTATATAAAATATTTTTCTGGTCTATGCCATTTGTAGCTTGGGGCCACCTTAGATAGAAGGGGTGATTAATATTAAACAGTATTTGATGGCTTTTTCTTCCGTTTTTGTCCAGTTGGTCTCTCAACTTATAACAGCTTTCCAGACTCCTGTGACAAGCAGCTTTACAGCTTAGTGGGGTACAGCGCTAAGAAGTACTTTCCACTACTTTAGCTATTTTGTTTCATGCCTTGTGATTTTTTGTGTTCTAAGAGAAAGTTATTATCTGCTTTTATTTTCTGCACCAACCATGATTTTTCTCAGTCTCTGACATTAAGTCCCCTGCCCCCTTAATTTCTTTTCCCTGAGGGACAGATGACCTGGAAAATAGAAGGGTATGAAATCCTCCCAGGTACATTTAACAAAACACACAGTCACAAACTGTCTCCCTGTAAAAGCAAAAACAACAGCCTTAATCTGTACCACAGAGTCTTTCTTGAAGGAGGAACGTCTTCGTGCAGGGTAACACTCAAATTTGAGCCCTAAAAGCAGGACCTTGACCTTCTGCCAGTGTAGTTGAACCAGCTTTACAAGTATTATAAATCCTGGGCTGGTTCAAAGCTTTTGAACAACTACACTTTGTTTTGAATTACAAGCAGCAACAGAACCTTCGTGCTGCATTCCCATGACTACTTTAGGAACAAATTTAAACTTTGGAGAAATAAAATGTTACTTTTAAGTTTTTTAGATAAAGTATCTATATCGGGAAAGTGTTTTTTCATATTAGCAGCTAGTGTTTCTCCTCTGGCTCTTCTTTCTTTAGTATTAGTTGACCGTATTTCTCATGAAACAGCAGCTGCTCTCTGGTATGGGTGGGGGGCTCTATTTTCCAGCTATATTTAGGTTATGCAGGAATTTGAAGGTATTAGAAAGGTCTGATGCTATTATGTAATGGTTCTACTGCCCCACCTGCAGGCCTTGGGGCTTACCTTTAAACCTGCTTTGTTTGGACCAAAAATTTCTGCATTTCAGGGGCAGAAGTATGTTCCAACGGTGTACTGAGATGAGTGGAATTGAAGACTTGACAAGAGATTTTATTGCTCTTCGGTTTGGGAATAATTTTACGTTGGGGAAAGTCAAAACACTTGTCTTGCACCTCTAAACCACAATATTTGGTTTGACTATAGATGTCTTCCTGCATCACTTTGCACTCCCAGGTTACTCTGGTTACATCTGCAGGTGCCTAAGATGAGTCTGGAAATAGGGCTTGCAGAGGTTGTGAAATAAAACCAGTTCTTGTTTCCCTGCAGCAGGACTTCGGCATGAGACCCCAGAGTGAAACCACACTTTATCTCAGACATAGCTGAGAAACTCAAGGACAGAAAGGAGGATGGGACCAGCTGGGAAACACTAAACAAATCAGTCTGCATGCCCACACCTCATTCTAGTCAAATGGCCTTGAAAGGTGTTTACAGACAAAAGAGCTGTGAATTGTGCTGTTTGATTGTGCTGGGAATTACTGTAGGAAATGAGTGTAGAAAGCCTGGGTTAGTTTATTAGCTTCACAAATCTAGCAAGTTATTTTGCTTTCTATGAAAATATTATTGTGCTAAGAGGCTTTTGATAGTGAGATCTTTCTTATGTAACATTATATTTACTGCTGGTCTTATTGTGGTAAAAAGCAAAGTACAAGGAATAAGCTCATTGCAAAACAAAGCCACCAGCCCCTCTGACTCTGGAACTGCTAGCAAAACAGGACTGATGACTGGATGACAAATCTGATCACGGCCACAAGGAAGATAAAATGTACTTCAGATTCAGAGAGGGCTGTAGCAAGGCGCTCTCATTGCTACCAGTCAGATCTTCCTTTTTGCTGGGTGGGGAGAGATGCCCGTGTGGCCCTTGGCTGAGCACGCTGGCAGGAGGCCCCAGTGTGAGGAGCACTGGCACCGCACCCGCCTGCTTCCGATGATCGCTGCTCACAGGTGCGCTTCCTGCCGCTGGCTCGGGGTATGGTGTCGAACAGGCTAGAAGCCTTGCAGAGTACAAACACCTAGCACCCCTTTGCCCGTCTTTGCAAGCAGCTCTCACCCAGATCGTCCCTGAGACCTCCCTTGCTGCTAGTTAGGCTTCTAGTCCTGTAGCCAAGAGCCAGTACAGCCCCTGCCAAGAATCAATAAAATGCAAAGCAGCGGGCAGCCGGTATGCAGCCCGTTAGATACCAGATCCTCATGCCAGGGTGCTTGTCCGTATCAACACAGCATGAAACCTGAGAGGAATGGCTGAAAAGGAATCACTGCCCCTAGGGTCTCACATGTATGTGCAGTGCCCTTGGGACACGGCTTTCCAGAATGGGATGTGATCAGATTTTTAGCGCTGTTACCACAGAAACTAAGCAACCTGGAATGAGCCGACTCTTGCTACCCCTCAGAGCCGTGCTGCTCCCAGCACAGGAGATCTCTGCACAGTCTCAAGCAGAAAATGTGCCTCCTGTGACTGTGAGCCCTCTCCCAAACTTCCATGGTCTCAGTGTAAAACACTTTTATTCAGTAATTTAAACACCTCCACAGTGTACATGTTATCACATTTACTGCTGTTTGCTTTTTTTAGTACATGTACTTTAGGGATACTTTAATTGGATTCTGTTTATATATAGGAATATTTCTATGAACACTTTGGTTTTCTCATCGAGAATTCACAAAGCATTTTCAGGACAGCCTTTGTATGGATTATGAACCTACCTTGGCCTTGTACCCCAGCACTTCATATTCACAGGCCACCAAAACCACAGCAGGCTGCACTTGTGTGATAGTTTGTGACACAATCAAATGTGGTGCAACAGTGGGTTATTTGCATCCCTTATGTGTCCCACATGGTCAGGTTTTCAGAAGGGACATCAAAACCTCTGGAATGTCATTGAGTCTTCACGTCCCAGCCAAGGCACTGTTCCCTCCTTTGCTTTCCTGTGTGCTGTGCAGGATGCAGTGCAAATTATCACCTGAAACAGATACTGGTCTGGTTTCTTAATCTTCTTATTAATACATGCTGTGTACAGCTCATCTTCTCAGGCACTTTCAGTCTTGTCTTCAGGTAGGAGAGTTAAACAGGTTTGCTGTGTGAGGCAGTAGAAGGCTTCACTGTTTTCTGCAGGAAAGGATGGTGTACATTTATCTCAGGATAAGAGCAGGAAGGCTGGTTTGGTTGCCACGCATCAGACAGAAGAGGTTACGGTGGTTTGGGCTCTCACAGCATGAGAACAAGCCCACGTGTTGGAGGCTCACATGACCCTGTACTCAACATCTACCTGCTCTAGGACATTCATTCTCCCTTGGAGAAAATACCTGGGAGATCTAGAGACACGAGCATTTAGAGCCCTAACACCATCACAGCATGTAAAGCTGCCATGCCCACAGCCATCTGTTGGCAGCGTGAAAGTGTCATAGCCTACCTGAGCAAACTGAAAAGAGCCCTTCAATTTGTCCCAAAAACTGCTGTGAAGTTGCCTCTGCCATGCACCCCAACAACACTTGTTGAGCAATCCTGCAGCATGCAGAGCTCCGCATAACACAGAGGCATCATTGCACCCAGCACATACACGATGGAAAATCCACAATGCATTCCTAGCAAAGCAATGAGAAGCTCTTCTGTAAAAGATTTTTCTGATGGAGGTGCTCCATTCCACGTCAGATAGTATGAACTTGAAGGAAATAATTTTGAAAATACATCCGCCCAGGCATGCAAGGCAGCCTGGAATTAAAGTAACATTCTTGCCCTTGAGGTGAACTCTCCCTGTATATGCCTCACTATCTGACCTGTTCACAATATTTTTGTGGGGAGACACACACAGCAGGAAAGATGGTGAGGAAGAATTCCTTTCTCCAGCACTTTGGGCAAGTGTGGTTCTGCAATATTTCTGCAGTTAGTAAAGGAGGAAGAAAAGGAATGTGAGGCAGCCCTCGCAGCTGGTTCTCCTCTACCTTGGCTAATGTTTGCGTGGGAGCAGGGAGAATCATTAACTGCCCCAAACAAGTTTTACTGCCTCAAGGTCACAGAGTAATGGTGCACTGAGAGACCACAGAAATGCAGCAAAACCAGTCTCTTGGTGCTGGGGAGAGCAGAGCGCTTCGTCCAGGAAAGGCAGAGCTCTGTCTACACCTAAAGCTGCATCCAGGTTTGTTCCTGGGATCCTTCATCTCTGGGGCTGACACAGTACAAGGACATGAATGTTAGACCTCCTAAAACCAGCTCCTTATTTATTTATTTTTTTATTCATTAATTTATTTTATTTTTATCATTTATTGCAGTTCCAGGGGAAAAATTAGCCCTAGATATGTAACCTAAGTTATCACTTGCTAAATTTCTGACATCCTGGTCTAGTAGCCTTCACAGGCTTGTTTTCCTTATTGATCAGTATGCTGCCTGTTCTCTGGCTGGTAGCTGTGTTGCTAGGAGGATTAAACCCAGTGCTCCCCCGTGAACACCTGGCAGCTCCCTCATTGCAGTGTGATTAGTGAAGCCTCTCCTCCTGGCTGAGAGCAAGAAACTCGCCTCCTTTCTCCATGCCCTTAAGCACATGCAGAGCCTTTATCTGAGGTCACTTTTTTCTTGTAGTCCACAAAGCACAAGCAAGGCTTGTCCTCTCAGTGTGTGACTCACCTTTTGGCCCTATTTCTCACTCCCCAGGACAGGTGAAGATAAAGAGCATTTGCGGAGTAGCAAGGCAGATTCCAGCTCCACAGCTCCAAGGGCGTGCCCTCATCAATAAACAGATAGGTGTTGCCCTCCCCTCAGGACATCCCTTCTCCTATCTCCCTTGATTAGGAGTCAAACTTCACCTATTCGCCCCCTGCAGTGCTGGCATCCTATTTCCAGGACAGAGGTCTGCTGCTTTAGCTGTACACGGTGCCTGAGGTCCTTGAGCCAAGGACCAGTCGCAGCACTGCAAGCACAGCTACTCTGCAGTGTTCTGTGCTCAAGGCTTTACTCCACAGACGTCAGACCAAGGTCACAGCACGTTCCTCCCCACTTGCCTTCTTTCCCCTTTCCTTAGAACATGACCTGGTGCACGGTATGCATGTGCAGCAACATCCATCCATCCATCCATCCATCCATCCATCCATCCATCCATCCATCCATCCATCCATCCATCCATCCATCCATCTCAGTCTTAGCATTTACAAACTTGAAGGTCAGTAGATCTCACTTGGCATGAGCAGGAAAAACACACACCAACCTTCTAGAAACACAGATGTGTTACTCTGTGTAAGTTTCCCTTGTGCAATGTAAGTGCTACCCTGAATTTTCAAGGCTTGTGCTCACCTGCTTTTTTTGCTGGAAGAAGTCTGGAGCTGTTGAGATACTTCCAGCATGCAATGCCCTCTTATAATGTAATTAACATTTTGACCACTGGATGCTACCCTTGCTCCAAACATCTGCACAAGGGACTGCAGGGTGAAGACTTACTGGCAATGCAATCTTGTAATTTTTTAACCTAGAACCTAGTTAAATCAGTCAGCGACCTGTGGAGAGGTGTTTATTGCCTGCCCATCAACTGAAGATGAATAGTTAGGGAGTCGTTATGGGGATATAAAGGAATGTCTGCATCCAGCTACACACAAGCAGATGATTAAATTAACGGTAGTGGACTGAGATTTTAGTAGTGAAGAAGAAAGTGAGTTTTCAGACTCTTAGGCTTGGGATGTCTAGCACATTGCCCAAGACAGAGAAATGGTTTCATAGGTATTATACCAGTGGTGCCCAAAGCCGAGAAACAAACCACATTTTTTAGGTACTTTTGACAATTTATGCAGCACTCTACTCACTGTCATACCTGCCCTAGGACAGTTAGTAAGCCTTATGTGTAAGTAGCCTCTTTTACCTTTACTATTATTATTATTATTATCATCATCATCATCCGGCAAACATTCTTGAACATTTTTCTTTCTCTAGTTATTTTGCTCTCTACTACATGCCTCCCCCCAGCCTTTCTGCATGGCTCCCACGCACTTTGTCCATGCTGCTTTCACTGATGTGAAGCAAAGCCTTCCCATCAGATGAGCACAGTTGCTATGGCTGAGATACGCCCAGAGCAATTCATCATTTATTGATCAGTACCTCTGTGAAATACTTCCTTTGTGCATACTGTGTTGCAGGAGCTCCTGTGTTCATCTTCCCCAAAGGAGAAGGAAAGCCTTTTAAATATGCATGACAATTTGTCCACCCTGGGCACCATGTGGGTGGCTGATATATCCTCCTACAGGTGGACACAGCCTACACCCTACATAAACTGAAAGAAATTCTGTACTGGCTGCACACCGGTTGTGCACAAAGATGATTCTGCAGTTCTCAGTGTTTTCTTCTGAATCCTCACATGTTGCAGGAAACATCCAGGAACAGTTCCCCCAGCAAGGCAGTGTTTTCTTACAGTATAATTCTATCTGAAGACCCGGTAGCTTATTTACACATTGCCTTATCATTCCACAGTTCCAGTATCTGCAAGGAGGCATCTAGAAAACAGGTTTCGCACACTTTTCTGAGATCCCCGTCTGATCTCTGGGCCAGTTTGACACACCTGAAGATACACCTGGTTGAAATCAGAGCTGAAATTCCTGTTCAAGACATGAAAAGTATGAATCCTCACAGACAGTACTTAAATAGGGAACAACCCAAGGGTAATTCACATTGCCTATTTTAACTACTTAATGTAAATGGTTAATGTTCCTAGCGGGGTGAGCTGACTGATGCATGGCAGAAACCTAATCCAGGAAGAAATGAAACTCATGGTGGAGATGCTGGTTTCTGGCCATTTGTGTGTTGAATGGCAAAGGGAAGGCTTAATCACTCTGCATACCAGTGCAGCATAGAGTTATTAAAACCAAAACCAATCAAACAAAAAAAGCTTTCTCCTTTTGCCTCTGTGTTATGACTTACAAAGCGGGCCAAAAATTCTGAAGCACTTTCTTCATCTCATCCTAACAAATTCTTAGAGACTAGGTACTGAAAATAGTTTATTTCTCAAACTTCCTCTCTCTCCATTTTGTTTCTACCTTTTCTCTGAAATACTGCTAGTGGGCTGATGTGATATTTTAAGATAGAAAATGTGGGAGCTTTCTAAACCAACATGTAAAGGTTCTTTCATATTTGAACCTTCTGATCTAACTCTGCTTGCTTGCTAGGACAGAGCAATCTACAGCTGTTGCTACACACTTGCCTGTTGTCATGATTTATACACCAGATTAAGGTGAGGGATAATAAATTAACAAAGTGTAGCTCCACAGTGCATGATCCTCAGTGCTTTAAATTAGAACTGTCTCTGGTGGGCACAAGAGTGATTGGAGCAGAACTTTGCCCTGCAGGCGTATTTTTCACCACCTCATCTGTTGCCCCAGATACTAGGGATGGAAATGCCCATTTTTCCAATTTTTCTTTCCTTTAGAAACATTATTCTTATATTTTCTTTCTTGAGACTGTTCCAAATGACATAGGAAAACAACATTCAAACCAGGGACAGTAGTGGAATGCATGCTACAAGCCAGAGCAGCATAAAATATTCAAAGAAGGACTACATGTGTATTCAGGTCAAGTAAAGAGAGAGATTCCTGCAGTCAGGAATCCTTTCAGTGGCTCGAACAAATTGTAACTTCTTAGTAATCATTTGCCTAGGATGGCTTCCTCTTTTAGCTCTCTTCAGCTGAAGAGCTTGTGGCCTGACATTTGGTCCCTGGAGCCTTTCCATGAGATTTGCCTTCATCCCATGTCAATCCTCTTTCCAAGAGCTTGAAGAAGCAACTCTAGCTTCCAGTAACCCAGAGTAAGGAACGCAGGACACCCAGAATAGAATAGGTCAAGTTGAAAGCATGAGATTATCCAATCCCCCTGAATTTAACCAAGAGCTGGTTTCTTTGGAATTCCCCATGAGTTAGTCAAAGTGAATTCTTAGCCAGATTAGCTCTGAGAGTTTTGGAGAGGAGTATCCATCTGCAAGCCAGAGCAGCGTCTACAACAGCTTTACCCATAAGAGCTTTGCTTTCCCCTCTCTATTTTTCTTGCTTCAGGACAATTATTTCCTGCTATGGGCTGGAAAAACATCTGTTCTGAGTGAAGATGGAAACATGGGACACTATTATTGTGAATTATTTGCCTTTTATTAAATCCATTTGATTCTCTATTCTGGCAAATTCAGGGCCAACAGTCTATTTTGAGGTTGCCTAATTGTGAAAAATACCCTCCACACATACTTCGGCCTTTTTTTTCCTTCACATATTCTGTGTGTGAGATTGCAGCAGTGACAAGCCTCTTTGCCATATTTGGATCTTGCTTAGAGCAACCAATATGTGGGAGTTCAGAAAAGTTCAAGCTGCTCATATCCCACAGCAATTTACCAACTCATGGAATGAAAGCTGCTAGATCAATAAATATACATAGTCAGGATTTTAGGCTTTGCATATAAAAATAGAGGCCTAACTTTGGAATGTCCAAAGCTGAATGATTGGACACTCTGGCATTCATTATTTCATGTAACTTTTCAAATATTTATTCCTGAAATACTCCCAAGGTGTATTACTTTACAGCTAAAACTTTGCAGTTGTTAGATCTTAGCAACGTGTTGAGTGAAGACAGGGAAAAATGTCCCTAGTTTTCTTGATCTTCCATTCCATCACAAACTCCACTGCTACGTCTGGAAAAGAAGAGCCCTGGACATTCAGTCATTTCAAGTCCAAATCTGACAGTGGCTGCTTCAAACACTGCTGCTCTCTGGTGGGATCTGGTCCCTCTAAATGTCTCTTTCCATCCTCAGAAGTGGATAAGTGATATCATATTCCTGCTGGTTCAGCAGGGAATCGCTGGTCTCCACAAGCAGGCAGGCAGTTCCTTCTTCGCAAGGCAGACACTGGCAAGTTACTCCACCACTGAGGAGACCTATGAAACATCAGAATTAACCTCTGGGCCAGGATTTTCCTGTCTGATTCTGCACACTCTAATTTTCCCTTTAAACCTAACTTATGCTCCATCTCCAACATGTGACTGCTCACCTCTAAATATTTAAGTAATATGATGAGCACTGAAAAGTTTGCATATTTAGTACTGTAACTGGTTCACATGTCCCCTCTCTGGCTCTTGATGTGCCTGTTGCCTTCTCCATTACTGCTTCTTATTGCCACGCGTATTTATGCCTGTATGTAGCATGAAATTAATAAAATGAAAGCAACCATATTAATCAGACTTTTTCTCTTTTCAGAGGCATCAGCATTTGTATAGAAGAATGAGGAAGGAGAGCTTGCTCCATATGCTCTTTCATCCAGTGCTGCTGGATCCAGATCCAGCCCTGGTGTACAGAGCTGTTCCTGGCAAGGGAAGCTGCCAGGCTGCCCATCTACTTGAAGCCTACCTGAGATACCTGTCCTTACTTGACATTAAAGCCATGTTAACACCACGATCCCCCTAAAGTGGTAGATGTGCTTAGTAGTGGGAGCAATAGTAGCAATAACATGTATTTTGTGTGATTTTTCACCAAGGATGGACCAGTTCCTCTAAATGGATTACTTTATTTACAGGGATAACTCTCTCTGGGTTTTCATACTCCCTGCAAATAGCAAGCAGTATGTTAAAAAGCTCTTCTTCTATCTAAACCTGTCTTCTAACCCCCCAGATGTATTCTTAAAATTAAAATACACTTGCTTTCTTCTTTTATTGTGAAGTCACTCAACAATTAACCTGCTGAAGACTTGTGAACATTTTAATTCATACTAATGAGTTGCAGTTCTGACTGCTATCTGTCAAAGAGAGTAAGAGAAGGTGGAGAAAATTATATTTCTAAGGAGAGATGGAAAAATGGAACCTCCTTGCCAGGACCCTGGGCAAATCCCCTTCTGGAGCATAGCTGGCTATATCCAACTATGGGGTCAACCAGCCTTCACTGATAAGGGCTGTTGTGAAGAAACACAGAAGCACAGGCCTGCCCTCCTACCTCCTGGGAGCTGTTTTTGGAGGCTTTACCCCTGGCCCCACCTGTGCTGCACTGCTGCTGTGCTGCAGCGGTGCCTGTGCCCTGGCTGCTGCTGCTGTGGTTCTGACTCTGATCCAGCTCCACCAGCTCAGCTTCCTGACTTGCCCTTGTACCTGTCCTTTTGCTACAGACTTGCTTGGTGACCACCCATCTGTGTCTGATGCCAGCTGCTGCCCTGGACCTGATCCTGTCCTGGCTCTTCAGCATCCTGGCTCCTTGCTGGTGAGGGCTCAGCTTTGCTGTCCATGCTGCCAGGGAGCAGCACTGTGCTCCTCACAGCACCCTGACTCGTTTTTGGGCTTTCCAGAGAATGATTTAACCACATTCTCTAAAATTGCCTTCAATTCAAAACCCAAGTGAAATGCCTCGTGTGGCCACATGCTGAAGCTGTTTCTGCCCAGCTCATTATTTCCAATGAATAACAGCAGATTTGTCAATATTTATATTGCATCCTCAGTAGAAGTCAGCTTGTGTAAGCTGAAGTCAGTATCAACTATACTGATTCCTGCTGGTTGAAAAATCTGCTCACATTTTCTAAATGCTTCAGTTGAGTTAAAACTCTTGCACATTTAGAACAACAAATATCTTGTGTTAATATCTCCGTGTTAATACTTTCCCATTATGTACATCAAAGGCTTGAGGAATGACATTAGCACTTCCCTTCAGCGCCATTTATAGCTTTTGACAGCTTCCTGACATTGATAAAGCACGTTATGAAAAGCAGAGTCAGCAGGCTGAAGACACTGACTGGGTTATGTTTTAGTTAAAAGCATTATTCAGCTGTCACACAATGTCACATGTAAATATCCTCATGACGTTCTAGCAAAGCAATGTCATATAAGCAAAAGGTCTCTGTTTCCCCTGTTGCCTTTGCTGTAAGGATAAGTTCCAGCAGTAACTGTTGTAAGAGAAGGGAATGGAGGCCCCGAAGCTCAAATCCATCCTTCCTGGTTTGTGGGCGTTCCTGGGTTCCTGGACACAGGACACATGAATTCTCAAGCTATATGAGAGAAGTGTTACCTTTCAAATAGATATCTCAAAATCTAAACAAATGTTTAGAACCACTATTTGCATTGCATTTTTCATGCGAATAAGTGCTGTCAGATTGATCTGCGTTATAAACTCAGCTCTGAACTCAACTGTGATGTACTCTGTGGAAATTGTCACCTCTGAACTCAGTTGTGATATACTCAGTGGAGATCATTTGGACTACTCCCATTGCAGTGTGCACCTTACGACAAGCAAAGACACCTCTTTGCATACTGGACTCACCACTAAAGCCATGTCTTGTGGAGGTACGCCCTGACTAGCTCAGGATCTGAGTACGTGTAGCTGTGCAAGCCCAGGGCTCATCTGCAGTACATATTTCTGCTGCCCCATGGCTAGACTAGAACCTGCAATTCAGTTCCTTGCTCTACAGCTACATTACCGAAAATCCCAGAGTAAGGTACTGCAGAGCTGGCCTGGAGCAGCTGCAGCGATTGGCACAGCAGGTTCTTCTGCCTGCCTTGACTCAGCAGGGCGATGAACAGCAATAGAGTTCCACAGAAGCACAGAACAGGATCACAGGATCATTTAGACTGGAAACGACCCTTAAGATCATCAAGCCCAATCATTAACCTAACACCACCAAGTTCACCACTAAGCCCTGTCCTCAAGCCCTACATCTACCTGTCTTTTAAATACCTCCAGGGATAACGAATCAGTCACTTTCCTGGGCAGCCTGTCCCAGTGCTTCATAACCCTTTCGGTGAAGAAATTTTTCCTAATAACCAATCCAAACCTCTCCTGGTGCATCTTGAGGCCACTTCTTCTCATCCTGTCACTTGTTACTTGGGAGAAGACACTCACTACCACCCCTCTCCTTTCAGGCAGAGAGAGTAGAGAGTAATAAGATCCTTTCTGAGCCTCCTTTTCTCCAGGCTAAACAACCTCAGTTTCCTCAGCTGCTACTCAAAAGAGCTTTGCGCTCTTAAGCTTTGTGTAAGAATATATATATATACACACACATATATATAAATAACAATAAACAAATATGCCTCTGTTTATTGCAGCATCACAGCTAAAGATGCAACGTGATTGACTGGGCCTGCAAAATGTGTTTCCATTTGAATTCGGCATTGTTTTGCCGGTAGAGATAATAGTAATGAGCTTGTAAGAGTGACATAAAAATAGTAATTAATGGGTTTGGAAAATGAGTTCTGAGTACAAGACATCAGATTTGTGGTGAGCAAGTCCTGCAGCTTGATGCAAGCATAATATTTGGTGCTTTTTCCTCAAGTCTCACTGTTTCCCAGTTCTTGATTATGTATGGCATTCACCTCCATTTTTCTCTTTTACTTTCTGAAACAGCATTAACTAAGCTGTTTCGACTGCAGTTTGCACATGATCTGGATGAGGATAGTGCTGTGTCATTAGAGCTGCCCAGAAGGCAGAAAGGTGAGTCTGAGGACATGAAGCTCCCTCAAGGCTCTTGATGGGAAAAAAAGGGTACAAAATCAGAATTATATCAAATGCCATTTTAAAAACCATTTCCATGATTTTGGAGACTTTATCTTGTCTTCAACAGTGGCAATAAGGAGGCTGGAGTCTGGCCACTTTACCACTGTTTACATGCCCAGCACACACATATTCATTAAAGCTGTGAAAGGGTACATTCTTGCCGATTCCTTTTAGTATTTATAGTTCTGTCGACTATAAAGAAGAAAAGACAAGGTAAATAAAGACAAGCCATGCAAGAAGCTTTATGAGAAAGGAAGGCTGTTGGAGCTTTGTCTTTTTTTTCTCTCTGGCAATGCGACCTTGGAATGTCTTCCTCCAGCTGCTGTCTTAAGGATTGGTTTTGCTCACTAGTCTGCTGTTGTCTCTTTTCCTCCTGTTCTGATGGGGGTGAGGGATCCATAGGGCTTGCAGGCTGTGAGGCTGCAAGCAATGCATGAAGAAGCAAGAAGGGAATTCACTATCAGCAGACCAGACTGCTGAACCACAGCCCCTGTAAAAATGCATTGCACAGCGCCTGGAGGTGCTCTGGGGGAAGCTCATAAACACCACATGGAGGGTGCTGGCATTTTCCCTGGCTTGATAAATATTTACATGCACCTTCCAAATGTTGTCCAAGACAGTGAGACAGTGCAATGGCAGTGAGGTGGCAGCTGCCACAGAAATGGGTCGCTGGAAGAGTCATGCAGTTAAGTAAAAGCCAAGAAAATCATCCGTGTGTAAACTGACTTCCTAAACATCCGCACCTTCTCTTACTGTGTGCACTTTTGTGCAGAGAGATGGAGCATGTAAATAGGTGAAGTACTTATCATCAGCTAATTTGAGAGGAAGGCTGCTTTGTCTTTTTTTTTTGGTGCGGGGGCAGGGCTGAGCGGAAGCAGTGTACATCCTCTTTAAAAATGAAAGAAACGACCACTTAGAGGAAGCTTTTCTAAAAGCTCTGTCTTCCCCTGCCCTTATTTATTATTTAGTTCTTCAGCTGACATATTTAATACTGCAAGGCACTTGGAGACTCTAGTTTGAAAGAAACACTCCACACAAAATCAAGCTTCCTCACAGGATCAGGATATATCTTCAAATGTTAATTACTTTTTCACAATTCGAAAACCTCTTTTTTACTGCTCTGCTCAATAAGGAAAAAGAATGTGCAGCATTTCTTTACTTTCTTCAGGGTGCATGATATACTCCCTTCTCATTTTCTGTTTTTGTAAGAGTGAAAACTGCGCACCAGTGAGTTGACTCTGACTGTGTCTTGGTACACAGAAGAAGAGAATTAGCTGTGTTATCTGTGATATTTTCTCTTAACGCTGAAATTGGCTGGAGACACAGAGCCACATAGTGATTTACTTTATTAACCCTAAGGATAAACCATATAAGAGCTGTAAAAGAAACTATGGGCCTTGTCCTAGGCTATTTTATGTTGACAGCAGCAGATAATACATTAAGTTGAATGCATACTGAAGATACCATTATGTACCATTATCCCAAGAGCAATAAAAATAGAGAGTTCAGTGTTCAGAGACAACAGCCACAAATACTAGTTTTTTACCCAGAAAAGCAGGGTCTGGCTCCAGACTGAGCAACAAAACCCTTCACATGCTTGTTTCCTTCAGCAAACCTTCAACATGTTGCTTATAACACTCCTCTGAAGACCTCGATTAAATGATTAATTATCATGAACCTGTGAACTGCAGGACATGCTGCCTTACAGCTTTGGAACTTACACACTCTTTTATGCCTTTGAACTACAGCACCTAGGGATCTCTGTGAGTGTAGGGGGGCTGACATGCATTGATTTCTGGTTTTGAGTGGGCAGGAGTACATAGAAATCCTTTCAGCAGAAGAAGGAAGAACAGGCAATCAGCTGTTTTCTCAAACCTCCTGTTGTGTTTTGCATTCTTCCAGGGCTTTACAGAGTGGATTAGGAGTTTGCCCTTGTAGCACCCCTTACTGCAGTGTGAAGTGAGTGTCATTAAGTGTAGCGCATCCCTGCTTCGAGCCAGGAGCTCAATGGACCCACACAGAAGAGATTTAAAAGCACAAGGCCGTGACCAAAATTCTGGGTTGCATTGTGGGGTCCTGCCCTGCAGTGGGGTAGGTACATAAACGTGCCTGGAATAACTTTCCCCCAAAGTCACGAAGGAAATCCGTCTTGCCAAGTGCACACTAGGAACAGTCAACAGCCTCTGCTACCATGAAGGAAGCAGAATTTGTACTGAAACCAAGTCTAGCTGTTAGTCAGATTCACACCAGAAACTCAGACTATTTATTTAATGAAGTAATGGGAATGAAGAATGTGTAATGAAAAAATACAGTTTTGGGAGAGTAGGAGGAGTTTCTCAGGCACAGGAGTTTCACAGTTATTCACTCAGTTCACATTTATATATTGATCTGGAGAGCTGCTGCTGCTGCAGTGAGGACTGAGACTGAAATTCTCAAAGCATGAGCTGAGGACAGCCTGAGGTCAAGAAGGAGCCGAGAGATACAAATTTGGAATGAAGGTGTAAACACCTATGTGGCCTGGCTAGTGCTGTAGGAGGGCAGGCTACTGCTTTAAGAGGCATAAATTCTCCTTTAGGTTAGCGGGCAGGTAGCTGCACGTGCACTGCTTGCCATCAGCCAGCAGTGTGGCTTTACTGCAGCTTGCATGCGCAAACCTCAGCGAATGCATGGACAAACAAGAACGCCCTCATGCTTGCATTCAGCGCATGCAGCAATGTATAATTCAGACACAAAACCTAAAGGCTATTGCAAATGAAATGAGTACAGCCATTTTCTCTTTGAAGGGAAAATCTAAAACTGGAACCCACTTGGGCAGGGGACTGACTGGTGTCTGACTTCACAGAACCACATCTGAGCCTCCTTGCTCCTGACAGGCAGGGAAGTGGCTGCCCCATTTTTGAAAAGTTCAGGAGGAGATTTAGGCTCACTGAGAAATCAGATAAACTCTGTGCTGCTTTTAAAAAAATAGACATGTTGTGGGAAAAGAAGGGAGGAGACTTGCTTTATCTGTTTTGTTGTGGCTGAAATTGGAAGTATGGTCTGTCTTCTCTGGGGAAATTTCAAGGCATGATTTTTGCAAGGAGTTTCAAAGTGAGCTTTATCAGATCAGGTAGGAACTATGTTAAGACGTAGCACAGTTGGCTTCACAATAGCCTGGAGGAAAAATTAACTTACATGAGTTATATCTGATTTGTGCATCTCTTACTGGAAACATTTCTAAGTGAGACTGTGATGGAACTGGCTACTCACTATAATAATGGCAGCAGGGAGTAGACAGTGTTACTAGTAAAATATTAATGAGATGAATGAAAGTTTAATCTCAGTGTTTATAGTCTAATTTTTTGCTCTTATTTTCACTTTACTTTGTCTAGCTCAGTGGAATGCCTTGTCAATGAAAACAGCTATATACTTAGAAGCCTGAAACACAGATGATGTCTCTTCAGGAGGCTAGATGCTCCATTATTGAGGAACAATGAGCCTTGACTTCTTGTTTGTAAAGGAGAAAACGTCTGAGGGAATTCAAAAGGCTGGAGTCCTATGGCTTCTGTTATGCAAGCGAGCAGGCTTTCCCATTAGTCTTCTTCTGCCTGTAAAATACATAAACAATTTGCAGCAATTTTAGTTAATTGGATCATTGCTTTTTTTCTCCCTTGTAACCTTGTAATTGCACTCCTACATATTTCTTCTGGCCTCAATTCTGCTTTTTTTTCATCTGCTTCTAAAAAAATAATAAATAATACTTGTGGTTTGGTTTACCAGTAATAAGGTGGACCTGGTAGTACATAGTAATCTCACAAGAACATACTGAACGTTAACTACAATTTAAACCTAGATCCTCTGATTCTTAATTACCACGTAGTAACTGTACAGCACTGCAGACTTAAAAATAATTTAGTAATTAGTTACTGAAGACATGACCTCATTTTATTCCCAGTATCAATTTTAGAATGTGAAAACATTTTATTTAATCTATTTTCTGAAATAGAATAATTGTGACTAACTAATTAGCAGCAGTTAATTGACACGGATATAGTTTAGCTAAAGCTTTATCTGCAGAATATTTACTCCGGCAATAAAGCTTGCTGCAGATAATGACATATGGTAGAAAGAAAGGACTGTGCTCCCTAATCAATATATTTATGTCATAACTGGAAACAGCTAGAAGGCTTGAGAACACTTTATCGCATCATTCCTGAAGCTATAACTGAGCAAATGCTATCAACGACAGTTGTGGTACAAGGTAAATAGGTAATGAAAAGATAGAAACATTTCTTCAGCTCACAAGTGAAAGTAGCAGGGGTAGGGAGAGGGGGGAAAGAGAAAGACAAGGTATTCCGAGATATACATTTACAGCATTTGTGTGCACATCTATGCTCAATTTCTTGTTTCTCATGCAAAATAAGATGTGTTAGGAGATTTGGGGACTTAATTAAGACAAGCATGCAGGTACTCTTCCTTCACTGGGAAATAATGAAATAACCAAGAGACAGGCAAATTCCAAACTCATGAGGTGCTCTAGCCCTCCCTCTAGTGCCTCTGTAGCAGATTTAACACGGGATAGGATTTATTTATTTATTTTTAAAAATTTTTACTTCCCACCACAAGTCGTTTTACCCTACATTTGCTAGCAGCTGTACAGAGTGGGTGTCAAAAGCTGCTGTAGGTGGGAGGCACAAACTCCCAGCTAACAGTCTTTTGCATGCACTCAGTCAGATTAGTCACAGGAAACAAGCTCATGTAGGCAGTTGAAGCTTGGTCCTTTGATGGAAGGTTTAGCTCCTCTAAGGATTTTGGGATTTGACCCAGGACAAATAACAGTCTCACAGCTAGCTGACTACTGTGCAATGCTCGTGGAGGCTTCTCTACGGTGGTCTACTCAGCTGAAGACCTCTAAGCTCTTTTGGAGGCATCTCCAACAGCCCTGGCCTCAATGTGTTCTCACTCAAATGCTTAGAACTGCAGGGTGTTCAGCATTTAACCAATTCAGGATTGGTTTCAAAAGTGGCCTTGGACTTGGAGACACTCAGGCATTTAAAGAGGTGGAAAGGCACTCACAGATATTTTCAGTAACCTGCTGCACTTTGCTTGTGGTGAGGCGGGAGCTTATGGGATTTTAGAATCCCACTAGGCATCTGCTTATCTATCCCAGTGGGTAACTAGGTATGATCTTGGCCTGTAGACACTACAGGTGTGAAGCATTTATTTTCTACAAAAGGGTTTTAGCGAGAAATACATCAGTCATAACTATAAACTCTTTGACTCGTGAGTCAGCTGATACCAGCCTAAAAAGGCTCTTACATGTTCAGTGTCTCTTTTTGATTGTACAGCTAATTTGGCATAGGCAGATCAGATTTTAGGGACTTTTAATGCTTCCTCAGGTGAGACATATTGCATAGCATTTCTGATCCAATGTATGTTCCTCTTTGGCTGCCAGGACTTTGATCCAGTTAAGTGCTTTCAGGGTTATGCTTGGTGCATCAGGCAATAATGTAGAGGGAGGGAGTATGCCTGCTTGTCTGTTTTCCTTCCACTAATGTCCCAGTGATATTCAGCTGGCATATGGTAAATATAGCTTCATTACAGTTTTTTAATTTATCTGTTATACTGGTGGTTCAGAACTTGTATGTGCCCTCTGCTAAAGGTGTTTTGAATTTTTACTTTGCAAGAGAATGCCCAAGCCTGAGGTTATGAGGAAGAGGCTATGAGGTGAGCAGAGAACAGTGTCCATTCCATTCTGCCCTCAGGGCTGTTCTGTGGGGAGGAAAAAACCTCTCTGTGGTTAGCTACATCACACTGAATATGTATAAATGTCTGTGGAAGAATTCTTAGAGCAGAATGGACATGGTCTGTATCTGAACGTAGTGAACAAGCCGGACTTAGCAGGGCCTGCTTGCCCTGAGTGCTGTGAGATTAGCATGACTTAGTGCTGAGAGTGTCCTTGAGGTGTCCTTGAGAAAAAGAGGTTTAACAAGATGCGATAACCGCAAACTGGGAGGAGAGAGGACACTTTTTTGTCTCATGTTAACCTATAAGTAAACAGTACACATGCATGATTTTACTTAAGTATCCAATCATAGAGGTAGTTAAAGTGCATGGACAACTTGTGACTAGTTGGAAATGCTACATAATCCTGCTTGATTTGAGCAATAGAGGAGAACGCTATCTAACCGCATCGGTGTTTGTCCTTACTTGGCTCCCATTCTCAGAGGAGGACCCTGCTTCAAATGTCCTTAGAAGAACACAGCTGAGCAACAAGGCTCTTCTCTCACTAAAATTGAATGTTACACTCTTTTGATCCTGTGAACTTTTTGTATATGCTCTGGAACCATTTCCATTGGAGGTTCTGAACATGATCCTAACCCGTGGCAGAGTGCTTCTGCCTGAGCCTGGGACAGGTTTACGGGAGCTAAGAGCTTGATTCTCTGCCTAGAAGAAGTAGTTGAATGGAGGTTTAGCTTAACAAAATCATTCTAGACTTTGAAAGAAGTCAAGCCAATGGTGCTCTTTTGCTGCATTTTGAAATAAAATTTAAATAAATTGGTCTTAAATGTATGTTCTTCAATGACCTTGGCGGTATTAATTCTTTGAAACCTTGGCGTATATTCACTTCTGACTGCCTTGCCAGTTATTTTCAATAAACAGCTGATCTAGGGGGAATGTATTTTAAAACTGAGCTCTGGCTCCACAGCAGGAGACCAAGCCTATCAGTATGGCAGAGCTCTGGGAAGGCTCCAGGGTCATGAGTGGGAAGTGAAATGTGACATAGAGCCAAAATGTCAGGTGTTTCTGTGTTTGCTGCTCTACTCATATTCCCTGGAAACAAACAACCCTTGCACAGGCCCAGTACCACTCAGGACAAAATATTTTCAAGTCCTGTATTTAGGTGATTCAAAGTTCTAACAGGCTTGTCTTCTATAGAATCACAGAACGGCTTGGGTTGGAAGGGACCTCAAAGATCATCTAGTTCCAAGCCCACTAAAGTGGATAAGGACACCTTCCACTAGACCAGGCTGCTATACATGTATGTGTTTGTTTTTATTTTTATAACTGATTGGAGGAAACAAGAAGTCACAGGCATGGAGCTCAGTACACCCCTAGTCCCATTGTCCTACACTTCTGTCCTTTTTCATAGACACAACGGGACCTTCAGGACAGATACAATCTTTTCTTCTCAGTTCATGTGTTTATGTTCTGTGATCATAATTGGAGCCTATAGGAAATATTCATACAATTTTTAACAGGCTTCAGTTTGAGTAACAGATGCTTGTTACAACAATTCCATCTCCTTGCTAGTCAGGGCAATGTGTAAAAAGGCAATACATCATTGTATTTTCAGATGGTGGGCAGCACAGCTGGGGACCTGCTTGGGATCTGGTATCACATGTAGTCCCACTGCCACTTTGAGAGGGCCACAGCTGCTAGGGAATTTGAGCAGCAGAGTATCCAGCAGGATCGGGAAGGGGGGAGTTCTAAGCTTAGACACTGAGTTCAGCAAACTGGGAGCAAGACCATGAATTCAGGCTGCACTTACATTGAACGGGGCAGTCCTCAGCTGAGTGGGTGGTGAGGGAATCAGCAGTGGGCTGTGGGAGTGTCACTGAGACTCAGGTGGGCTGTGGGAGTGTCACTAGCAGGGGGTACGCAATCAGCTCTCCAGGTAGTAGTCCTTTCCTGATGGCTAGCTCTTGCTTTTTTGGATGTGCTAGTGAAATATCCCTTCTCCTACAAGTGGCAGTGAGATGCTGACAGCTTCACTGCTCTGCAAGTTGGTTCTTGACAAGCATTGCAGAACTGCCAGGGCTGCTGCTAGTGAAAAGTGCCTGCAAAGGAGGGCAAATTTTATTGGTACTGATATTCTTCCACTGTGATTACGGATAATGTATCACATATCAGCTGGTCAGTGGGAAAGCTTGGGAGTTCAAGTGGAGTACTGTGGGGGAAAAAAATCTATATTTTTTTTTAAATAGAAGCAGATGTACCCTCTCAAATATCTATTGGAATTTATTTTTTGAAACAGTCATAAAACATATCTGAGATATGTGGGATGAGTTTGCGTTGAAAGTCATATATTTGGAAAAAAAATATAAACATGCAGGAGTATATTCTGATCGACTTCCTATTTTTATGGCACCACTCTAACAACCTCCTGCTGCAACTATGCATATCCTAGAATATAAACACTCTTTCCTTTACCCTAGCAAAATCTCACATTCCTCAGCTGCCTTGTAGATTGAAAACTACCTGGATTTGCTGCTGCTGTTTGTTATCCAAAGCAAGGACATCCTGAGTTGGCACCTCATGACTCTCTATTGTGCTCTGCTTTAGCATGTGACCATGCATGCTGAACGCTGGGGACAATTTGGCTATTCACACAGCCCTGCCATGGAGGCCTTGCTGCTCATTCTGCACAAGCATTGATCTTTTCAGACAATCAAATCCATAGATGTCAAGGCCAGGGATTTGAAAAGGGTGAAGCAAAGATCTATTTAGTAGCTTAATATTCTCGGTAAGGCAGCCTGCCGTTCAAAGTGTATAATGAAAACTTCTCTGCACTTAATGATATTTTAATAAAAAGAGCTGTGATCGCAGCTAGGATTGCAGCTAGAACAGTTGTTGGTTTTCTCTTCAGCTACTGAAGTCTCCTTAAGGCAGCCACAACCATCAGCTTGCCTGGTGTAAATGCTAGTGCGTCTTGCAGGGCAATCTCTAAAGTGAGAATAAAATCTCGCTTTTTAAAAAACAGTGTAACTTCCATAATGCAGTACAATTTGTGTGGGTGGGTATATTTTGATATACAAACAGAAAGAAGATTCCACAGCAATACAAAGGTGCTAGAGCATGTCCAGAGAGGGATAAAAGCTGGTGAAGGGTCTGGAGCACAAGTCTCGTGAGGAGTGGCTGAGGAAGCTGGGGTTGTTTAGCCTGGAGAAAGGAGGCTCAGGGGTGATCTGATCGCTCTCTAAAGCTACCTGAAAGGAGGTTGTAGGCAGGTGGAGATCTGCCTCTTGTCCCAGGCAACCAGCAACAGGACAAGAGAACACAGTCTTAAGCTGTGCTCGGAGTGGCTTAGGTCGGACATTAGGAGGAACTTTTTCACTGAAGGGGTGATTAGACGTGGGAATGGGCTGCCCAGGCAGGTGGAGGAGTCATTGTCCCTGGAGATGTTTAAGCAAAGACTGGGTTTGGCACTTAGTGCTATGGTCTAGTTGGCAAGCTGGCATTTGGTGATAGGTTGGACTCGATGACCTCAGAGGTCTTATCCAACCTAACTAATTCTGTGAACGGGATCTCTTCGGCGGTAGCTTCCTCCTGCCCATTGCACCAGCTGCGGGCAGCAGGTTGGTTGTGCCTCTCCACACCGAGCCGGTGCCACGCGGTGTCAGCCAGCACAAGGGGCAGCACCGACCTGGTGCAGCAGCACTGCGGAGCCAGGCGGTGCCGCGGAGCCAGGATACAGCCGGTGAGGGTGTGACCGAGGGGCAGGCTCGGGGCCGGCTCACCTGTGCGGGCAGTGCCGCGCTCACCTGTGCGGGGCGGGGCGGGCGGTGCTCGCTCACCTGGGCGGTGCTGGCTCCCCTGGGCGGTGCTCGCTCACCTGGGCGGTGCTGGCTCCCCTGGGCGGTGCTCGCTCACCTGGGCGGTGCTGCCTCACCTGGGCGGTGCTCGCTCGCCGCTGAGTGACGGGCGGCGGCTCCGCCCCGCGGGCACGGGCGGTGCCTCGGTTGCCAGCCAGGCGCCGGCGGGGGCGGGCGTCGAGCCGAGCCGAGCCAAGGCAAGGCAAGGCAGCTGCGACGGGCACCGGGACGAGCGCAGGGCTGCCATGGAGCCCCCGAGGGACCAAGGTAGGGCGGGGGGTAGGCGCTGCTGCTGCTGCGCTCCGGGCGGGTGGCGGTGCTGGCGCTGGTGCGGTGGGGCTGGCGGTGGCTCTCGCAGCCCTTCGCCGCTCGGCCCGGACCTGCCCTGCCCTGCCCAGCCTAGCCCTGCCGGGCCGGGCAGCGCTGGGGCCCGAGGCGGTGCGGAAGCGACTGCTCCCGGCCTGGGCAAGGCTGCGCCGGCTGTCGACTCGGAAATGCGGAACCGGGGCCGGGCGGCGGAGCACGGGGCGGCTGCCGGGCCCCCCCAGCCGAGGATGCACAGGCAGCGCATCCCGCCCTTCCTGCGGCGCTTCGCCGGCAGAATAAACTTTCTGCTTTCACCCTGCAGTAAAAGTAAAGCTCTTCCACTTTACGAGTGTGCAACTTTTGATTGACCAGCGCTGTTCGCAGGGTTTGTTGCCTTTTAGTTCTCTAGCCCAGGGTTGCTCCGCAGCTGGCAGCTCCGTTTGGGCAGCTGCCTCTCGGCCCCTGAGCGGCAGCAGGGCTGGCGCCTCTGTGGCTCTGTGGTGCCTCACTGGTGTGCATTTTGCCTGGGCAGACTTGTCCTGGCTGCCGTGGCTGCAACACTCTTCCTAAAACTTCATGGTTTATTGAAACCCAAAAACCTTGGGGCTGCTTGCTGAAGAGAGTAGTTGGTGCCCTGATAAAAACTGACCTGAATGCAGGCAAAGCATGTTCTCTTGCTGTATAAGCTTATCCCGCAGAGGTATATTACATTTATCCAACCCATTCATGGATCAGTTGGAACCTTTTATGTGGTCTGGTACTGAACTACACGCCAGCTGCTTTTCACTAGAGGAAGTAGGGCAGGCTGGGGGTCACTAAGTTACCTGCAGTAAGCTGGCAGGGCTGCTTGGCCCAGCTCAGTGTCTGTGCCCTTGGGCTGATTTCATGCAGGGTTTTCCTACTCGGCATGCTCGGGATGGCAGGAAGCATGCACTTGTGGCAGCTGGCATGTTGGAGGTGCACGAGCTGCTGGGAACGTACCCCGACTCTGCCACGGTCAAGCTCTGTGCTCTGCCAGGTGAGCTGGTCCAGGTGCCAGCCTTGATTTGCTCCCAGTTAATTATTTTGAGGCTTGTGTAGTACACGTGTACAATTAACGATGACTTCTGAGTTTCTGTGTACTTAGAGAAAAGGTCAAGCTATCTTTGCCTGACCAGAAGGTAATCTGGTGAGGGGCTGAGCCTCCTCAGGGAGGTGCATTCAACCATTTTGAAGTCCTGTGTCTATCTTCAATACATATATATAAATTAAAAAAAAAGGAAAGAAAACAACCCCCAAACCCTGTTCTTGGGTACTAACAAACAGAATTCTGCCAGAAAACAGCACAACTGTCAGTTCAATCAGAATTTTAATTCTGACTGCAGGAGCATTAAAACTGATTTCAGTATTTGTCCCAAAGTTCTTGAGCCTCTTCTATAAAATAAACAGTCTTTATTGCAACTGCAGGATCTTGAACAGCTTCTGATGAGAATGTGATCTTTTGATCATGTTTGAAAAACTTTAGTGACAGTCCTGACACTTGCTAGAGGCTTGTTTTGCTATTGTACTCATTTCTATTATAAATTGCTTCGTACAAAGAGGGTATTGCACCTCAGGATGTTTATCAGAATAGTGTACCTAGTGTGATGTAAGGGACTGTTACAGAGCAAACATGGTGCAACACCTTCTTCCTCTGCCTTCTTTTTGGAGTAATTATGCTGTCTTCTCTTCATGGTGAGGTGGAGATCTGTGGATACAGTGGGAAAATCGGGAATAGTCAACACACTCGTACCAGTTAATTAATGGCTTCTAATACCCTGCCAGTTAGACTTCAAAGACCACCTTTCTTGGCAAACTGGAGTGCTTGCATTGGAAACTCTGCTTGATGATACAGTATTATTACTCACGAAAGCCAAGGTATGTGGTTAAAGTCCAGGCTGCTAGGTCCTGTCTCTGGGGCTGGCTTAAACATCTTGGATTGCCTTTTCCAACCAGAAATTAATTTGTTTAAAATTGCGAGTCAGAGGTTGCACACTTAGTTGTTACGGTGACTTTCTCAGCGGTAGTTAGGAGGTAGGAAGAAAATCTAGGTTGTGGTTAAGACTGCAGCCCAACTAGACAAGGCTAATGCTTCAGGTATAGAACGTGCTTAAGTCTCTCGTCTCCCTTGAGCAGTCAGGTTTGGCAGCAGTCCTTAAAAAGTTGTTCCTAGCCTACCACCAGCAGCATCAGAACACTGAGCAACTTTTCACTTGAAATGTCTGGTTTCAGCAAAGGTATATGTGGACTGGCTGGATGGCTCCATATGATTCTCAGTGCACTCAACAGCTCTGGAAGTAGGGCTCCAGCACTCGGAGCCTCTTGCTCTGCGGTTACAGGCACCAAAGCAGTAGTATCGGCTCAAGCCAAATGGATATAATATTATCCTGACATGAGGAGTCCCTTGTTCTGTTGCTTTGCTTTAACTTGTCATGAACAAAAATGTGATTCACTGTATGGACTTAGCTGCTGAATAGATTAATAACTGCAGTTGTGCTTTTACAAAGATGCTGTTGTCTGCTCTGCCTCTCTACTCCACTCCCTCCTCCCCTCCAAAAAACATCAAAATCAAACCACAGCCACACCTGATTTTGCTTGCAAAAAGAGTCTCTCTCTGACTTGCCACTCTTACTCTTAGTGCTGGTACAGTTTAGACGTGTGCTCTTCCGATCAAAAGAGTCTCTCTCTGACTTGCCACTCTTACTCTTAGTGCTGGTACAGTTTAGTAGTGGAAAAATAAGGATGAAGATGCCTCTACAGTGGAAGCAGTATTCTCAATGAGGAGATTGTGCCACTGAGCAGTCTCACAAACACACGTACCACAGCACAGTCATCTGGTAATGATCCATCTCCAATGTTGTGTTCAGGAGTTCCTCTTATGCTTCAGCAGCACTTCACTTACGTAACCTGGTGTCTTCCAAAATCTTCAGGCTTTTGTGGTACTTAGAAGGAGTCTCAAAACATGTGATTTCTTGAGAGACTGTGTAAGCCTTTCTTTTCCTAAAGCCTCGACTTGCACTTTTGGGGCTGACAGAATGGACTTTAATGTTCTTTTTTATGCAGAAAGAATTCGTTGCTGGCAGTAGGGCAAGGTTTCCCCCATTGTCCCATTGGACAAAGCTTTTCCTACTGCTTAGTTTGTTTTCGAATCACTAGGTACTTGCGGTACTGTAGGTATGGTTTTTTTTTTTTTCACTTAATGTGCAATTGTGAAATCAAACACTTGTAAGTAAATACAAGTGGACAGCTGTTGTGGGAACTGCAAAGGAAGAATGATTTCACTGAGCTGAGTGTCTGTAACAGTGACTTGAAGATGACAAAAATATCAGAAGACTTTTATGAGTAGGTCCCTTGAACAGCAGCAAGCTTTTATTTCTTTTGCATGAAAAACTGTATTGGTGGGGAAAATCTTGTTCTGACTCAGGCTGAGGGTCCTGACCTGATGGAGTGGCATTACTGAGTTATTTCGTGGCGTTGCTGTCCTCCTCTCTCAGCCAGTGCATGAATGAGGTGCAGAAATGTGGGGGATCAGTGCGCTGTGTTGGAGGGATGCTGGAGCAGCTGATGCACAACTGTTGGGTGGGCAGCTGGAGGCTGGAGTGGTGTTAGCTGTTCCTGCCTTCTCCTGCCTTCTTACCCTGCTTGAGCACTGAAGGGTGGCTTGAACTCTTCATTCATACTCACGCCCACTTCAGTAGGATATAGAGGAGGGGGGCCAGCCCAGTGCTCCAGCTGTGGAAAGAGTCTGTTGCTTGTGGTATGCGTGGATCTTTTTCCCTGTTCCCTACAAGAAACGCTGTCACAAGCAGTCAGTATGGTCCTTCACTCAGCCAGAGTAAGGCCTACTCTCAGACCTTTTGGTGCAGGGAAAGCTTAGCTAAGGATCTATGTCCTTTGATCCTACAATGAGGCCAAGCTGTAACTGCTCGGGGCTTTTAAAATCCCAGACATGAAACTGATGCAATTCCTTTTTGTTCCAGTTTCCCACACTTTGAAGCAGCCCAAGGGTTTCCCTTTCTCCCACTGCAAATGCCCACCAAGGCAATGGGAGGCCTTGGAGGCTTAAGCTGACATTGCTGGCCTAAAATAAAGCACTGCACCTTGGCTTTGGTTTAAGAATGCACTGGTGCTGGCTGAGCAAGCACCTTGCTCTCCTTGATCTCGGTGCTTTGTGGGTTAAGTGGGAACAGCTGGTTTTCGTGGCTGAAAGTTGGCTGCCATCTGTTAGCACCTCTCCTGGCCTGGGCACGAGTGTTGTTGAGCTGCTATGAACTGTGCCTGGAGCCTGCAGAACACAGCCCCTTCCATCTGCAGGGGCTGTCAGTAACCACATACTGCACTACTCTGCCTTGGGAATGTTATCTCTATTCATTTTTATCTCATATCTTTATTCACGCTCCTGTCCATCTTGTATGTACATTTTTTCCCCTTGTCTTCTACAGCTGCTGAATACAGCAGCCTTTGACTAACAACTTCTGCTTTGTGAGCCAGATGTCAGTATAGTCCCAGGAGGATGTGGGTGTTTGGGCTTCTGATGCTTTCTGCCATGCCCTGACCCTGCTGGGTAAGGACACCCCAAAAGCTGCTTTGGCTGACCTGAGTGTTGGAAAGGCTGGGAAGGCTTTGTCCTCTTTGCTCGCAACTATTTGCTCCTTTAACAGGAAGATGTCCTGGCAGTTTTTATTGACAGGGAGTCCCAGAGCCAGTACAGAGAAGTCTTGCAGGAAGACAAGGGACTAGATTTGCCATGTAAAATCAGTTAGCTGTTTGTGGATTGCTGATTCCTGAGGATGCTGGACATTGCTGCAGGTAAGCGAGGATATGTGCTATATCTCTTCAAAAAGTGATGTTTCCATGGCAGCAGATACAGTGCAGGGAGTGTTCTTGAAGGCCAATGTTTTCTTGACCAGTTTTCAAAAGAAAATAACCCAAACTCCTCCTTATTAATTTAATAGGAGAGAGAGCAACAGTGTTCTTTGCTGAGCCCTGTGCAGCAGACACCTCAGGGGTGTGGGGTTTTTGTACTTTTACGAGATGCTCGCCTCCAGGCACGAGGATGATGACTCCGCTGTTGCCTCCACTGGAGTCTTTGTAATATGGGCACTTCTGGTTTGAGATTTGCTGTATGGAGGAAGGGAGGTGTTTACCCTTGTTTTTTGTAATATCCTGCAGTGAGTAAGCAGAAAAATGTCAAACAAAGGGTGACTGAAAGGGAAAGCAAGCATTAAGTGAGATTAAGCGCTAAATTGAAATGCTCTTGTTCATCCAGCACTGTCACTCTGTGTCAGCTTCAATTTAAGTCTCCAGAGGGACTGCTTTCTTTCCTGTTAAAGGTGGTGAGTGTCTTCAAAATTGCTCATATTTGGGTGTGTTAGCCAGAGTAATTGGGAACCTTCACTCAAAAACCTTGTATTGGAGGACAGGCTTTCTACTGCAGGCCTTGTCTTTTCAAAATGGCTGCAGTAACAGACCAGCTACCCAGAACTTTCTAATCTGGATCTCTCCTGAAGGTTCACTGTCACTCCTGCCATTTCCTCTTACTTGTCTTTCTGCTTTTCCTCTGCCTCTGGTTGAGGGAGCAGACGTGAAAGAATATGTAGCTGTGTGTTGGCTTTGGCAGGATGATACCATGAGCTGGGCTAACTGGTTTTCTGCTATGAAAACACTTATTTCTGGCGGAGGTGTAGATGGCTGTATGGATTTTCTGCTAGTGCAAGTACAAGTGGTGGCAATCAGCTGCATGAGTCTGCAGCCACTTGTCTCTGGGTGGGGTGGGGGGAGCAGCACTGGCTGCCAGAAAATGCTGGTGTGTGGAAGAATGCGCATTGTGCTGTTACTTGCTCCTGAGCAGAAAGGGGTGGATTGATGCTATCTAGAGAGAAACCAGCACTACTGTTGTGTGAATGCTGTCACTGAAAGAGGCAGCTTTCCTGTTTTGCAAGCTGACTTCTCTATTCCAGGGTGTGAGAGCAGAGCGGTAAGGGTCCTTGGATGTTGACTGACAGTGGAGTGGCCCAGCAAACACTGCCTTGGCCAAGCCTGGAATGCTCCCTTTTCTGCAGAACTGAGGTCTATAGGAACATGCTGTGCCACGTGTGCTTTGGAGTAACAGGCTTCTGAACTGCCCCTTTCCTGCTTGTAGCCTCCCAGCAGAATAACAGATGTGTGCTGTGCTTAAAAACTTCATAGATAAAGAGGAAGAGCACTTCGTCTGTGTACATGGAAAGAAAGCCTCTTTATTTTTAGTGTAATTGAAATTTTGACAATCTAATTCAAGAATTAGTTTAGAAAAAGACTATTATGCAGATGAAGTCTTGGTAATAATAAAGATAACATACAAACTTAGTTTCTACACCTCTTACTTGGTGTTTTATTCATCCTTCCCCTGGCTTCTGAGGCTGGTAGTATCATATTGGTGGTGGCAGGGGTATTAGAGCAAGTTGTCATATTGTGACTCCTGTTCTGGGAGGAATAGGATGGTGGTGGTTTCTTCCTCACTGTAGGATCCACCGGAATTATTCTGTTCTGTTTGCTTTTTACACATCTGCTGTTTCTTTCATGGCTTTGCAAGCTCCGTGTTTCATCCAAATCTGTTATATAAAGTGCCTTTTATATATGTCAGGTATTATTCCTTTGCTCTCTGTTGTCTCTAAAATAGTTTGGTCCAACTGCACATCTCCACTGCTGACTGATGACTTTCTTACAGCCGTGGGATCTCCATTGTCTACCCTGTGCCCTCTTACTTGTACCATGCCTGTATTCTCACATCCTATATCTACTCTGAGACACACGAAGTAAAACAAAACCACAGGCAAATTAAGAAGGGTTGAGACAGAGCAAGCCTGACAAGTCCTTAGTCCTGGGGACTTGCAAGCTTGGCTCAAAGCTTATGTTCTGTCACTAGCAATGGTAGTGTTGTACTGTGGAGTAACAAAGAGGCTGGGGAGCACCTGCAGCTTGCTGGGGGTGGTGGGTGAGGCAAGCAGAGGCAGAAGAGCAGGTAGTTTTCCTGTTTTGCTTTCCCTTGTCTAGCAGCTAGAGGGAAGTGATGCTTCATAAGAACCCCCTAACCCTTGGATAGAGGTGAAAAGATGTGCTGAGGGAGTAACAGGAAATTGGAGTTGGTGTTTTCAGACAGGTGCTTCTCCTGTGCTTCACTAGGATTGGAGCCCATGCTTGGCATTTATGTTGGTTCATGAGAAAAACCTCAAAAAGGTTGCAAACAAAGCTTTGTAAGTAATGTTTCTTAACTACTCTTTAGCCTGGCAAAGCTGTGTATTTCAGTTGTGAGTACTGGAGATGTTGCTTGTGTCTGTTTGGCATTGTTTGCTTTTTGCCTAAAGTGTTTTGAATAAACTGTTAGCAGGGGTCCCAAGATGAGCAAGAAGTGATCCTAGTCGTCTCTGTGTATTTGTCTGTTCTCCGCCTAAATGGGTATCACATCATGACATTAGAAAGTCTTGATTAATTTGATCAGGATAGCAGAGTTTGAAAGAAATTCCCCTTATGTTTCCACTCGAGTCATCTCTGTCTGATGTTCATTGCAGTGTTTTACAGCAGTCCAGTCCCTGGGAATGACATATAGTAGTGGACATTTGCAGCTGCAGCCAGGACAGGCTGCCTTTGAAGGAGGCCATTTCAATGAACTCACATCTTCTGATACCCTATAGTCTCTGCAGAGTACATCAGTCCTGATGTGTCCTTTGCTTTTCCTCACACAGGTTCCCAGAAATGGAGCTGTACAAGGGCTTGCCTACAAGTATCTTTAAAGAGGCTGCCCTTTAAGTAGGAACCAGTACTTCCAACTCAAAAGAAGGGTCAGGGTTATGAAATAGGCACTGCTTACACTGGCTGGAATGCACCTTTCTCTCTAGTGTCTGTACTGTTCTGCAGAAGAGAAATCCCTTCAGCACATCTCAAAAGTGTTTTGCCTACATCTGAGGAGTCTTGAGAAGCAGTGTGAAGGCAGAGCAGAAAGCCCCCAGATCAATCACTGTTTTTAACCTGCTGACTGCTCAGAGTGCTTTGATTACTGCTGGCAGAGGTTAGTTCTGTGCCTGCACACACACAGGCCTCGGGGTGTGTGAGCTGATCACACGCTGCTGTGCAGGCTGTTTCCATAGCACCAAAAAAATCTTCAAGCAGTCCCTGAAGAGGCTTTGCTGAGCAGCTGACGTACGTTCAGGGATGAGGAGCATCAGAAGTAGTACCAGCCTAGGCATGGGGTGGGAATGGAGCCTGATTTAAATATTGACTTTCCTGTTGCCAGATGTCACTGTCTTGGCAGAAGGAAAACAGGCTGTTGTACTGCAGTGTGCTTTACTTGGAGCTATGAGCTCTCAAAAGTACCATTCATGCTCTGTTTTGTCTCCTCAACAAGTTACTTCCAGTGTTGTGCTCCCAAACTGTTTTTTTTTTAACAGGAAATTTGTTCTTGAGTAAAGGAAAGACCTGAAATGACTTCTTACCGTTCTTTTCTCTTAAGACCACTCTGGTGCCTGCGTGGCAGGTATGTTTTATCTTCTTGTGCTCTGAGTTGTGACAAGCCTTTGTGACTGCTGCCTGGGCAGACTCTACAGGTGCTATGCAGCTCTGGTATCCCAAGTATGTCCTGTACGGGCCCTCAAGAAAGTCCACCTGCTGTGTTCAGAGCATTGCCATGTGGTCTGTCACCACCTCTGGAGACACTTGAAGGAACAGGGAACAGAAGTTCCTACAGAGGACCCCAAAGAGAACTGTCTGGACATCTGAAGCAGGTCACAACCCCAGCTTGCCATTGTCTGAAATGGCAAACTAGTGGTGTACTGCTGCTTGCCATGCAGGTGTTCATCCCTCATCTTCTTGTTCTTCACTGAGCACATTGTGGGTCTGGCTCCCTACTCCTTCCAGGTCTCAGGCCACGGTTGGATTTCTGCATGCTATCTTTTCACACCAGCTCCTGGTCCAGCCCCAAGTTTGGCCTGGGGGGACGCATCCCAAACCCAGATTAGGATGTGTTGGGGGGGATCCTGTGTGTCATAGAAGTTGTTTATGTAGTTTAACTGCCAAAAACTTTACTGCACTTCTAGCTGGCTGCTACTGTCATATAATTTAAGTGCAGTAATTTGAAAGGAGGGGAAGAGTCTGAAACATTACTGGTTTTTTCTCCAATAAAGCAGTCCTTAACTGCAGTAAAGGTGTGTTTGAGAGACCCACTCTAAACCTCCTTGTCTGAAAACTCTGATGAAGGAATAAACAGTCGCCACTACCATTTAAATAACCCTTTATAGCAATCAGTCTTAAATACTAGCCTTCCCTAAAATACATTTGAATTTCTTAGCGCACTTCTGGTAAATGCTGAGGTACAACAGAGACACTTGTCTGTACTTTGTGAACTGCTATTGAGCTTTGTATATCGATGTCGTTAGCACTTGATGTAGCAGTACTAGTGTGGACATTAAGTAGGTAGTAGTACACTCCTTTGGAAAAGTAAAATGCAGTGGCTGAATGTCTCTTTTTGAATATAATCTTGATTTTTAGATGCAAACAAATCTTGCTTTCCTGCTCTTCAGGTTAATCTTCAAATACTCAGTCAACTTAGTTTTTGATTTTCTGGAAGAATCTTTGATTATTGTAGGGACAAGAATTCGGGTTTTGTCTGTGGTGTCTCCTACAGCTGATTTTTTCCGAAGAAATCAGTCTACTGCAAGAGCATTCTTGATTACTCAGTTCCAGCAACCAATGCTGCCGTTCAATACAAACTTGTTTAATTAATATCAAAGGAGGTAAAAGCCAGCAGCTCACCAGGCATATAACAAGTGCCAGAGAGGTGCTGCATGTATTGCAGGGCATGGCCACTGTGTTCAGGGCTGCACTAACTGCCCACTGATTGGGTTGGTTGGACAATACAGCGCACTTCTGTAAAGAAGCAGGAGTTTCATGGTTTTGCTGGTCTCTGTATAGGAGTACTTGTTCAGGTTCAAACGTGGTTTTGAAGGCTTGATTTTAACAGTCCAGCAGGACCGGTGGTTGGTGCTCTCAGAGCACAGTCGCAGTGGTAGGTGAGCCTTCTGCCTAATGCACCCCTCTGGGTGCATTGCTTAAAACACCAACTTCTGAGCTGCAAGTTGTTCACACTCTTAAGTGTGTAATTTGCTCCTGTAAATTATTCTGGGTTAAGGCAACTTGTAGTGTCAGTACAGACTGGGAAATGAAGAGGTTGAGAGCAGCCCTGCAAGCAAGGACTTAGGCTGGTGCTGGTGGATGAAAAGCTGAATGTGAGTCAACAGCATGCACTTGCAGCCCAGAAAGCCATAACACATCCTGAGTGTCATCAAAAGCAACAGTGGCCAGCAGGTCAAGGGAGGTATCCCTTGACCTGCCCCTCTTCTTGGATGTCATGGGATCCCACCTGGAGTATTGTGTCCAGTTCTGTGGTCCGTAGAACAGGAAAAACTTGGACCTGGTGAAGCAGGTTCAAAGGAGGGCCATGAAGATCATTGGAGGGATGGCACATCTATCGTATGAGGAAAGGCTGAGAGAGATGAGATTGTTCAGCCTGGAGAAAAGACGGCTCCATGGAAATCTTATTGCAGCCTTTCAGTAGTTAAAGGGGCCTTATAGGAAAGATGGCGACAGACTTTTTAGCAGGCCCTGTTGTGACAGGACAAGGAGTAATTGTTTTAAGGTGAAGGAGGGTAGATCCAGACTAGATTTAGGGAAATTTTTTATTATGAGGATGGTGAAACACTGGAACAGGTTGCCCAGAGAGGTGGTGGATGCCTGATTCCTCAAAATATTGGCGGTTTTAGGTGGTCCACTGGACATTTGGAAGGTCCAGTGGAAACATTGGACGGGGCTCTGAGCAACCTGATCTAGTTGAAGATGTCCCTAGCAGGGGAACTGGAGTGAGATGACGTTTAAAGCTCCCTTCCAACCCAAACCGCTCTATGGTAAAACACAGATACTGACCACATCTTTAACTGGGAAACTTACATCACCCTTAAAGGGTATTTGGGGAATCCTGCTTTGCTACCTTTGTGTGTGAATTGCAGATGAACATGAGTGCTATGGTTCATGAGCAGCAGTGAGCAGGCAGAATTTGTTTCTGCACATTTCTGAGCAGTAGCAAGTAAAACCTGTTGGAGTTGATGCTTTGAAGCTGAGTGGTTTTGATTGGTTTCTGTGCCTGTCACTGTGTAGGTTTTTTGGCATGACAGATTTTTGGAGATTGTATAAGAAGGAAAACAACTTGAGTGTCTATGGAATCAGCAGAGCGACGTGCTGAGTAATTCCTCCGTGGTGAGGAAATGTTTTTGCAATAAATGGCAAAAGGGAGAGCTTTACTGGAGTGAATGTACAGACTTCTTTAGTTCTGTTTTAGCACACTGATACAAGAAGTCTTTATGCTCCTGTTTTTTATTTACAATTTAAGAGCAAACTTCTTCTTGGTGAATCCCAGAAATGTACTTCCCGTCCATCCCCAATGAAGAGAATTTTCCTATTCAAAAGCATCTTTTGAGAAAGTGAAAATATGAGAAGAAGGATACAAAACTCAAAGCAAAACCTCTGTGTTTTGACAAGAGGTCCTGAGAAGACTTTTTAATATTTTTGGAAGGGAAAACTGATAAATTAAGGATAGAGCAAGTGTCAAGTAAAATAACTTCTCTAGTCTTCCTGTTCCAAGGTAATATTACTGGAGCCAGCAGCATTTCTGAGGAATGTGATGGCTTCTTAGTAATAATGCTGTATCACAGCTCCCTGCTACAGGGCACACTTGTGGATTGACAGCTGAGGACTAGCAGTATGCAAGGCAGTGTTTCGACTTCCACCTCTTCGATATCCTGGTCAAGTTTTTACCAGAATGAACAATTGTGGATTGCATTATTCATAGCTGTTTAAGCTCTGAGTTATTCTGAGTGGTTTTTTGTGCTGATGGCCGAGCTGTGATGTGCCAAATCTGATGTAACAATAACGTGGGTACCAGCTAGAGCAGTCCTTGACCATAAAGTTTGAAAAGTTTACCAGACTAATCTGTTGAATAGAACGGATCTGTTAAACTAGGGCATGACCTGTACTCAGAATGGCTATGAATATATGTATTTTTTTGTTTGACATTTACAGTTGTGAAATGGGCTGTGTGGTGGATTAGCTTGTGCAATAGGGAGTGATGCTAAACTTAGACTTCACCTAGCAGTGTAAAGCTTTATTCTTGGAGTTTGCACTGATGTTCTGTTCCAGGTCAAATACTGGGAGGAGGCAACTTTTGGAACAGTGCAGTTCTGGAGCAGCTGCTCACTAAAATCAGTGGAGGCGTGCTTTCTTTACAAAAAAAAAACCCAAAAAAACCCGACCACAAACCCCAACATAAAAAAACCACAAACAACCAAACCCACATAAAACTAAAAAAAACCCCAATCACCCCCTCCCTTTCCTTTCTTTCCTTTCTTGTCTACTTTTAGAGATGAAGCTCAATATCCTTCAAACTTTGGTCCTTTAAACCTGCACTTCTTTCCTCCCACTGTAGTTTCCATCACATCAACTGCACTAGAATCAGGAAAAATGCCTGCCTGACTTTGTGTTCATTAGATAGGTCTTTCCAGTTTTGTCCACTGTCATATATTTCAGTAAAATGAATGGTTAAACTCATTTTTCTTACTTTGCTGCAAAATATAAATGAGGAGCCTGGATGCTTATCTAAGCATGCTGATATTTAGGAAAACTTCCCTTTTTGTGGAATGGACTGGGACACAACTAGATGGTGCATAAATATATTGATATTGCTTTGAGATCTTGAGAGATTAGTACTTTCATGACCTGAACCTGCATAGGTTGTTAAAAAGGAAATACAGGTTGCCTATAATGTCACCCAGCAGCAAAAAGTGGCATCTCATCTCATCAAAGTCTGATCTGATGGAAGTGGGTATGCTCAAGTCTTCTAGGACCTGGAAGTCCTTTAAAGCTTTATATCTTTTTGTGGAATCATCACTGGACAAACTTTCTTGACCCTTTTCTTTGCCACATTCAGCTTTTGGAGTGATTAGTGTTTTATGACTGTCTGTTGATTTATGTGATGGCAGTATCTCTCTAGGCTAACAGTTTAATTTACTGTCCTAGTGTGACTTGGTGTAGGGGCAAATGTCTCTTAACAGGATTTACTCAGCTCAAGCAGCATTAAAAGTCAGTCAAGGACATGTCAATCAGATAAAATCTCACAGTACTTATTAATATAATGGCAACTTCAGTGGTCATAATACTCTAAAGGTAGATGCATTGTCTGCATTATATTAGGAAAAAAAAGCTGGTCAGTGCTGTTAGTTTGTTAGTGAATTGCTGCTGGTTGTCGCATGCACAGTTGCAGAGTTCTCCCTCTTATCTCTTAAGTGAGATTAAGAGCAGTGCAGAAGTATTCAAGGCCACGTCCCGAGTTTGTCCAATTTGCAGCCCTGGCAGGATGTGTCCAAAGTCCTTTAAGTAGTGATAGCTACTGCTTCAAATCAGTTTGGAAGCGCTGTAGGAATTGGTGCTGCCCAGCTGGATATGGAATTTAGCAGTATGGGCAAGCAGCAGCTGCACTCCATCTGGAACAGGACACTTCAAGCACTACACAGTTGAGTGGGTGACTGGTAGAGTGCTGAACTATAAAGGAATAGGTAATGTATCTTGTTTGGTGCTGCAGGGAAGACAACACAACTTATTCTGGGTTTTCAAGCAAGAGATTCCCAGTAATAGTGAGATGCTGCACAAGTACTTTATACCACCAATCTGGTGGTGTGCCATTAGCACTCCTTTGTTAGGTCTTACTTTCTTAAGTTTAGGAGGGTGCACTGAAACTGCAATGTGAGAAATGTAGATGAATAATAAGGGCTTGTCTTCATAATGGGCTTATCTGCTTGGAAAAGCTGTAACTGGCACAGTGTCTACTGTCAGCTTTTAGGTACCTCATGGACAGGCTGGTTCTTTGAAGGGTTTGTAGCAAAACCCATGACTGGTCTAAAGGTGTGAATTGACTGGTTGAAGAAGGGGGGGATCAGAAGCAGCTTCTTATGACCTGAGACATTTCTGGGGCATATATGTCTGTGTATTTATCGTACTAGTGCACTTTGCTGCTGACTAGGCGGAGTTTTCCAGTTTCACAGGTATTTCACACTATGCTCTCAGATAAGCCAAGAGCAAAAATGTTAATAGGATTTCTATATGCCTTACTACTACTTGCAGTTGCTTGTCTTTGAGAAATTGTACTTCAAGTTTTATGTAATTACACTTGCTTGACAGCACAAGTCAAAATCATAAACTTACTTAATCAAGTCCTGAGAAAGGAAAAAAACTGGTGGTTTGCCATTACTGCTAGGCAAAAAGCTGATCTTTATCAATGGATAGCTGAATAAGGTGCCAGGCCACAGCAGGAGTGCACTTTAACCATGCAACCAGTAACTTGTGTGTGGTAAAATTAGCAGTGCTTCTAGAAAATGTCACTCCTCTTGGTGTTATGTGTGCATCCTTTGTGGAAGCCCACACGGAGATTACTGTGCTCTGACTATTTTGGGGAGATTTGTGTGGTTGTACTAAAAATTACTGTGCCCTGAGTACAGAAGTGACTCTCCCAGTGCTTCTGAAGGGCAGGCTGACATCTTTAGATGAGCTGACATTTGTTTGGAAGCTTTTGTGTCAGCTTTTTTCTGGACTGAGGAGCTTTGCTAGGGGAACCTGAGAGCATGCACTAGAGAGAGTTACTGGAGAAGTAAAGGAAACTGCACTGGAGTGGATGTAAAATAAATTGAAGAGTCTGAGAAGGGAATTCAGAGACTTAACTTGAGCCTAGTTTCCTTGGGCTTGTGCAATTGATAAAGGGTAAAAGGAGGAGAGGCTCCTGCTGAAAGGCAGCTTTTGCTCAGTGACACTGGTAGCTTATTTGTGTACTGCAACTTTTTTTTTCTGTACAAGAGTGAACTCTTCCTGCCATAGAGGCATACATTCACTTCCCTCCTGGAGAAGGGGTGTCAGGGGGAAGTAGTTGGCTTTTGTACTTCCCAAGAGCTGCTTTTGTGTCTGGTGTCACATATCGGGCGCAAAAAGTTGCTTGCTCATTCATTTAGTGAGCAAAGTGTAAGCCTGTCCCCTTTATGAAAATACAGGAGACTTTTTCCCCCTCCCAGAATCTGTCCCAACTGGTCAGCTACCTTTTTCCTGCAGCCTCGTAACAGAAACCAAAGTAGTCTCTACTGCTGCAAATGCTTTTGCTTTGCTTGTCAGCTATCATAATACTCCTATACAATGGGGAGATGTGCAGAAGTGAAAAGTCTCCCGTGAAGTCTGTCCATACCTCAGTTTAGAAAGTGTGGGAGAAAATGGAACTTTCTTCTGTCAGGAGGTAGGTATTTGCAAATCTACTTCACAAGATGGCGGGTGGGCCACAGACCTCCCCTAAGGCAGGACCGCTTGTGTTCCTGAAGAAGAGAGGTCCCTGGAGGATCCTTGGAGAATCTGAGGGAGTAGCCTGTGAATTATTACAGTGATTGTGTTAATCACAGGATGGTTGAGGTAAACCTCTGGAGGTTCAACAACCCCTCTGTTAGGGCAGGGCCACCTGGAGCTGGTTTCCCAGGACCGTATGGCAGAATGGTTTGAGTTGGAAGTGAGTTAGAGTTCATCCAGTTCCAACCCCCCCAGTCATGGGCAGAGATGCCACCCACTACTAGTTGAGGTTGCTCAGGGCCCATCCAACCTGGCCTTGAACACTGCCAGGGATGGGGCATCTACCACTTCTGGGCAACCTGTTCCAGTGCCTCAGCACCCTCTGAGAAGAGAACTTCTTACTAATGTCTAATGTAAATTTCTCCTCTTTTAGTTTGAAACTGTTCCCCCTTGTCCTGTCACTATCTACCTGTGTAGAAAGTTGTTCTTTCTCTTTTTCGAGTCCCCTTTAGGTACAGGAAGGCTGCAATGAGACCTCCCTGGAGTCTTCTTCAGGCTGAACAACCCTAACTTTCTCAGCCTGTCTTTGTAGGATCTCTCATAGAGAGATCATCTTTGTGACCCTTCTGTGGATCAGCTCTAGCAGTTCAATGGGTCAATGCCTTTCTTTGCTGAGAACTTCAGAGCTGGATGCAGTGCTTTAGGTGATGTCTCACAAGGGCAGTGTAGAGGCAGAGAGTCACTAGAGGTCACTTCCTTTGACCTGCTGGTCACTCTGCTTTCAGTGTAGCCCAGGATTCGTTTGGCCATCTGGGCTGGAAGTGCATACTGGTGGCTCATGTCCAGCTTTTTATCCACCCAAGTTCTTCTCTGTAGGGCTGCTCTCAAGGACTTCTCCCAGCCTGTACTTGTATCTGGGATTGCCCTGACCCAGGTTGAGCACCTTGCACTTGGACCAGTTGAACTTGAGGTTCTCATGGGCCCACTTCTTGAGTTTCTTCAGGTCTTTCTGGATTGCATCTTGTCCTTCTGTTGTGTCACCTGCACAGCTCAACTTTGTGTCATCTACAAACTTGCTGAAGGTGCAGTTGATGCCACTATCTGTGTCATTGATAAAGACATTAAAGACCACTGGTCCTTGATATCCATGTCCAAGGACCATGTCCAGATGGCCTTTGAATATCTTCAAGGATGGAATTTTTGAAGTACTTACCCTAAACCCTTGTTGCTTGCATCAAATTGTGTGCTGCTTGGTTGCTTCTGTACTTCTGCCCTTGATAGTAAATAATGGAATTTCTGTGCTACACCAGATCCAGGCATGAACTTGGTAATTACATGGTGGGAGCTGCTGTGTACCACAAGCACTGAAGATTTTGTCGCTATTATTAAGGTATTGCTAAGACTACAGATAGTGATTTTTTATTTTTAGGTATCACAATATGTCATCCAGCTTAATGTGTAATCGAATTTGCTTTGTTCTTAAAACCTCAGTGTCAATTTCATGGTGAGACCTGGTAACATAGAGTGGGGATGGTGGACTTTCCTGGAGCTGCTTTTCAGAAATGGAGGCTCTGGGGTGCTGTGTTAAAAGAGGGAGGTTTGCTTTAAGAGTGCAGAAAAGCAGACTTGTCTTCTGAGGGAGGCTGGGAGTCACTCCAGAGTCACTCAAGTAAAAGTTAATTAGATTGCAGGTTACATACTAAAACACTGTTTGAAACAATCTCATTTCTGCACTGCAGTCTTTTCTTCCTTATCTTTTCCATCTATCATCTAGCTGCAGCTCAGCACTGTTTGGTCACATTTTTGACAGGGTCGGTCTCTTGCGTGAGGGATTGGAGTCTATAGAGTATGGCAGCATAACTGGGATAAGCAGCTGAAGTGAAATAACTAAATACATTCTTCTAAAATCTACCTGACAGTGTTTTGACTCTGTTACTCTCACTTGGAAGTGTTCCTCTGTGTTTGCAGGGTTTGATCTGGCTTCTCCAAAGTCAATGCAAACTCTCATTGCTGGCTCTGGGGTGCTACTCTGTCCTTTGGCCTGGACCCTTTCCATAGGTTGGAATGCTTTTCACCTGTTACTGATGGAGCTGACAAACATGACTGCTTTGAGCACTGTTTGAGACACACAACTTTGTCATAAATCAGGGATTTCTGCCTAATCATCTAAATGCTGAAACACTTACAAGGTAGTAGAGAATGTGTGGAAATATAGAGAATTTTGTCTGATATGAATGGGTTAAGTATTTTACTGTAGTATCAGCTTGTCTAGTCGCAAAATATGCTGGAGTGTGGATCTACTCCCTCACAAGAGCTCAGGAAATTAGTCTGAGTTTATAATTGGATTGAGAGGAGAGAACTGCTGCCTTTGCCAAGACATACGTCAGTTGTCTGAAATACTGTGGGCTGAGACTTTGGTTTAAGAGAAGAGCAATACTGGCAACCTCATGATCCCTACCTGTAACATTTGGAAGTGTTTGTGTTGCAGGGAGATACATCTTGGGAGAATACTGATCATTCTAAGAGGTGGTGGTTGTTGTTGTTGTTTTTTTCTTTGGGTTTTTTGTTTGTTCTAATAAGAGTAAGTGAAAGCAGCACTTAGGCTAAAGAAAGTGCTGGAGAAGATATTTCTGTACAAAGAACTGTAGTGAATGATGTAGTTGTATCAGGCAGAGCTTGTCCAGAGAAAGCATGTGGGAGAGGCTGAAATACTGCGATTAATATTGTGGTGTTGAGCTGTACCCTACTAGAAGACAGCAGATACTTAACCCCTTAAGCCACATTCTGCTGACCATTACTAACAGGGCTGCAGAAGCCTTTGCTCATACTGTTCAGGAATTGCTGTAGCTGTGCAGCTCCATTCATGTCATGCACAAATCTCAGGGGACTGAAAGAAGGGTCTGCTGTTAAAGGAAGGGGAGAGAGCACAGTGTGGAAATAGGAGCATTGATGTACAAATTTCAGGCTTGTTTAGTCTTTGGGCTTCTGTCCTATTGCTTCACAGCATCTTTGTCTCTTAATGCAGTTTTAAGGCCTCAGATCAGGTTCTGAAAGGCTTTACTTGTCTGTAAACTGGTAAGACTTTGAAGATCAAATAGATGCTACAGAATCTAGATTGGCTTAAGATGTTTAAGTAGCTTTATGGCTCTTAAAATGGCTTATGCCATATAAAACTCTGTTGGAGTGGGGAGAGGAGTCTGACTGTTGCTGCCTGATTGGGATCTACCTCGGAAGGATGGGGGTGGTGGAAGTCTTTGCCCCAGACTCACTTACTGGAAGGCTTCTTATAAATTTTGCCTCTTACACTGCAGAAGATGAAATTCAAACCAAGTATAGGCTGAGAAGGCAATTGAATCTTAACAGGCAACCTTGAAATAAGAGACTGACTCTTTTTGCTGTGCCCCCCCAAAGAACAAGTGCTTCTTGTACCTCTTCCCGCTCTTTGTCAACCAAGTCTTCTCCTCATTTTCCCCATTGTCTTTTGCTTGCTTAATGAAATGCTGGAGTCATGATAGCCTTGCCAAAAGTATAAGCTGTGGTGCACAAGTTTGGCAGCTCTGAGTATAATCAGGACACAGGATGTTTGATGTGGTGAAGATGCCTATGTAACTGCAGAACTCAGAGTAGATCTTGTGGATTAGTTATTTGGATAGCTTTGTCCAAAATATTGATTAGATCACGTCTTAGGGTAGCTTCTACATTCCTCCAATCCTGAGGCATGAGTGGTAGCCTTTCTTGAGTTTAGCTGGGTGTATGAAACACTACTGACTACATAGCTCAGTTTCTTCAAAGCCCAGAGGTGGTATTCATTCATACTTGATCAGGGTTTTGTTTCTATAGGGAAAGAGGGATATAACGTTTCCATGTATAAACAAACCATTGTTGTACTAGACCTATATGTGGGAAAAGCAGCTTCTCCACAAGGCTGCCATAACATCCTATGCTTGCTTAGCTGCCATCAAGGTAGAAGTGCTTTAATACTATATTGCCTTGCTTAAATTGTTGCTAGAGCCTTGGGTTAAGGTGGAAGCTGCAGACCTGGGTACTGGGTGCTAGCTGAAGAAAGAACCATGCCTGAGACTAAGCAGGCAAATATCTGGTGAAAAGTGTTTGCTCAAGCTTAACAGCTTTTCTAGCTGTGGAGGGAGTTCCGTCCCTTATGGTTCACGAGTTCCACAATCTGTACTGACTGTTCATGCTAAATAGCTACCTGGGAAAGCTTTAAGTACACTCTGTAACCTTAACAGAGGAGATTACAACATGATTAATAGTAGGAATTGTGATGGTAATGCTTTGCTGAGGCTTGCCAAGCCTTTCTGAGACACTTTGTGACATTCAGTTGAACTTGTCAGTAATTGATTCAAGCATCCTTGACAGAAGGTATCTGCCTTTGTGCCAGTCTCTCAGACACCAGCTTCTAAAATGGTATAGATGACTTAAGTACTAACCTCTTAGTTATCCTGAGGTGTTAAGGGCAAATGAGTACTTGTTCTGGAACAGCAAAATCTTCGGTTTTAATCTCTTGCATAGTAAGCAAAACCCCATTGCTACTTGTCTCTGGAGCAGCTCCTTCCTTAGGCTTCAGGATCTTTGCAGGACTGCCTTGCAGCTGGTATCTGCAGTAACAACCAAGGTACACAGTAAAACTGAATTTGCACTGCAGGGCAAAGAACAGTGATACTCGAGGAGGCACAGTTAACTACTCTAAGCTATGTGACAGAAGCCTAAACTTAAGCTTCAGCTCTGAAATGTCTGTCTTTCCCTGGGAAAGCAGCATCTGTCCATTAGGCTATGGCTCTACAGCCTCAGTTCCACCTCCAGCCAGCTGCACATGCTTTGAATTACTGTGAAGGAGAGGAAGCTTGTCCAGCAGGATATTTTGGTCATGGGAGGGCCCTTTAGAAAGACCTCATAATGAGCCTGTTTTCTTACAGTAGAGAAATCTTGTTTGCTGTGACTGTCAGGAGCTGCTAAACTGGTCAAAAAGCTTCACACTGCAGAGAAAAACCTTGCTTTTTGGTTCTGCTGTGTCATCCCCATCCTGCTTTGTTTCCTTGGGCCATCACTTGAATTTGGAAAATCCCTTGGAGAGAGATTCATTCCTCCTCCAAATGCACCACAGGTAGCAGAACCTATCTTCTTCAGACTGGCTTTAGGCAGTATGGGGGAGTGCTGCCCTGCTCTGCCCTGAATCCTTGGATGTGCTAAGGAATTACTTGGGAAGAAGCAGATAAAATGGTAGTTATGGCTGGCAGGGGATCTCTCAAAACTAGAGAATGTCTCCCCTGATGTGGATGAGTTAGGGATGACAGCCTAGAAACTGTCCTCCAGCAGATTTGGAAGGGTGGACTGCAGTCCTTTCTCTGTACAGGTAGACTGATTTGTACTTCAGTATGAAGACCATCAAACTTCCTTAAGTGATGAGGAAGAAGCTTGTTCAGCAAAACAGCTTCCTTCATCACCAGGTAGGATTTGTACCTGAGAACATGTGAGGAGTAAACTCCAGCAGGTAAGAGAGCAGGAAGCTGATGTGTTTAGGTGATGTGTTTGGGAGGCGCTGTAGCAACCCATCTGTATGGCCACTATAATTGAGATTTATCTGAATAGAGAGAGTAACTTGAAGTAAGGAGCACTTGCATGATGTCCCTCTCTTGGCAATGACCTTAGGACAGTAATATTTCTGTAATATTTCTAAAACCTAGAGATTGTCTTGAGTGACTTCTGGGCTTGTGCTCAGGCTATGCGTAAGCCAGAACAAAAGCAGAATTCAGCCTCTCAGGTGGAGGCTCAGATTTGTAATTCAGCAGATCTTCCCTGTAAGCCAAATGTATGTTCCAGCAGTCGGCCACGTCCTCTGCGTGTCTCTGACTACACTGAAGACGTATTGCAGAGTTTGGCCCATACAGACTTCTGTCTGTTAGGGGTGGCAGGCCAGGTGGATGGTTGCGACTGGCAATCCAGGTATCTCTAGGGACGCAAAACCAATTTTTGCACTATAAAGATGTAGGAAGAGTACCAGATTTTTTTGAATGGTTGGTAAGGGGTAATTCTTAATGTAGGGAATTTCCTGTAAAAGACAAGAATGTAATGTTTGCTCCAGGAAATGCCTAGCAAATGGTATTCTTGATTGTTAGCTGGGATCAACAGATTTTCATAAGGGGTTCTTTATCCTGTAATAGCTACTTGCATTTGTAGCCAGCTAGCACTGACCAGTGTTAAACTGAATGATTATCTAGGGTTGGGAAAAAGTCCTGGGGTGTAGCCTCTCCTTTTCTCTCTCTTTCTGTGTTGGGTGAGTGATGGTTGAAAACACCCAGCTCTTTGTGGGCCGTATCTGATAACTTGTCATTTTGCCTAACCCAGTTAGTACAGCTACTGCCTGAGCCTTTTGCACAGAAGGCAGCCCCTGACTGCTGAGTTACACAAGGGAAAGCTTCAAAGCACAGTCTGTAGCCATTCATATTAACAAACTTGGTTAATAGAGTATATTATTAATGTAGCTGCATTACAGTTCTCCACTGCCTCTGGATGCTTTAACTAGAATCTGTCACCAAAGCTTTGACCTTTGCCAGGTGAAATTTGCAGTATTTCTGGCAGATGTCACAGCCACGTGTCAGAAATGCAGAGGGGCATTCTATTTTCCTCTTTTCAGTGGGTTTGGAAAATGGCAGAGACCTGTGTTTCAGGTTCCAGCACTCTCATTGTTATAAGCCTGCAGATACTCTGCACCAGAAGTGAATGCAGGTCTGTAGCCTAAAGGAGGTGCTCTTTAATTAGCTGGAAGGTCTGTTCCTGTGCCCACTGACTGACTGCAGTGGAAATGAGAAGTTAAAATTCCAGAAGGAGTGTGCTTTCTTCTCATATGCCTGGGGAATACTTTACTTGGACTTGACTTTGGTATGCTGTGAGGCTCCTTCACTTCTCTGGAATAATGCCTGATCACCTCTGTCCTTACTGTTCAGGAAAAGATTAACTTCCGTATTATTATGCTCCTCTGTGTGCAGGCTGCAGTGAGGATCCCAGGTGAAGGTGTGGGGTTTGGGAGGAAATTGTTGCTCAGCTGTAAAGGTGATCTACATTGCTAATAAGCTTGTGTTTTCAGTGAAAGAAGCTGACCTTGAAATAAAAATAAAAAAGTAAAAAAACATAGTGAAATGCTGCAGAACTGTGCTTAGTGCCTCTTTTAGGTAAGAAGCATTTCTGCTTCCCAGGGTTGAATCTTAAAGGCCTGGCATGAATTCAGATGGCTTATATAAGTTGATCTTTCTTTGTGGTACATGTGTCAAAACTTGTATACATTTCAGGCGATACATTAGTGGTTCCTGCCATTACTGGCTGCTCTAAACAATGCTGGTTGACATATGACCAAGGACATAGGGCAGTGCACTTCATAAATATTTAACACTCACCCCCCGCCCCCAACAAAACCCTCTCAGACCCAGATATGTTTAGCCTCATGAGCAAAAATCATAAAGCACATTAGAACATTCATCAATAAACCTAGGTGGTGTTTATAGCCCAGCCTTCAGAGAGGAGTGCTGCTCTCTCCTATTCTGAACTGTCACTACAGTGTGATACCTAGGCAGCAGAGACTGGGTTCTCACTGGTGGTTATTACACTGATGGAAGCAGCTGGAAAAATAGCTATGCACGCAGAATTTTCCATTAATCAGAGGAAAAAGTCCGACACAGATGGTATATAGGATAGATTACGGCTAGTAATCCTTTTGTGTCCTAGAAGATTAAGGATATTCTGGTGTAGCTCCAGTCAGCTGACCTTTTTTTATTTAACCGATTGAAAATAGTTGATGCAGTTCTGCAGAGAACCAAGGCTCTTCCAGAAGCCATGAGCTGTGCGCTGTGAATGTTTGTTAAAGGAACGGTCTGTTGAAATCCAGCCTCAGTTATAAATTTACAGGAACTTAACTTTGTGCCATGTAAACAGCAGCAGCTACAAGATGGCTAAGAAATCGCTTGCTAGACGGCTCTATCGTATGTAGCAGAGCTGAATTCTCTGAGGAGGCACAGTGAGTGTCATGTGAAGAAATGGAGGGTTTCTGAATGCTGCTGTCTGGGTCGCCCCAGAAAGCGAAGATGAATGCTTCCGTGGAAGAAGAGGATGGCTGCGCGCTCTGAGCTGTCTGGCATGGATCTATATGAGGATTATAAATCGCCCTTCGATTTCAATGCTGGAGTGAACAGAAATTATCTTTACTTGTCGCCTAGCATAAACCTTTCTCCACCTGGATCACCTACACTGGCGAAGTCTGGTAACTTCCTTCTCTTCCTTTCTTAAAGTCTCTACATGAAATGCTTAGCAATTAATACTTGTAAAACTTCTCAAATTAAAAATCTATAAAAGTTGGCCTGCTGTTAATTGTGGTAGTGTATTAGCTTCAGTGCATCGTGTAGGTAATAGGCATAAATGCGTTATGCATTTACCAGCTTTATATTATTTGTTATTTCTTCAGTAGAAAGGCAGCTTGACGGAAAATGAAGTGGCAAAAACAATTAGGAGCAAAACTTCTGCAAGACTGGAATAATTTGCCTAGTTTGACTACTAGATTTTTTGGGAGGGGAAGTAGAAATTGCATTTTTAGTAGGACTTCAGAGCTCTGGATAGTGTAAAATCTGCTTTTGCCTTAATACTGAAAATCTCACTAATTAACAAAAATGTTCTCTAAAACCTTTACTCCATTCCACTTAGCATTTAAAACGCTGCAAACCTTCCACCTGCAGATACTAACTGCACTGGGGCTGCCCTGTGCTGTGCTGCAGTGGCATCTGTCTAGTGCATAACCCTTTGAGTTGCTAGCTGGTAACCTGTTGTGCAGAACACCTATAGCTTTGCCTCCCAACACATCCTACTTTGGTTTTACTGTCGTCATTCCTTTCCATTCCTTGCTGCTAGATGTCATCTTCCAAAGTAATTTTAAATATAGAAAGCTTAGAACTACTTCAGGTGTGGCAAAGCAAAGTTACACAGGTATTAACTTTTTTTTTTATGAGCTTGTTACTTAAAATTTTAAAGAAATACGCCTCCCTTGGGGAACCTCTGTGTGAACTATAACAACCCTGTGTGTGAACTATAACAACCCTATCTGTGAACTTGATGAGCCAGGGGCTACTGGGCAACAGTGGTCAGTTTTCACTTCTGCAATTACTGCATCTCCCAACTCTTCTGAAGGAGAGGGGAAGCACTCTCTGTGTCAGGTGATGATGCATCAACATTACCACCAGCTTTGCTGGGCTTTATTTTCTTTTTCATTTGCTTTGAATGAATATCTAATTAGCATTTGGGAGAAGCCCAAGAATTTTCTTGCCCAGGTTGAAGAAATATGTCTCACTTTGGCTTCTTCACTGAGATAAATGGGAAACACTTAAATCTGATCTTTCTTATATACTGCAGAATAAACATACTCAGTAGTACTGTATGTTACTCAGATGTTAGAGTGGTCTTACAGCCTTGCAACAGCTTGTTCTCCTGAACTATAACAAGCACCTTTTCTCTTTAGCTTTCCCAGCTGTATAGTGATAACCACAATGCTCATTCTGAGTGTTGCATGCAGAACATGTCGGTGTAAAAGAAAGCTTTGTGGAGGTTAACCCGCCCCCACCCCAAGGCTGCTCATCCGAAATGACAAGTACTTCCTTAAACTGCTCCTGTTTGCTGCTGGTCTCTGAATTCAGGCCAGGGAGATAGGAACTTCTGGTCAAAATAGAGCATGAACTTGGATTGAAACTGGCCAAAGCAAACCCCAAATCAGAAAAACCGAGTGTTAATTGAATTACTTGAATGCTTTGCCTACCCTGGCAGAATAATAGGGACTTAAATGCCATTTCCCTGAATGAGATCCATGGAGTCCTAATCAACTAACTTGCTCATGTTTTTATTTGGTTCATTTAAGTAGATCTAATAAACTGCTGGGATAATATGTTAATCTTAGAAATACAGACCTAAAAACTGACCTTAAAGCTAGGTAAGTTTTCTCAATACTCTTAAGTCTTTATGATTTTTTCCCCAAACAGATTTTTTATTCTGTTTAAGAGACATGAAATGTTCAGTTAAACTTGGTTATAACAGAGTACCAAATGACCGAATTTTAAGTCCTTCACAACTCCAATGATGCAAGAGAACTAACATAACGAAAGGTAACAAGTTGAAAGCCGTAATAATAATTTTACATAATAATATAAAATAATAATAGCAACAGTTATGTTGGCAGAAAAAGACCACAAGTGAGAAATGCCATCTTAGTAACAGTTTGAGCCAAAGCATTTCCATCTGTTGGCTGACTGCTGATTTCCTGGTTTCTTGCCCCACGCCCCATAGAAAGATCTAAGGTGGGCTGTGCACCTTTCCTTATGAAGTTTTTTCAGAGCCAGGATCTTCCTGGCTGTCAGCCCTAGTTTGTGGGATACATTTGGGTTGTAGCCATGCCATTGTGTGGAGGTCTGTGGGTTGTTAGCTGTGTAGAAAACTGCTCGTTGGTCAGATGGCCCAGCACAGCTTTGGCCATAGCATGGATGATACTCCTGCAGGTATTGAACTGAGGAATGGGAGCAAAGTGAACAGAGAGGTGAACAGTGACAGGGAGAGAGAGCGGAGGTGCCAGAATAAAGATTGATGGGAAGGTGTTAGCATGCTTCATGTGGAGCACAAAAGAGGAGGGGAGGGTCTCAGAAGGCGAGGAGAGGAAGGCACGGTCAGATGTGCAGGGTGAGGTATGGAGGACTCTGAGTAGCAGTGATTTCCTGTTTCCCTAAAAATTCTAGGAATGTAAGGGGGAGGAGAGATCTCCCTTGCTTCATAGCATTGTGCCTTAAATTCCGTTTGGTAGGCAAGAAGCAGAACTATCTTAAAAAATGACTTTTCCAAAGGGAAGATACATTCCCCAAACAGAAGCTGTTGCTGCAGGAGACAATCCGGCATGTTTTCCTACCGGTGGATTCACTTGATCTATTTTTGGTGATATAATCCAGATGACTCCTCATAATCAGATTGAACAGACTTTCAGCTGATTGTGCTAATGCTCTTGGAATCAGCGTGGTTTTGGTACTTGCAAACTTTCTGAAATGGCTTTGTGATAGCAAGCAAGTGGTCCCCGAAGGGCTGCAGATGAGAGCAAGGTCAGGAGTCGTAGGTGAACATACTGGGGAGTTGTAGGGTGTCCGGAGAAATGCAGTTCAAATTGTTAGTTTTCCTTCAGGGTAGGTATATGTAATTAATAGGTTAAATAGCAATTTGACAAAAAGGTGTGGCATTCTTAACTGTTAAGGAAATGTTGATGTATAAAACACAAGTTATCTGATTGTGAGACATAATCCATTGTTTTAGGTGCTGTAGTGCTGTGCTTTGGTTTGGGCATTAGACTATGAAGTTCTTACTGCCCTAGATTTCTGACAGAAAACAATGTATTGGGAAACCCACTGGACCTACATTATGTCTGTGTAGAAGACACATATAAATCTCTGGGAAAATGTGGCACAAATCTCATGAATAAATGCAGAGTGAGGTTTAATTTTCTTCCTATAGGCTTCCTTCTCAGTACACTCTGTGGTAACAGCATTTACAAAGGTTCTGTCCATGCAGCAGTGTGCTTCTAGAGGGCAAGTGTTCTGGACACAAATACAGGCAGACAACATACTGTTTTGGAAAGAATTTGTGGAATTGAGCTTTATCTGAGTTCGGTGATTTAATCAAGAACAAGTTGGTTTTTTTTTTTTTCAGCTTGACAGCTGCTAGGAACATGTTTCATAGAATTCCTGCAACTAATTACAGACTCACAGAATCTTTTTTTCCCCTGACTTTTCAGTTGATTGTGATGTAGCTGTTTGATTTGAAACCTCACAGCAAAATCATAGTGGTGATTAATGAGTTTTTGATTCCCAGACCAAAGGATAGTATGGAGTGCCATCAGAACCTGCTGAAATGAGAATGGAATTTTACTGGTTAGATGGTTAATTACTATAGTGATTAATAGGAAATCTTACTTAGTGTATCTTCAACTTGGATGAATGATGTATTTATGTACATATATACACACACGCATATATGTATACATACACACATTCTTCCTTGCTCCTTATTAACGAACAATCCTGATTTCTTTCCTCTTGTATTTTAAGATTTTTCTTTTTGTTACTATCTGTAAGGCTGTTTTACCTCTTGAATAGAGAATTAGTTCTGGGAAATCACAACCATTCCAGCATGTAGTCTCCCTGCAAACCGGTCTCTCTGCAATTAGAACAGAAGTCCTTGATTTTGGCAAACTTTATGTTTAAGTGTCAGCTACAAAGACTCAAAGTGGGAAATCTTTCACTGGAAATTTTGTTGCATTAAAAGGTGTTTTAAATGATCTTACTGCAAGCACTAAGGACTAAGAAAAAATGAATCATTAAAGTTATTGCATCATAGTAATACAAATAATATGATCCTCCTTCCTTTCCCTGAAGCTATGAAAGCAAAAGTTGAGGAAGACCATAGGGATGTTTGTGGTTTATAAAGAAATTTGGCAGAGTTTTGGTTTCTGGATTTGGAAGGGGAAGAGGCAGCAGTGTGAGTGGATGCACATACTTATCAGTCCCTTCTCAGCACTCCCCTGCTTTGAAGCAAGAGTCTTTTGTTCCCGAGCTCTATCTCTGGGCTTCCCAGCTGTCTTAAGGTCCAGGTGCAAACCAGCAGCTTGCTTCTAGTTCCATGATATCTGCAACCTTCTAGCCACAGCGGTCCCAGTTACTAGGGACAGAGAGGTCAAGCAGGGTACAGAGGAAGAGTTCACACTTGCAGTGCAGTAGTTTTCTCCGCTCTTGTTAACCTTGCTTGTGGCTGCACCCAGTGTGCTCAGAATGGACACTTTTAAATCTGATTCAGAGGGAATCAGGGAGGGAGGCAGCCTGTGCATTGGCCTTGAGCATCTCCAGCACTTCCAGAGTTTCTGTGCTAGATGAATGGGACACCAGAGTGCGCACAGACTCCTGGGCAGGGTTGTGTAGGAAACACTGATCGGGACATAGCGTTCTGCACCTTGGTTTCTCTCACACAATAGAGGGATGTGTTGTTCTCAATAGGTTTCCAGCCTCCTATTATAGCAGTAATTGCCATTATATTGAGCTTTAATACAGCTTGATAGAACGAAATATAAAATGCCTTTGGTTTCCTTCCTGTAGTTGGGGAGCATGACTTTGGTGTCATCTCATCAGTTTTCTTTGTGCACAAAAGAGCTGTGTTCTAATGTTTGCTGCGGTTTGGCTGATATGTGATAATCTGACTTTTAATGCTTTATTCATCTCAAGGGCTGCTGAGGAGTGACTCTATACCTGAGGTTGGAGAGGATGCTGCTGCTACAGTCAGTATGGCAGAAACACTCTCAGAAGAAGAACAGGATGAGCTAAGAAAAGAGCTCGCCAAGGTAATTCTTTTGCAAATAGCTTTTAAATTTGTTTTGGTAATGAAAATCTTGGATAATGTTATCTTTGATTATACAGTTAATGCTTTGCATAGTTATTCTGTGAGTGTCTAAAGCTGGCACTCCTGTGTATTGCACGGAAAGGAAGGAAGGGTATCAAGGAGAAAAGAGCAGCCAGTTCTAGTGGTGGGGAATTAAGCTGGCAGTGCTGAATGTACAGATCTGAAACCAAGATACATAAATACCTAACCCTTTTTTTTTTGAGAGAGAGAAAGGGGTAAATAAGCAGTCAAAGAGAACATGGTTAGAAGCCAAAACCCAAGTATTGTCTGAACTGGTGTGGAGTAGCTAAAGCTGTTTCTTTCATCAAGAATGCTTTGTAGTACTATCTGTGTAGGCACTGTATTGCTAATGTCTAACCATGTTACTATTCTTGTCTATAACAGAATATTTTTAAGAGTGAGAAAAAGTAGCATTCTTTGAAGGACAGACAGGCAAATATTCAAGCCTGATACATGCCAGTCAGGCTTTATTAAACAGCCAGTCTCTTTTCTTTAGTAGCTCTATGGGACTTTAGGACCCTTACGAAAGACACTAACTTAAGCCTAAGGTTGGCAAACAAAGGTTAGCTGTGAAATAAACACATTTAATACATTCTTGTATTTGGCAGTCCTGCGTATCATTTCATGCCAAAGATAGTGAGGATAGGCTGGTCCTACTGGGATATGTCATGCTGGACTTCAGACAGATATCCAAAACAAAGGTGCATTGAAGATACCGTAAGGAGTACTGTAAGGAGCTGTACTCCTGTAAGGAGCTTAAATGAGTGGGCAGCCTGATTCTCTAAAGTAGGGTGATCTTGCCTGGATGAGGAAGTAGGATTGGAGGTATGCCCTTGCCTTTGTACATATGGCATTAGTGCCTCTGTCACTTCTCTATAGAATGGCATAATAGAACTGTGCTGACATCTCTGGTGGTGTTTCCAGGAGAGGCTTAAGTGACCATCTGAGTAAAGAAGGAAGTATACAAACAATATAGTTTTCTAGTTACAGAGCAGGTGCCGTGTATTTGTCGTGTGTTTGTGTGGGTTTTGACTGCTCAGTCTGCCACCATTTCCACACCTGCTCCAGGGAAGGCACTCCTGTGGCTGGATCCAGTCTACAGGTGCTGGCTTAAGCCACGAAAGGACCTTTCTGTTGAAGCAAGGAGACAAAATTTGTGTATGGATCAGACATGCTCTGAGCTTCCTGATACTGGGCACGCAGTGGTATCTCTTCTGACATGGAAGTAGAATACAGGCTTGGCAATTGTCCTGGGTTTGACTAATCTTCAACCTTTACATATCATAGGTAATGATTTCCAACTATGCAATCTTTTAGTTACCAACTTCCTTGCACCTATTCCAGTAACAGAGCTAGCTGCAGGTAGATTACTTTCTCACTAGCTCTTGTAGGCTTTGTTGGATTTCCCTTTTAGTATTTAGGAATGACTGTGAGGCAATGTTAAAAACCTCTGTTAGCCCTCCCATTACTGATGTCTAGTAGATGCTTTAAAGAAATACACAGTTAAATGGTTGGGTATACTCCTTGTTAACTGTTAACCACTTGTTAACAACTCTCTTGCCACAGGTGGAAGAGGAAATCCAGACACTCTCACAAGTGCTAGCTGCCAAAGAGAAGCATCTAGCAGAAATCAAGAGAAAGCTAGGAATTAACTCACTACAGGAACTAAAGCAGAACATCACCAAAAGCTGGCAAGATGTTACATCAACCACAGCGTATGTACCAGCTCATGATGATTGTTTAGACTGTTGAAGTGAAAACTGTTTAGATCTTGTGTCATGTCTAAACACTCTGTTCTTGTGAAATGAGTATAAATAACACTAAGTTGTATTAAAACTTCTCTGGGTAAATCAACAGAGACTTTTTTTAAAGAACACTGCTAGCCATATCTCATGTGAAAGAAGAATGATTGACCAAAATATGGGCTATTCTAACACGCTTTTTTTTTGTCTGGTAGATCTGAGATACCAAGGTGTCCTAAGTCCAACAGAATGCTCTTCTTTTCCACCCAAAAAACTGTTGTAAACTGAGCTCATGCAGAAAGAGTACGAAGTCACAGTTACTGTTCTTGCCAAACAAAAGTGTTAGTTTAAGGTCTAGAGCAAGCTACCTTTTGCAATTAATGACTACACAGAGTGTAACAAGATGTACCTCAAACTTTTTATGGTAAATTTTATTGACAGAACTGTGTGCTACAAGAATTTAGACACGTGGGACAAAAAAATCGACCTTTTTCAGTGTGTGTGCATAGTGGGGTTTTTTGTGTTTTGTTTTCTTTCGTATTTTTTTTTTTGGTTGATTGGGGTGTTTTCCGTGTGAGTTTATTTTATATATTACTAAATCCTACAACAGCAGATAGCTTCTGTTCTAGGTGTAGGGTAGTAGGTGCATGGTGGTGAACTGGGTGTGAAGTCAGAGGTGGCAGAGATGCTGTAGCCAGAAGGGACTGCAAAGGCTCAAAATAATGTCTTAAGTAGGTTTTCCATTAGACCTCAACGCTGAAGTGTACCTCTGCATTTGATACAAACAGACACACACTAAAAAGTTCCTTATGTGTTCCATTAAAATAACTAAAAAACTAAATGTTTTTTTGAACACAGATACAAGAGAACATCAGAAACCCTGTCTCAGGCTGGTCAGAAGGCTTCTGCTGCTTTTTCTTCTGTTGGTTCAGTCATAACCAAGAAATTTGAAGATGTCAGGTAGGTTTCTTTACCTTTTCCCAAGTAATTGCATTTTTTATTTAAGCAGGTAATCACTGCAATAAATTTATGCTGTTAACATACCTAGTGCTTCTAAAAGCTAATCTATCAAGAGCCTTCAGGAACTGTTTTAGGGGAGGTAAGAGACTTGCTGCAGAATCTGCTTGTATGTCCTCACTGGTGCTGAGGAGTTCTGTGGTGTGTATTTTACGTAGGCGAGAGAAGCAATGTGTGCTACTACCTCCACTGCTGCTCTTACTTTTCCAGTGTGGTTGCAGGTGGCACTGTCTCTGCCTGTGTCTGTGGGATACACTATCATTTCTGCTCTCTTTCTCAGCTTGTGGAATATTATATTTAAACAACTAGTATCTTTAACTGTTTGTGCTTTGTTGTTTGGCTCTTTTTTGTTGCTGTTTTTGGTTTTTGTTTGGCTTTGTTTGTTTGGGTTTTTTTGTTTTGTATGTCGATTCCTTCCAGATGTGTTTTATTTCTTTCTAAGCTGTTCTGCCTCATAGAAGTGGCTTGATTTTATTACATTTTTAAGAGACTGTTGGCACTTTTTAATTCTTAACTATTGTTGGCATGCAACATGACATGACTTTGTGCCAAATGACATAGCCCTTCATACACATTAGGTAAGTCTGCCAGTCATTTTTAGAACTATTTTGAGCTGCTTGTAAAACTCCTGCTGGATGCAATACAATCAGATGCTTAGCTAACAATTCCTTGTTTATATAATTCTTACTACTGGACCCTATACAATTATTCATCCCCACAGGTAATTTGTTATTGTTAAACTTATTTTTCAATTTATGGGCAAATAAAAATTCACACATTGTCACAGAATATTGCTGCTTTGGAAGCAGTGTAATAAAATCAGCCGTTTGAAAGTGCTGCCATTAACCTCTTGCTTTTTGAAGTCTAGTGAGAAAACACTTTGAGTACAGCTACACAGTTATATATTTTTCTTCAGATTTATCAGAACTTCCTTTCTCTCTTTACTGCTTACTCTGGCATTGTGCAGACTACAGGCATTTTCACATTCCTTTAGGTAAGGTGGACACAAGAATTGCTTCTGAAACTAAGCATGTAGTCAGACTGTCTCCATTAAAAATTTTAATTAAAGTTTTGTCTGTAAAAGGTAATTTCTTCTTTCCTCCAGTGTTAGTTAGGGTAAAAGTGAAGCTCTTTTAATGTCAGAGAAGTTGTTTCTTCATGTTCACCTGGTAACTATCTCAGAACATGAAATCTTGAGTATACATAATTAATTAGTCTCTCTTCCTTGTAAGAAAGAAACGCACTAAAATGATTCTGCAAGGTTTTTTGTCAAGAGACAGAATATGGTGTTGAGGTCAATGGCATGCAGGATTCCTCCTTCTTTGTCTGTACAATGTTTGTGCTGTGGCAGAGTAGAGATTTCCCCCTATTTGTGTCTATTACAATGGCTGTTTAGCATTGTGACTCTAACTAAGTTGCTAGAGTCTAAGCGTAAAATGGTTTTTACATTCTTTGTTCATAGTTTGTCCAGTGAAGCAGTCCTTGAGTTGATTACTTTAGTAGTGCCAGTATTTTAATGAATTCATCTACATGACCTTTGATCTAAGCAAATACTCAGTGTTTTCAGTAGTTAAAATTCCGTGTAACAACTTCTGTCCGTTGCCTCTCAGCCCATCTATGCACACCTCAGTCTGACTTAATCTTTTCTGTACTCCTCCACTAGCTAGCTAAAAGCAGCAGTAGAATTCCTATAAAGATGTTGGGATCTGACTCTAGAGTGTTAACTGGGAGCTGTTATCCCAGGGGAGGAGATGGGCAGAGGCGCAGGATGAGAACTCAGACTCTGAAGTGAGCTCAGTTTGAGCAGGTGTAAAAACAGCAGCCAGCCTGAAATATGTCCTCTTTAGCATCAGTGAGAGAATGGGAAGCTGGAAGACTTCTCTGTTCCTTTTGGATGCAGAGCTCAGCTGCTCACTTAACAGGAGTCACTTTTCTACCTTAAGGCTGTGGTGTTCCCCAGTTAGTATTAGACTATTGCACTGGACAAGGATAAGCACAGACTCAGAGCTGTCTTCTACTTCAGGAATACCTTAAGAGTGTCCTAATTACTTCAGTTAGTGGCTCTGTGGGTGTTGAGTGCTCTTTATCAGAAACTGGGCCACATTCCACTGGGAGGGAATGTAACAGTACCAGAAAAGTCCATACTGTGTTGGTGATGGAAATGCAAGGTATTGTTATAAATTCTGGAGTAGCTGGGTTTAGAAAACAAAAGAGTGAAGAATTAGTGCTGTTGAAGATCTTAGCTGCACTTGAAACAAGAGATTAAAAGCCTTTAAGTTTTTTTGTTTTTCATGAGAACCAAATTCATCTGGAATTTAGCCAGTGAATTCAGGTCCGAGGGTTATATGACTACACAAGGGCAAGTCTGAGCTTCAGAAAGGTTTAGATGCCTAAATTCTTTCCTGGAAACGAGAGTTGATTGGCTTCATACTTAGTGGAACCAATACTGAATATGCAGGTACATTGTTATTCTTAAACTCTTAAATTGGCTTCATCGTGGTTTCCCTTTTCCTTGTATTGTTTTGGCTGAGGGACTTCTCAGCTGTAGTGGTGTGATGTGTTGGCCTATTTCTACATATTCCATGCAGCAAACATCGTGTGCAGGTCTTCATTTGTGGACTGCAAAGTGATTTAATAGGGAGTTGCAAAAGGGAGTGAGGCCGCTGCTGGAGCTGTGATTTTGGAAACTACTGAAATGGAGAGGAAGGGAGGACTGGTAGTGCAACGTCAGTATATTTTTGCTTCCTTTTTGTATTTATTTCCTCTGCTCTTTGTTATGATGAAAATGAACTTTGTTCCTTCTTAGGTTTCTCTTAATACCTTTATTCTTTTTATAAGAATTTGTTGAAGTTTTGATAAGCTAATCTTCCTTGTGTAGGCAACATCAGTATTCTGTGGAAAATAATGGTAGTATCAAGATGTAGCTTCTGAGCAGTCGTGACTTTGCACTTGGCTCCTCTCGCACTGCATCCCTGTAATGGAGCAAAGTCCATCTTTGCCTTGCTCTGAGGTTGCAGATTGCTTTAGAAGTCTGGTCTATGATCATGGATTCCTAAATACCATAACTTATCAGCATATCAGCTGTAAATTTAACTACTAATGCAAGGAACTAGCTGCTGTGTTTTCTAGGCAGGGGCTGTGGCATACCTCCGTGTGCCTTTTCAAAGTGTGAGGCAATGGAGTAGCTTTAAAAAAATTACTGTGTAGAGGATAAGAAAGCTTTAATGCAATATAAAATACATAGAAGACTGGAGAGCAGCTTACTGTGCCTTTTTCATTCATTGTCTTTTTTAAGCTAGAGGTTTGCTTTTGAGCATTGCAAAGAGGGCTTCTCTTTCAAACTGCCCAACTTGATGGCCTAGTTGAGTGAGTGCTTTAGTGTGGTGTTCTGTCATTTGGGAAAAGAAATACAAGTTCTCTTCTTCATAAAGCTGTTCAAGGCTTAATTGTGCCTCTTTGCATTACTTGAAGAACAGGTGGTTTATGTTAAAAAAATCAACTGCTTTTATCTAATTCAGTTCTCTGGCAAACCACATCATGGTGTGATAAAATTATGGAGTATCTTATGGTGTCATTTTGCAAAATGGATACTGAGGGTATATAAAAGTGTATTGTACAACAGCAGGTAAATTCTTCATGAATGCATGAATAGTTCTTCTTTTAAATGATCTCTAAGATTAAACTAAACTTCTGTAGGCACCTGTTAAAAGATCTGCAATACACTATAGGTTGTTTTTCCGTGTGAGCAGGTCTACCGTTTGTAAATATATGTATTTCATCCTCTTTAGCCTTAAACTTCTTGCAGGGAGAAACTTCTTGCAGCGTGAGGAGAATTGGCTGAGCATTGACTGAAACTAGTTAGTGTCTGTAATAAAACCTGCCATGTAGCAAGGCCAGAACTTGTAGTAACCCATAAATTACAGTCCAGAAGACAATCAGCTTCTCTGTGTTCTGGAAAAGCCTATGGAATCCAGACCATCCATAAAAATGAAACACAGGAGAAATGGGGTTGGGGAAATAGAGGAAACATAGCTGTGCGTTGCTGACATGTGTCAGGAAAGCATCTGGCCTTGTGTATCTGATTCCCAGTACACTAGAACTACAAACAACCTACAGTTGTGCATCTGCCTTAAGGGATCACAACCTTAAGGGAACTTTTTGTGCGTGGTGGTTTTTTTTCTATCACGGTATTTTACTGATGAGCCCTCATAAAGAATCTCTTAGAACTTGTTCTGCAATAAACATAGAACTTTTTTTCTTCTGTGAAGGTATCTTCCATTGATGGTGCTGAGATGGTAATTGAAAGTTTGGAGGTACATCTTATGAGAGAGTTGTTTCCCTTTCCTCCTCTCCTCCCCCAGCAACTGCCTGGAAAGTATTCTCTTGAAAAATATCATAAAGCCCAGACAAATTTTGACATTCCATATATAGTTATGAAAAACTGAGATCATGACTGTAATAATTCTAAGTTACTGTTGTGGTATTTAGTAAGAAATATTTAACATATAATGCTTGTTTGTATCTGCAGTAAACAGGGATTTTCTGTATGGAACTAATTAGATGCCAGGTGGTGTTGAGGCTATTTGGATGCTCCTTAATCTATACCCAGTCACCTTCTAGGAGTAGATGTGTGTTCTTGCTAGACAAACAGTAACTGTATAACAACACTGGCAGGTTATAGAAATCCTCCATGAATTTCAGAACACAGGACTACGACTTTGTCCCTGCTCCCAGCACAAACCTGACCTTGAATACTGACTGATGTGACTGCGTTTGTTGGATAATGTATATTGATGAGTAGATAACTTGTATTGATGAGTGTAAAAAACTTAACTGAATTGAAGTGGAAGCCTTCTGGATGTAGGGATAATTCTTTCAGTAGGAAGATTAGTTGGTTGGTAAGACTCTCAAGCGTTGGCTACTTGCTATTGCCAAAAGTGTAAATGCAGCATGACTCCTGTTGCTTGAGACACTTAAGGAGCAGACAGACTGTTGCAGCTAAGCAGAACAAGTACTAACAAGCATGGCACTTGAATCTTTCTAAAAGAGAAAAAGGTTGCTGCAGCTTTTGCTCTGATGGTCTTGTATGTGTGTGTGCATGGCTAAGCAACTTAAGAAAGCAAACCCAAGCAGTTACTATCCAAGACTGTGTAAGACTGTTTGGCTGTTTACCAAAGTTAGTTTACAGAAGTCAGCTCTCTAAGACAGTTTCTTCTCAATGTAATACTTAAACTAACTTTTCGCTTTTTTTTCTCTTAATGCTGGCATTTAGTATACGCTCCATACAACATTCAATTAGTATGCCTATTATGAGGTAACGTATGCATAATCCAGCTGTTGGGTTTATTTATTTTCATGTGTGGAATCAAGTCAAATTGAACTAAAGTCAACTAATATAGTTTATTAAAAAAAAAACCCCAAAAACCCACCCAGCTTTGTAGTGGATTTCCTGTACTAACGTATAGGATAAAATTTGTTTTATTTCTGCTTAATGGAGGTGGTTATCAAACATCTGGAATGTGGCATTTCCCTACTGTAACAGCTTTTCCCTGTCTGTTAGAATGTAATGCTACGAAATGATTCCAAGTTTAAAAGGCAGTAGCATGGCATATGTTTTTGAAAATGAAAGTAAGTAAAAAACCCCCTGTGGTTTAACAGAATTCTCTTGGTGATCGGGGGTGCTTGCCTTTTCTCTCCCCTTGCTTGGCACTGTGTCCCTCCATCTCCTGAGAGAGTCTGGCTTGGTGCATGTGTCGCTGTGTGCTTCCCCAAGGTCGAAAGTGCTGCTAAGTGTGGGTGACCTACACAAATGCCAAGCAAAGGGAGAAGGGAAGCTGTAGACTTCTTTTGAAAAACACCCTTGTCTTTAATATTTATATAATACATTTTTCAGTCTATGAATCCTTAGTGCTGGTCCACTGAAGGGCAAGCATTTTCCATCCTACATAAGGGCAGAAAAAGTGTACGAAGTGTTGTACAAATTTGCACATGACAGTGACAGCTACTTGGAGCATTAAGCCACTCTTCTGACCCTAATGAATTATACACCAGCCCTCAGCACTGGAAATCCCAAGTCTGTCCTGCTCTTTGTATGCAGAACTTACCGTTTGTAATTACAGCTGCCTTTGGCACTTAAAGACAAGGGAGAGTCTCACTTAAATTTAATATGTTAGCAGAAAATGCCACTGTGAACCATGTTTTATTAATTGAACATGTAGCAAAGTAAACGGAACTAGTTTTCCTATATAAAAAGTGAAAAAACTCTGATAAGCTTTCTTCAGCAATAATGTATTAAGCTAACCAGAAGTGACGACTAAGATTTTCTGAGCAAATCCTTTAAACCAGAAATGTGTTTGAAATCACTGGGAATAATAAGAGAAATCTAAACTACTTGCTAGTTCTCCCTTCCATGTTGATATGAAGGATCTTGTCACTGGACTTGGCAATGTTTAGTTGCCAAAGATGAAAGTGAGCCTGCAATTTGAGTATGTTTGAATTTTAGTTTTGTAGTACTTGGGAGGACCCAGATGTAAACTACTTTTAGGCTATCTTTGAAACAGGGAAAGAGCCCCAAACAAATCTCATGTTGCTGTTGATAAAAAGCAACTGTCTGCTTGTTTTGTGATATTTATAGGTTAACTAGATGTGGTTTTAATTCTGTGGTTCCTTTTTTTATTTTCTTAGAAATTCTCCTACTTTCAAATCCTTTGAGGAAAAAGTTGAAAACTTAAAGGTAAGAATTTCTAAAACGCCTTGGTGATTGTGGAGAAAAGACTCAAGTGGACTCTAGGCAGCCTAATTTTTAGTTACTGGTAAACTGTTGAAGAGATGCTTAGATGAACATCTTTTTAAGTACTGTGGAAATGGTTTCTGTGCCTAATGATTTGCAAATAAAATAATGGGCTGCCTGTACCTCATACAGGAGGATGCCTTTAGAAGAACTAATAGCCAGCTAACCTGCACAAATAGCTAGTATTAGGTATCCAAAATAATTAATACCTAGTACTAGGTATCCATAATTGTCTAGGCTTTTATTTCATGCCTTTCTAGGGACTAGTATCCTACACAGGAGAATAGCTTGGGGTACATCTCTCATTTCTGGCATAAAAGACAAAAGGCCTTTTCATCTTAACTTAAACTTTACTCCCAAAAGCCTTAAGTGCCAGAAACAACCATAAATAACTTCTCCAGGTAAAAACTCACTTTAAAAATAACTAATCTGTGTAATTTGAATCATATTTGACTTCTCCTGGGCACACTGGGCTGGATGAGAAGCATGCAAGTGATAGCAAGGGGAACTAGGCCTTCCCTTGCAACTAATTGGCACTAACACCCCTGCAGTCCCACAGGGTGTATGCTGTAGAGGGAAGTGAAAAGGCGAACATGTTACCTGGAGAAAGTAAAATAGTTGCTCTACTCCTCTAAAGATCTCAGGACTTGCTGTTGAGACTCGAAACTCTCCAAAGTTCTTTTCTTGAGAAACAGAGTAGTGAGTTTTAACTCTGAATCTCCCAAAGACTTCATGGCTTGAAAGGCTGCATACCTTTATCTATTTGTAACTGAGGGTGTGTCAACCTTTGGACTCTGGAATCAGCCCTGGAATAAGGGCTACTTCATGTATCTCAAAGTCAAAGGGAGACTGCTGTGTTAATCTGCTGGTGTTTCCTGCCAGGTGTGTACAGATTTAAGAATATTGTGGAGGTCTCTTAGACCTGGAAAAGCTGCTTTGTTGAAGAGAGTTATTAAACTCACGCAGATGTACTGGTTTTGTACAGTTAAGCGTTTTTGGCATGCCAAGTAACTACTATGCTATGTTGGGGCTCTCTCTGTGTTCTAGTCTAAAGTTGGAGGAAGCAAACCTGCCGGGGGAGACTTTGGAGAAGTTCTCAACTCTGCTGCCAATGCCAGTGCCACAGAAACTATTGCAGAACAGACAGAGGAAGAGACCCACTGAGATTTCTGCCTCTGTCCTGCTACCCACTGCCAGATGCTGCAAGGAAAAACCAAGCACACTTGTAACATTCTCTACGCTCTTTCCACCAGATGTGCTTTTATTTAGCACGTAGTTATTTTACCTGATTAACTGATACCAAGCTTGTTTGTGGGTTCAAAATATTTTTGAAACTAAAATACATTGTTTGGGGTTTTGTGTGGGAAGGGGAATTTCTATGCCTTTCAAGCATTTAAAGGACTTACCTGTAATTTGAAGGCAACCTTTAAAATACAGCAATGAAAAAAACTCTTTTGAGAAGTTAATTATATTGTACAGATACTGTAGATACATAATTTCTTTTCAATCTGTAACTACTGCTCAATCTAATCCTTATGAATCTACTGCTGTTGCCAAACTGAAGCTTGTTACTTCGCTCCCTTGTGATTGTTTCAGTTGAGTGTTGCCTGCAAGGGACACTGGACTAGGAGACCGGACAAGGAGGATCACTCCCAGCTGAAGAAAGGACTTCAGTTTCAGCAGGCTTTACACAAGTTGTAGCAGAATCACACATGGGTAGGAATGCACTGTCTTAGGAGTGTGTTCCTCATACAGCAGGTGTGGGTAGGTAATACAGAACATCTAAAACTTAACCATCTGTCTGTGCATTGTCCACCTAGGAAAGTTCTGACTAATGCAGATGGAAGCAAGATGCCTCATAGTGCTGGTTTGGTTCAGTCACCATAACATTTTCAGTCTTGTTTTTTGTACAGGATGTCCCTGTGGTAATATAACGCTCTTCTGAACATTTGACCAGTCACAGATAGATTCAACGTCATTCACATGTGGTGGTGCCACATTCACACTAACAAAGCATGGACTGGAAGAATAAGCCTGACCCTGGAAGTGGTTCTTGTTTAATCATCAAGAGAATTGTTCCTAAATCCTAATGACGTTTCCCTTGTAGGCTGACCCCCTCAAAACATCTGCTACACCGTCTTACTCTCTTTTATGTATTTAAGGCCTGTACCTCAAGCAACACCCCTGTTCCTGACCCCAGAAGTCTGTTTTGAGGGGTGCACAGTGTCATCACTCAGCATAGCTCTCTTAAAAGATCTGTCCTCCTACATCTTGTTTTGTCTGCTGTACTCCTCAAATTTCTTGTGTTTCGTGTGTTTCTGCCACATGGTTAGAATGTTTTATCACCGTGCTTAGAACTGGAAACAAGTTTTGCTGCATTTGTGTGAAATCCATGAAACTTCAACTGCAACAGGTGTCTGGAGGAAAAAAAGCATGTCAGATGTAGAATGTATGCTTAATTACATGTGAGACTCTTAATAAAAACCTGTATGTGAGGAATGTATTGTCCTGTGAACATGGAGGATAATGTAAATAAGTAAGGAAATTTTACTTCTAATTGAAACAGTCCTTTAAGTTTGGTTCAAAGCAGTGCTGATACATAGTACGGTACTGGGGGGAATCTGCATGGCTGAGCTTGGCATTTCTAGAGAAGACTGAGCCTAGGTTGCCTTCTAGTGGCTTAGATGGAATTACAAATCACAGAATAGTTAGGGTTGTAAGGGACCTCTGGAATTCATCTAGTCCAAACTCCCTGCTGAGGCAGGGTCACCTCTAGAGCAGGTTACACAGTGATGTGTCCAGGTGGGTTTTGAATGTCTCCAGAGAGTGAGAATCCACGACCTTCCTGGGCAGCCTGTTCCAGTGCTCTGCCACTACATAAAATTAAACTGCCCTGGTTACATTGTGAAGTTCAGAAAACAGGTTGACATGTTCCCTCAGCCTCTGACAGCTCCACCTTAACAAAGGAATAGAGAAGTGAATGATATAGAGAGAATGGAGCTCTTCCTCTTTTGGGTCAGTAACCATGTAGGGCAGGTTCTTCTGTAACATGATCCTTATTGGATAGGTCTATTATTTATCTAACTGACAAAGAGAAAGGTCATCTACTCCAGAGCTGAGCTTCCTGTATTCTGAAGGAAGGCTTTCTTGTTTTAATGCCACATGGCAGTCCTTTTATTGTAACACATTATTACACTCCCAGGAGCTTCTGTTGCATCTTCCTCTGCCCACACCTTCCTTTCCTTAAGTGCAGGTGGCCTTGGGGCTGCTGTGACCACTGAAGCTTTGCTTTCAGGGCTGGTGTGGTAATCACAGAATCAATTAGGCTGGAAAATATCTCTGAGATCAGCGAGTCCAGCCTCTGACCAAACAGCACCTTGTCAACTCGACCATGGCACTAAATGGAGCACCAAAGGGAATGGCAGAAGGTTGTCGGGGGATGTGCAGGTTGGATATTACAAGAAGGTTTTTCACCCAGGGGGTGTTTGGGCATCGGAACAGGCTCCCGAGGGAAGTGGTCACAGCACCAAACCTGACAGAGTTCACGAAGCATTTGGACAATGCTCGCAGGCACACGGTGTGACTCTTGGGGTGTCCTGTGCAGGGCCGGGCGTTGAACTCGATGATCCTTGTGGGTACGGTCCCACTCAGGTTATTCTATAAAGTGCCACGTCCAGTCCTTCCTTAAACACTGCCAGGGACCGTGCCCTCCCTGGGCAGCACCTTGCAATGTGTAATTACCTTTTCCGTGAAGAAATTCCCCCAGATGTCCAACCCACGCGTTCCCGTGGTAGCTTCAGCTCCGCTCCCCCATCCAGTCCCCGTCGCCTGGGGGCAGCGCGGCGCCCGCCGTCCCTCACCCAAGATGGCGCCGCCCGCCTCAGCCCGGCGCGCTGCGCCTGCGCCCGGGGTGGAGGGCCGGCCCCCGGTCCGTGATGGCGGCGGCGCTGTGGGGGCGTGTGGCCCGGCCGTGGCGGGTGGTGGTG
>VWPU01000798.1:0-75262 GCA_013398955.1 Callaeas wilsoni
CGGGGTACAGATCCTGCAGGGCAAACAAGAGCCAGAGAGTTACCTTGATTCAAAGCACTTACATCCAAGGCAGCAGCTCTGCATGTGGCAGAGGGCAGAATTATTTGTGGCCTACTTCATGATAGGGACAAAATGTAGTGGTAACAGATATATATTCTGCTCCCTCCCCCGAGATGAAGTTTCATTTCCCACTTTGTGCCACATGAACTAAAAGAATTGGAGGCTGAGGCCAGGAATGAGTCTGGCTGTGGAGCTGCTCCCACACAGTAAGAACCAGGGCACATATGACTGCCAGGCTCTCCCGAGGGCTATCTCCTTCCTCTGCTCCTGCCTCCCACCTCGAGAAGGTGCAAACTCCCTGGAGGAAACTCCACAGGGCCCTGTGCAGTCACACCAACAGTCTATCTCAGTGACACAGTGCAAGGGATGACAGAACTGCCAGGCAAGAGGAGCAGAAACAACACATCCTCCTACGAGCGTGGTTCAGCAGGACATGAAAGCCCAGGACATGCTGCCACGGAACACACAGTGCCCAGTTCTCAGGAAGAGCCAGGCACTGCCAGCATCCTACACAACCTGTGCTGACCTAAGGGCATCCCCAGCACAGCTCCAAAAGAGCAGCTCCTGCAGTGAGAAGCACATACACACCTCTCCATATGGCCACGGGTGTCAAAAAGGCTCTCATGCTGCAGCAGCGTTATGTAAGCACATGCACAAACACAGGGAGAATTTGTCAATGTACCTTTGGACTCAACAGTAATTCAACCCTCCCTGTGCCTCCTGCTTATGCTCCTTTAAGAAGAGCAGGCAATGGATTTGGCTCGAGCCTGCAGGAGTCCTTTGGAAGCAGGACAGATCAAGACAGTCGTGTCAGGCATGGGGCCACGCTCACCTTGTCCAGGTACTGCGGGAGGAGCTCAGCCACCAGCTGAGCCGTGTTCTCGCTGACCTCCGACGGCTTCACCACCACGGCGTTGCCTGCAGGGCACACACAGCACGGACACTGAGCCCCCACATCCTCTCCCCCAGCACCCACCCATGACCCCGCCGAGGCCGGGGCTCTGCTGGGTCCCCACCTGCTGCGATGGCCCCGATCAGGGGCTGCATGACCAGCACAAAGGGGTAGTTCCAGGCCCCGATGATCAGCACCACGCCCAGCGGCTCGTAGCCGATGTAGGCCTCGTCCCTCATGGTCAGCAGATTCTTCTTCACAGGCTGAGGGGCTGCCCAGGACGGCAGCTTCTCCATGGTCAGGGCCAGCTCGCCCAGCACACCCAGAATTTCATGGCTGTAGGCGTTGTGCCCACACTGAAACAACAGGGAGTTTGGGGAGGGGATGGCAAAGGCACCCACCTCCCACGCCCACCATCACAGCCCTGCTGCTCCAAAGTGTCTGGCACTGGCAGTGCTGCCCCAAAGGATCCCTGGCCAAAGATGGCCAGTCTGGGCATGTGAGGCAGAACCCAAAACCTGCCAGCCAGGATTTGCCTTTGCAGCCCTGCCTTAGACTAATTCCTTCTTACAAATGGTGGCAGCAGACCTTTGCAGGCCACGGTGGGAGCCGGGACCAAGGGAGACAAGAACAAAAGCCATTTAGCACTGCAAAGGCAGCCTTTAGCCTTCCCACCTTCCCCTTAGAGCCGACCATTGTCCCTGCACGGCTGAGGGGAGAAACTCCGCGACCCAGACCTTGTTCAGATCCGCCTTGAGGGCTGCCAGGATCTCCTTCTCCTTCTCCTGCACCATCCTCTCCAGGGCCTTCAGCTGCTGAATCCTGAACTCCAGCGGGCGGCTCCGGCCCGAGTTGAAGGCGGCCCTCGCCCGCCCCACGATCTGCTGCATCCTCTCCATGGCCGCTCAGCGCTGAGGAGACACCGGCAACACCCAGCTCACCGCGGGCCCTCCCTCCGCCGCGCACACCCCGGCGTGTCCCCAAAAGCACCGGACACGCTCCCACCCTCCAGCCGCACCCCCCGCCCCATCTCCAGGGAGCGAACACGCCGCCCTTCGTCCCTAATTCTGCCGCATTTCTCTGAAACCTTACGTAACTGCCGAGTTAGAAAAGTTTGGAAAGCAGCGCAGGGCGTTGGTGGGAGCGCGGGGATGTCGCCGGGGAAGCCGGGGGCTGCTCCCGGCGGGGCGGGGCGCGGGGCCCGTGCGCGCACCGCGGTTCCGAGCGACACCGGGCGAGGACACGGCGGGATGGGGACCCCACCCCCCGGGAACCGCGGGGACCCCCGAGCGACAGCGGGGCTGAGGCGACAGCCGTGGCAGTGGGTGCGAGACCGCGGCTGCGAGACGCTGGTTCTCCCCCCCGGCCGGTGCCCTCCGCCCCGGGCAGGACCCTCCGCCCCCGCCGCCCACCGGGGTGCCCGCCGCAGCCGCTTCCTCTTTCCGCTCACATGACGGAAGCGGAACGGGCGAGGCCGCGGGGCCGCCGCTCCCCCTCCTGTCCCAGCGGTCTCGGTGTGCGGGAGGAGAAGGAGGAGGGGGGGATAAAAAGCCGAGCGGGGTGAAGGAGGTGTCCCCGCTACCTTGACTGCCGCCGTCCGGGGTGCTCCTGCCGTGCTCGCGGGTGCGAGGCTGCCGCAGTCCTCCGGGAGCTCCGGGAGGGCTCTGGCGCTGCCGGGCCCGTTGTGAAACGCTGCCGGGGCGTGGGGCCGCTCTGCGGGCGGAGGGCAGAGTCCCTGCGGAGCTTTATCGGGGCAGGGAGCGGGGAACGAACCGGGCAGCGGCACTGCCCTGCCCTGCCAGCGGCCGCCTGCCACGGAGGGCCCGGAAAGCCGGGCAGGTGCTCTTTTGGGGGAGGCAAGAAGAGCCCGGTCGGGACGGTGGAATTAACCTTGATACAGTCCTGGCGTGGGAAGCGAGCCAAAAAAAAAACAAACCGCAGAGAAAGGAGCTCAGGCAAGGCTGGGCACATTCCGGTTAAAAATAGACCTGCCACAACTTGTTCTAAGAAAGGCACGGGGATTATTTAAAAATTGCAGGCAGGTTGTTACACGCTGCCTCGCCTGACACGATCTGCCCAGGCCATTTACTGCTAAAGCTCCTCAGCTGGAGCCGTACCCCACTGAATCCATGCCCACCACACCTCTGTGACACACAGGGCTGGCACCTGGCTCCTCCTGCCCAGGTGATGTGGGCTCCTAGCATGGAGCACCCCTTTCTCCTGCAAAGTTTAATCCCATTTTCCCACATCAACACGTTCCTCCGAGGCTGGGAGTGCCCTTTGGCTTCAGATTGCGCTGAACCACAATTCCCCCCAAAAACCAAGCTTGGCGTCTGTGGTCAGTTGGCTTCACTAACACCTCCTGGGCTGTGGCTCAGCAGGAACATTTCACAAGCTGTTGCACAAATTTCAGCAGTAAACACCCCACCGTGGAGCAGAATGACACGAGCAACTGCTGAAACTTGTGTGCAGGAGGCAACACGGGAAGGAAAAACAGGCTGGGCTTGACAGGGCCCTTCCAGGTGGTGTATGGAGAGAAGCTGTGTTTGCAGTGAAGAAAACATGGGTAGAAGCAGGAATGTTCCTCACAGCACCATTACCTGATGCACAGACTCACCCTTATCCTGTCAGCATCCTTGCAGGCACGGCAGGCTGGGGCTGTGTGCAGGCCCAAGGGCAGCTGGATAAGGAATTAATGGCACTGCAATCAGAGTAAAGCCTGGGCTCTCAGCGCGGAGCATTACACTGTGCCTGGGGAGATGGTGCTGCAGCGCACCCACCCAGGATGGCAGCAGCAGCAGGGAGGTGGATGGATCCTCCAGAGCTTGTAAAATTCTCACCTGTCAGCCCAGAGGGTTTTCATGTCACAACGGTGCTGCTTGTACTTGGCAGCAGCACACACTGGAAGCGAATGTCCCAGCTCCCAGTTATCCCAGTGGTCAGCAGGGATAAACCTGTGCAGAAGTGAGGCAGCGTGCTGGGAGACAGTCCCTTTTGGTCCTTGTCAGGGATGTCTTTTGGCCAGTTAGGGACAGGAAACAAGGCTGAGGGCTTTTTTAGCATTGTAAAGTCTCAGCTGGGTGAGACACGTGGATTTCAGGGAAGTGTGGGATCCCGAGTGAGACAGAGGAATACCCTGTGCTCCCCACGCCTGGGAGCTGGCAGTGCTTTCTATTTTAATTCAATCACTAAGAAACAATAAAGGGAGCTATTTATGGGAAAGCAAGGGAACTCCAGAGGAACTGGGAGGTGAGCAGTGCTAAGGGGGGCTCTAATCTGTAGCTACAGCAGCAAGAGGTGTTTTATTGAGAAGCTGAACTCAATATTCCCCCCTCCCCTCATTCCTTGGAGCCAATTAACAGGGATGAGACAGGCTCCTGCTCTGCCCTGGGGAGCAGCCCTTTGTGCTGATTCTTACCTTGCTTCCAGAAGCACCCAGCAGACCCTGGGGAAGGAGGACTTTGGTTTGGAAGATAAATTGTGCAGTATTTGGTTTCAAGAGTCCACCAAACAACAGCTAATCAATAAACGTCCTTTTAGCTCGCACACCACACTCACAGAACTTGAATTTTTCAGCTACAGGCCTCAATCTCTGCTTAAATGTCTGCCTAGTCTCAAATTCCAAGTGTTTTCTGGAAGTCACACAACCCAGCCAGTGGCACAAGATGGGCAGATACAAAACCCAAACAGCACTCGACCATAAAAGCGGGTACAGAAGATGAACAACAGGGAGAGGTTTTAAGGAACCTGCAGGAATCAATGCAGCTCAGTTCATTTATGGCATCACTTGTTTTGAAAGCTGTGGCTGATCTCACATTCGCGAGAAGGAGATACTGTGTCACACAGAGCCCTGGTCTGTGGGCTGCATTGTGGACAGAGTTCAGGCCGTGGAAAATGTGAAAGGGACACAAAGAAACAATGGGAATGATTGGCACAAGGACTGCAACAAGACTCAACAGCCCCACTGGCACTCGGTTGGCTTTCAGGCAGCGAGGAGGGGGGAGCCTGCCGCGCACAAAAGCCTTTTGAAAAGGTGTTTGTCCCAAGGAGCAGTGCCAAGGCTTCCTTCAGCTGGGCTCCAGCTGACTTGGAGACCTCAGGAGAGGGATTACCCTGACAGACTTCGCTCCTCTGCAGAAGGGAGGAGCTGTGGGGGCACTCTGGAGAAAGCCACAGCCAGGGCTGTGGCTGAGGTCAGACGAGGAAGTTCAGGATAAAAAGAGATTTGCTTCAAGACTTAAAAGGCATCCTGGACAGACAAAAAAGACAGTAGCGAGCAGAGCTCAGAGAAGACAGAAAAGTCACAGGTTCAAAATTTAAATTAACCCCCCTCCCAAAAAAAATAGGAGAGGAAGCAGGAATCAAAAAGGAGGTGGGTCACAAGTCAGGTCACGAGCCAGCCTATCTGAATTTCAAAGCCTCAACAAGCTTTGGAAATAGCAGGATCCAGCTTTCCCTGCTCCAGATGAAAAGCAAGTTTCCCTTTTTGGTGCAGCTGGGCACAGCACTGGGACGTGGGTGAATTACAGGTTGCTGCCTCTGAACCCTGAGGTGATGTGGTAATAACTTGATGTAGCTGTAGAAGATAATAGCAAGAACTATGCAAAACCCAGGGAGTCCCAGAACAGCTCACCCCTCAAAATGCTCCTTGGTATAAATTGTAGCACTTAGTTGCAAGTTAAATTAACTCTATTTCCTCTTCTGTGTCAGAGGAAGGGCTGAGAGTTCAACTTCTTGCTTATAAAAAGCAGCAAATGTCAGAATCAAAATGTGTTTTAGATTCCTTAGCTGACATTTTGCAAAATGGACAGAGTGGAGCAAATGTGGAACACTCGAGGAGCTGCTGGAGAGCTGAGCTAGAAAAGCACATCAAATCTCTCTTTTCAACTTCTATCTTTCAAAGGTTGGAAAAAAAAAAGTATTTGGTAAAAACAAGCACCTGCTGTTCAGCACGGAGAGCCAAAGACAGAGGACAGCTTCAGGATCTTCGTGGAATGAGTTTATGCAGAAAGACAGGCCATGGACATTGGTCTCCTCCTCCTGAAAACAGCCAGCAAGAATAGCCCTTTTCTTCTCCTCCTGTTTGTGCAGCTGTAGCCTTGCTGGCAAGAGGGGAAGGAGAATGAGCTTGAATCCTGAAAGGAAAGAAAGAAAACCAACAAAACCCAGTGAGTTCCTGAGAAAAGCAGCCTATCTCCTAGACTTGTGCATTAAGGCTGTTGCTTTGTTCCCAGATTTGGGCTCAGACATATCATTAGCATTCCCAGCTCACTCCTGCCTCATCCTCTTCATGTGCCCCTCACAAGTGGAGGGTTTTCTAATAATAAATCGGGGAAAATTTGATATTACAACTCAAAAATACAACATCCACACAGCAGCTACCACAGCACACCTCAGCTGGGCAGAGGGTATGAGCTAGAAGGTGAACAAAGCCCATTTTTTGTCAACTTTGGATAGAAATTGTTACTTCCTGCCAGCTTTTGTCAATTAGCTCTGTATATGCTGCTCTGGCAGCCCAGACAGCTCCTCTTTGCTAGAGGCAACAAATAAGCACCTTGTTGAAAGATCATACAGCTGTTACCCAGGATCCTACTTAGCATTTTTGTTTTCCAATCCAAGTTTAAAAAAAAATAATTTAAAAAAAAAAAAAGAAGCAGAGTAAATTGTCTTCCTAAAGCCAGGGAAAAACAAACTCAGGGACACTTTGTGCCAGAGCTTTGCAGAGATAATCAACTCAAGGATGCTGCCCCATCCTGCCCTGCTGGCAGGTCCGGCTGCTGAGGGGAACGTTCAGCAACTTCTTTACCCAGCCAAGCAGAGACTTTTTCCTAAATTTAACACCTCTGGTCACAGAGACACAGAAACTCAGTTGTACCATAGAAACACTTCTAGTGTCAGTATTTATTTTTACCTTAATATACATTTATACAGGCCATAATAAAAAGGCTATTACGCAACAGTTCAGTGAGTTATTACCTAGTTCCAAGAATAATGCATGCAATTACAAAGGAGAGGTAGAAACACCGTATTAAAGACCTAAAAATACAAACATTATATAAACAAACACTTTCAAATTAACTGTTGGAATTTCATACAGATAAATAAGGTAAAAAGTACATTACTCTGTCAAAGTAAAGGAAACATGGTTATCCCAACACTGAAACAATATTTTGATGTGTAAGCCCTGTACAGCTTTGTCAAATAGTTCAGACCACTGTGTTTAAGAGGATTAAAATGATTTTGTCCTGGAGAATGGTTTATTCAAGTATTCAAGCAGTTGAGTAACAAAAAAGTCCCAAAAATAAAGTATAGGAACCATTTCCAGAGAAGCTGATCTGCCTAAATACTTTGCAAATCGCTGTCCTGATGATCTCATGGGATGCTTGAAATGACAATGCCTATAAGGCTAAATGAAGCTTCCCACCTCTCCTCCAAAATGCACACAAAATAATCCCGATTTTTCACACACTCTATATGTAGAGATTCTACATCATTTTATCAGCATCTCAAACCACGACATTATTTTCTGGTTTGTTTGTTTTTTCTTTTTTCTTTTTTTTTCCTTTTTTTTGCATGGTTCCTTGCAGAACCTTTCAGTTTACAGTATTTATTGTAATACTGCCCAAGAAACAAACTACAGAGAACTGTCATTACACCCCTAAAGACTGCAGGCATTAATGCACATATTGCATGCACAACAAAAGATGCAACCAAACCTATATAAAAAGCAAACAACCAGCAACTCAACATTGCTATTACTGAGAAAGTCCAGAGCAGTAGTTACTCAAGTATTAGACAAATAGGTATAAAATGGAAAGGTTCACATGAATACAAGTTTTTACACAGTTTGTTTGAAAGTCTTCTAGAAGCTACATTTGAAATTCTGAAAAGAATTTTATGTACACTGAAATGAAATTCAGCCAAGTCCATTGTGCCTTCTTTCTCTAGATTTTTTTTTTTAATACAGTTTCTTCAAAAATGAATATACAGTTGCTTTAGTAAATTAGTGCAAAACAAAATATTTTGGAAGAAGATCATCAATTTGTGTCCACATCAGCTGAAAACCCCCTGGGGACTTTGCACAGATGGAGGGCATTTCTTCCATCCCCACTTTTCCCCCGGGGTAAGAGCGTGTTTGCCATCCCTTCATATGACAACCCGAGCCATGTGTACAACAGGTGAGCTCCCAGACAAGGCAGCTGAGCCCCAAAAAAGCTTCAAGCAGCACTTGCACATGGTTAGGGTTTCCCAAATTCACTCAGCCACATTTTACTGAACAGCTTAAAAACTCTTGAGGGAATCTTCTGAGGGAAATGTCTTTTTTGTACCTGATGCAGAAGGATCCGCTCTTTAAAAACCTCAGGAGGAAAAAACAACAAACCCTGATCATTCAAGTTCAAAGCACACGTACAAGGATCAGTTTGAAATGTGAAGAGAGATTCTTTTAAATTCTGTTGCTAGGAAGGAAAAGGAGCTGCTGGATCGGTAAGGCAAGTGTACTTTTGGAATTTCTCCTCTTTGAATACGCTGCTGTTTCTTTGGTAGTCACCACAGAAATGTAAGAATCATCTTCCACACGGGGCAGAACAAGGACAACAATGAAGCTGTAGTGAAAAAAGTGCAGTATCACTGATGTGGTCCCTTATGTTCACACCATCTGGTCCTCAGGATATTCCTACTGCTCATACACAGCCACTGTGCTGTAGCAGAGTGCAGAAAGCCTTCGCTCGATGCTGGATTTATCTGCGGAGAGAGGCACAAGACAGGTGATGAGCGGAGTTATTTTACACCGTGTTCACTCCCCACGAGTTTCTTTATTCAGCTGAACTTACACTTGTGTACATTTTCTATATCTGCAGGGTCTTGCAGTATTTTAGTCAGTCCTTCCAGCAGCAGGGCTGCCTTGTGGTATCGATATGTGATATCTTCCGTTTGCTGGAACATCTCATCCAGAGCTGCCGACTGCACCTGCAATCAGTCAGGACATTCAGCTTCAGAAACTCCTTCCGTTAGGCAAGTAGCAAAATGAAAAATTCAGAATTAATCACCTACAAGTGTCATCAAGAAACTATTTTTCAGCTTTAATTCAGCTGATGTACTGTTGACAACAAAATGAAGGTGGAACTAGATGATCGTTAAGGTCCCTTCCAAAGCGTTCTGTGATTCTGAGAGGACACAGCACCTGTGCTGTGGTAAATGAGAATACTCTGCACAAGAAAACCTATAAAAGCACTTTTTGATATGAATAAATATGCTGATTTTTACACCTGCATTCTCTTGCACAGAAACAAATGAATTGTGCATGATGACATCATTATCAGGGTTAAGCACAACGTTTGCCAGAATCTTTTGTGTGACACAAAGAATTCCCTCTCATCACTAAAGCAGTTAAGTTTCCTGTGTGGACACTGAAAATATCAATTCTATCTTCTGGCTATGTAGAAGAGGTATGTGAGAAAAGGCAGCAGTTCCTATAGTTTAGGGAAAAGGAGGGACTTACCATTTCCACAGCACAGCTGTAGATGAGTTTCTCTGCAGTTACACTGTTGATTTCATCAATGAACCTTTGCTTGTCCGAAAAGAAACGATTCAACTTTTCTGTCAATTTTTTGCACATTCCAATACAGAATTTGTATCTCTCGTTGAGGTTTTTCACAACTGGGAGAAAGATAAGAAATTAAAAAAAAAACCAACAAAAAAACCCCCCAAACAAACGAAATCCAAACAACAACTCGGCCTAAGTTCAGATTTGCAAAATAAACTTGTTTAAACTTGTGCTTTTAGTGTTTATTTACTCCACCACTTCTATGAGTATCTATCAAATAATTTCCATTTCAAGTTAATAAATACCCATTTCCTAACTGTTTCTGGCTGTTTACTATCAGAATTATGCAATTGTACGTATCTACAGTTCTCTTGTAGAGAAGAAAAAGAAAACAAATGTTGCAACTTAAACTTTCTGAGTGATGTATCAGCAAAGAAAATTCACAAGCAAAGCAAATTAGATGATGTTGCATCTACCTTGCTTAACAGCAGTGGATGGGTTCAGTTTCCCAGATTTGACCTGTGCTTTGGCAAGATGCAGAGAAGATGCCAATAACTGGGCAGCTTTCATATACAACACCAGCTGCTCCACTTGTCTAGGGAGAAGAGGGGAAAAAAAGTAATTTATGCACCAAAATACCTTTTTAGAACGCATTTGAGCCAGGGGCAGACACCGCTTTTTAATCACAACGCCCCACAGGACCCAGCAACAGCAGAAAAGGAAGACAGATGTTTAAAATGCAGCTCCACCCCTCCCCTCCCTTCCCTTCACAAACACTCTGTGAGGGGACATCTGCTCATTTAGGAGCTGCAGCAGCAAAGACAAACTGCTTTAAATGCAGACATTTCAAAAAGGAGCACTTATTTGTGGGGACTCTCTGCCTGAGGTCAGCATCTCACCACAAGTGACTGGGTGTACTTTTCATTTCCTACCCCCCTGGAATTCTCAGTTGTGAAAAGCACACACTTCACAGGGTTTTTTTGTTGATTTTTTTTTTATTATTATTTCAGGAAGAAGGCAGGAAGTAGAGCTGCCCTTTCCCACCACTTCAAATTTCTCGTATTTCTCCTTGCTTTTGATTTTGTATTAGGGCTGACTGACTGTTTTTTCCAATGACACCAAATTTGGACACTTCTCCCCTCCCAAACTCCACCTCAGTGCTTCAGTCAACAGGAAGGGATGAGGGCTCAGGTCTGACAGCAGCTGCTGCACAAGTTTCCATGCTCAGAAATTCACTGCTGCACCTCACACCTGAACTCAACATTTTCCCCAGCTCATGTGGCAGACCAGAAAAGAATCTTTTGTCTTTGCTCTTTCTGATCTGTCTTCAGTTGTTAAAAAAAATCATTCCTATGAAGATTCTCTACAGGAAAACAATCACTCCCAGCAAAAAGGGCAGAGTTTCAATACATCTTTGATGGGTTGAATCTCCACTAATTCTTTTATTTGACTGCACACTCACCCCCATTCTTTGCTGAGCTGGCTGATCTGATCCACAACTATGCTCTCCTGGATCTGGTACAGTGACACAGCAGAAGTGCACAGGTCTGGGTTTCCTCCTCTCACTGCTGTCAGATCCAGAACACACTCTGTAAATGTCAGCATCATGTTTAGGTGACGCAGTGTGTCTGTGTGCTCTCTCTGTCAGAGGGAAAGACGACAGCAATTTAACCACTCTAAGCCACCAGCCACATTTAAAACTCTTGTTAATCACTTAAGGATTTCTTGGTATGTCAGTTCTGTGCAGAAATCACATTGTGGTAGAGGCAGCGTTAGGGATGACAGAACCAAATGGGCCCCAACAGATCTGAACTTGTTCTCTCCTTGACAATGAATTCAAGATATTGCAGCTTATACTTAAGAGTCTTTTAATAAAGCCAAAGGAATTGGTACGTGGAGTTCTGTGTTGAAACCTGAGGAACTAAAGGAATCACAAGTGGGACAAATTACTTATTTTATTATCAGCAACACAAAAGTATGCTTGGCATTTGTATGAAGAGCCAGAAGGAACATTAGGCTTTTATTATGTAATAGACTTAATACCTACAAAAGAACTGATCTAATTTACACTTGGTTCTAGAATTAAATTGTGTTTAAAGGTGGCTGTTACCAAAGTTTACACTTAAGACTAAAAACTTAAATTGGAGTGAACAACTCACTGCTGCTCAGTCAGTAAAACACACACTACACATGCACAGTTTCTCCTCAAAAAGAAGCCTTCAAAACTAATCAAACGTATCTTAGCAATATTTATAATATTTTAATTAATAATACAGGTCTAAATACATTTTAAACTCTATCTGTGGGAAGAATACAGTGTACTGGTAAGCATTCATGTTATAAGAGAAATTCCGTAGGGACCCAAACACCTTCCAGCAAGACATGAATGAGAAAACAGAACAGCAATCTGTCTTGAGAAATGTACACTCCAAGAATAGCATTCTGGTGAAAGACCACCCCAATCTGTGGTTTTAAAGTGTCACTCCTCCACACGTTTTAAAAAATATAGGACAGTCTTCCCACAAGCAGGATTGAACATCATTCCCTGACTGTGAAGAAGCACTGGAATGCCCAGAGGAGCTTTGTTACTGTCAGCACCCACATCCACTGGCATTAAACAGAGGCCTCTCTGCGAGGCTCTGGTGGACAAAAGCAGCCATGTTCCTTTGGTTGCCTATTCAAACATATGAAATGCCAGCAATAACTACCAAAGAGAAACTGGCAACTACTGATACAGCAACATTTTCAAGATCTTAAACAGAAAAAAAAAACCAACACGTGAGACAGCGCAGAGGAAACTACAAAGCACACGGAGCAATCCTGCTTTTACCACATCTGTTTCAGCAACATCACACATTAGAGATCGTGAAATGATTGTTTCTATACCTCCATTAAAGTTTCCTCAGGCAATTCAGGAGCTTCAAAAGTGATAAAGCCCTCTAGGCTGGGAGGGGAAGTACCATAAGGGATGTACTTCAGACTGGGCGCCGCCTCGGCCCCCGGAGGAGAGGAGCCCATGTAAATACCAGGAGGAGAGCCCATATAGACACGGCCGCTGGTGGAGCAGAGAGAGCCTCCAGAGCTGTTCGATCCAACTGCAAGAGAAACAACACACACATTCAGTCTGCTTCAGCACTGGGGCTGAGGGTGACAGCGAGTGACACGTGAGCAGCCAGCAGAGGCCCCATGGAAGGCTCTGCTCACTGCTCCTCGCACGGCTCTGCAGAGTGCAAAGGCTGGGCTGTAACAAGTGATCATCCCTAACATTCTGGGATTCATGGCTGACAAGGACTTCAGGCTGTGCTGCGGTTCACACTGCTCGCCTGAAGCCCTTAACCTTGAGGTCTTTGATATTTGGCAGCACAGCTGACTCGTGCCAAAACGCAGGCAGCTCCCAACCTCGGTGTGCTGTTCCTGGGACAGTGCACGGCAGCAGGCAAAAATCAGAATTCTGACTCTTCCTCTCCACAGAGATCATACTCCCAGGGAGGGAGCAAAGCTGTGTACACAGGAGGTTACTCACTGCTGGATTGTAAATCTGTGCCTCTGACCCTCCTCAGGGGGAAAAGGCAGAAACCAGCTGATATTAATCTCTGCTTTCCAGAGCATTTTTACTGTAGCCCCTGTGCAAGGCAGCAATCAGGCTACTGGCCCAAGAAGTGGACAAGCCCAAGTGCTGCCTTTGAGAAATGTCCACACAACTGCCAGGAAAGTCTCACCTGAGGTGGTTCTTGTTCTGAGGACCATGTGGGTGCAGGTAGGAGGGGTGGCACTGCTTGGAGGGGACCCCACAGTGAACATGACAGCTCGAGAACTTGCCCCGCTTCCCATGGATGGAGTCGCCATTGCAATTCCATAGGCTCCTGCTGGAGCTGGGAGAGAACATTTCAGCAAGTTAGTCTCTATTCCATCTCATCACACCAGAAATAATTATATGCAGATAATTGGAGCACTGCAACACAACGTGCTTTGACACAGATCCAAGCCCTGGACTAGTTAGAGGTTCTGACAGGAAATAAAACAAGCTGAGTGGACACCCTTGGTGAAACACAAACAGCCAAGGTGCAGCTTAACATAGCTTTTTACTTTCAGTATCTCAACATTCTACTCTCACCCAGAAAAGAGCAACAGAGACTCCCTGAGAGCCTGAAGATGTCAGTTTTGCAGCAAAAGATACAACAGAAAAATTCTGAAGGCAGATCATGACAGGCCTGGAGGCTAAAGACCAGCTCTGTCTGCAGAACTCCTTCCATCTGCTCAGAAGGGAGAACTGCTGGTGGCAAGGGACAACCTCAGGGAGGAGGAGAAAAAGACTCCAAACACCCAGAATTGCATAAAGTGGCTTTCATATAAAATCAAGGTGGGATTAGGAAATGAAAAGCCACAAATGTTGAATTAAAAATAAAACCAAACCAGAAAATCCCAAACCCCTCCAGCCAGCATAGGCAGTCAAGATATTTCTATGTTTAGCACAGAAATAAGTATTTTCCTGTCTCGGTTATTTTTAAAGCCACGCTAAAGAAATGGAACAGATCCCCTTAAACATTAAAAAAAGCTTTCTGTGCTGAGGCTAAAAATTGAGAGAACCAATTATCGAAGTTGGAAGCAGAACTATGATCCAGCTGGCATTCCATAAAAACCCAGGCACACAGAGACAGCTTGGATGCATCCCTCTGAGCCTTACCTGTATCCATTGGCCTCTCTGTGTTGAGGCTGTCTGTACTGCCTTGGTATAACTGGCCCCCAAGGGTGGTCTTTACCTGTTGATCTGACAGCTTCCCAGTACTAACAGACCTGGACAGGAAAACACATGAATTCCCAAAAAAAAAAGTTATGCAGTAATATAATCCAACTTGCACCTAAGGATGACTAAGATTCTTGGGATTTACTACAGAGAATTTTTCAACAAAAATAGAGGAAGTATTGAAATCTTGCTCGTTATCACGGATCTACTAAAATGGAGCAAACCATAAAAATAAAGAGATCTTTTTCTCTTAAAAAATTTATATTGTGAATTTTGTCATAGATATTTTTCAAGCAAAAACTGAACAGGCTTTACAGAGGCAACGAAATTCCAGATTCAGCTAATCAAAACAAAAGGGAACTAGACAGCAACACAAAGTGCTCCAGGAAGTCCCTGCTGTATTTATAGCCAGTACAAAATGTTTCTGTTGCACACACCAAACCTCAGCATCCCCTCTCAGCTTCTTCACCCTCTGAGAGTTGCTGTGTGCAGCTCTCCTGCCCGGCTGCCCCTCCCAGGGATGGGTTAGGACCCCTGCAGTGCCTACCTGCCAAAGGTGGTTTTGCTGTGCTGCTCTCCTGCCTGTTTGTCAGCTGCCTGGCTGGAGTGGAAGTGTGGGAAGTCCCTTGGGTCAGTGATATCTTTAGGCTGCAGCGGGGTTTCGGCCAAGCCCTGGCGATTCGCGAGGGCCAACAAGTTGGAGGATGCTTGAGTTTTAGGTATTTTGAAAGGAGCTGTTGCCTTTAAGAATCAAGAGCAAGAACACACAAAAAAACCCAATTTAGAACCCCAAAATATTCTTGGTTTCAGGCAGTGTGTTACCACTTCATACCTTAGTGAGGATTACAAATTTAACAAACCTTAGTGGGAGAGCCAATGATTGTTGGTAGTGGGGTTTTGAAGAGCCAGTCGGAGCTCCTGGGTGAGGATCCCATGTGCTTGGTAGGTGATGTTCCCAGGCTACCTGGCCTGCTTGGCTGTGGGGAATGAGTGTATCCATACCCAGCATAGGATGGGCACACTGGGTCTGAATGCTGCTTTCTGAGCTTCTGCTTGTTTTGGTAGATATCTGTGAGAGTAGGAGCACTCTGCAACCTCGCTCCCATTAAAAGTGACTGTGGAGACTGAGATGGTGGGATTGGAGAACCTGTGGAGATGACAAACAATAACGTAAAATTCTACCTGCAGTGCTCAGAAAGTGTATTGACAAAGCCCAAAATTCCAGAGAACAACATTAAACTGCAAATATTGAGATGTGTTTGATCATTAGCTCACTAGATGGCAAGGAAAATGGATTTAGCCCATGGATTATTTGGACTCTTGCTACACCACACTGATGAGCCCTCCGAGCTGCCAAATAGGCACAATTTCAGGCTGACAGCTGTCCTGGCAGCTGCAGTACATCTGGCAACCTGCACCCAGACAAATAATGCTGTTGGATTCAGCAGGAATGGCATAACCAGCACTGAAATCCCAAGCTGAACAGAGGTTCTCAAGGCCTGGAATTACATTCTTGCAAACAAGAGCGCGAATGGGACATGGAATGTTAATGTCGTGTTTTGTGTGTAATGACTTCACTTGCAGACACAAAGGCAGCTCATGTTCCTGCAAGAAAACCAGGTACTAAAAAGAACCAAATTATTCAGATGGAACAGTCTGGGGACATTACTTTGAGCAGTCGTTTACTTTCTAGTCTGTCAGACTGAATCTTTTTTCAAAAGCTGACAAAGGAAGTCCACACTTCGGTACGAGTGCAAAGCTTCTCCTAAAGCAAATGAGAGAGCTCCAGGTTATCATTTAAACAGAGGGTTTTGGGGAAATATCTTCTATAAACACCTCACCTACTCAAAGATGCCCTTCCTCTTTCAAAATTAGGCCTGAAGGTGGATGAGCTGTTCTGTTCCTGGTGTGTATTTTTATGTCTCATGATAAGGAACTTGCGAAGTTACAAAACAGTACATCAGACTTCAGCTTTGTGGTCACAGCCTCCCAGAGAAAATGTGCCTGTCTGTAACCTCAAAGAATTGACACTGAAGTGACAGCTTCACTCGTGTTTAAAAAAAAAAGGAAGAGGAGAAAAACTGAAAATGAACCATACAACTAGAGAAGACTTTTAAAAGCTGGCCACGAGAATCTTCAGAGATAGGCATCATTTCATAAATGTCTGCTCAAAAAAACCACCACAAACTTCTCGCAGCTTGCTCAGTAAAGTGCCCAGCTGTTACAACACATCTTTCAGCCTTCTTAAGCCCATGTTTTTGCTAGCTGGATTTTGAATATGAGCTGCTTCATCTTGATTTCATTCCACTCCATTAGGCAGTATGTTTCAGAATAGCCTGTCTGCCTGCAGCTCCAGCACAGGGATCAAGTCTAGTTCTCATTAACTTCCCAGCCAAGAATTTGCTTGCCTGAAATCCCTCTGCTTGTCTGCCTCACAGCACTGAAAGTCCTCACCTGTCGTTTCAGAATCAGTCTGAAATATCACTGGTTACTGCTCCAGTGTTGTTGCCACCCCAGGGAAGGCTTCTGAATTAAAAGTGTGTCCTCTGCTGCCACTGGCAGCAAGAACAGCTCAATTATTTCAGAAGCTACATTACGACAGACATCTTCAGTCCTTAGAAAAATCTCAGCTCAGATGACCTCACCTCACCCAAAGCAAAAAAACTGCTTTCCACATCCATTTAAATGCTGAGAAACAGACTGGCTGCAATTTGTGGTACTGTACAAACAGAAATACCACTGCAGTCATTTCAAATTAAGAAGTGAAGGCGAGGAGGAAAATAATGCAGAAAACATACGAAGAAATGAAACATTAAAATCCCTGCCAGCCATAAAAACAGTGTTGTGGTGTGTTACAAGTTAGTTTGATACTGGCAAAAGGCACTAAAATCAACAGCCTGACAAAATTCTATCCAAAGAAAAGTTGCAACAAGGAAAGCAAACAAGGAAAGCAAACAATGCTTTGTGTTCTCTTCAGGCATCCCTTTTTCACTTTTTAAGAGACTATTTCAAATCTAAGGATTCACTCATTCCTTTTGTTGAGCCAGCCAATGGCACAGCAATTATAAAGGCAATGTTTGAGACACACCACTGAACTTATTTCATATGGATGAAACCATTCCCAGACATGGCTACTCCAAGAAGTGAAGGCTCTATCATCTCCAGATGGTTTTGGACAAGTGTTTAAATAGGGGAAAAACTCACAATGAAGTTTCAACACTACATCTTAAAAAGTCAAAATAAAAAGTATAACTAGTATTTTAGATAGAGAAGAAAATGCATCCAAAATGTGCACAGAGCAGAAGAACAAGTTGCTGAATTGCATATTCTTATACCCAATCCTTCTGGCATTACAGTGCAATTCCATCTTTTAACAGTCTCAGAACATCTTCAAGTCCTATTTCTTCCTGATCTTTCTTTTTTTTCCTGCTGGCATGCCATAATAATTTATGACTTGCAAAGCTTGCTGACTGCTTAGCAACAGTAACATCAGATCCCAGCCGATTTCCCAAGGGAATGATGAAAACGTGTTGCACACTGTACACTGGCAGCTCTGCCTCCCTTTTCTGAGAACTGGCATGACAGAGCTGGTCTATCAAAACCAGATTCTGAGAAGCATGTTACTACCATTCATTACAAACCATCCCTCTTTAAAGATAGGCTTCATCAGATTTGTTTGTTCGTCTTGAGAATAAGAAATTTCAGTTGCTGTCTTACTGTGTAGGGAATTAGTTATGGGCAAAGGTGTCACCCAGGCCACAAAGGGGCTCTTTCCACAAAAATTCAGTGTCTCCTATTAACCCTTTCTAAGGTGTGTTGGCTCTCCTACCTCTTCATAAAAAGCTCTAGAAGCTCTGTCAAAACAATGCTGATTGCACTGTCCAAAGTCACTCACCTGAGAAGTTTCTACTCCTTGATTCATGTCCTTGGAGCTGTCCACAACAGCAGTGCCCAAGCTGCTCGGGTATGGTTCCAACTACGCAAACAAAACCAAAACGTGGATTTACACTTCATACTTCACTTACAAACAAAGATAAAGCAAGGTAAAACCAAGTTAGTTTACTTCTGTGAGCCAATTAACAGAAATTATTTCTGCACACGTGACCTAGCTGGGCAGGCTGCGGTTTAAGATTAATTTCAAGCAGGAATGAAGAGTTCTGAAGGACTGCTGCAGATAAAGCTTTACTAATTGCTAAGCATTTCTGTGCTTACCTAGTGGTGAAGGAGAATATGGTCTGGAAGATCCTGTGGACAACCTGCGCCCAACGCCCTGGGCAGTGTCAGCTGGCACTGGAGAGCACGAGCCCATCTTCATGAAACCCATGGGGCTGGTGTTGGAGCGTCTCACAACCCCAGCTCTGGCAAGGTAAAAGAATGGTCACACACACTGTGGTCACTGCAGAATCCCCCCTGAGGAGTCTGATCAGTTAAAGGAAAGACCAGTGTTTCAAGAGAAAGCTAAGAACTTAAGCTAAGCTTTCCATACTGACAGTAATTGCTCCCACAGACTTTTAAACTTTCAATGCCATAACAGTCTGTCAACTTTAGAACATTAAAACAGATTTCCCTTAGTACACTCTAATCTTCAAACAACTTGATCATCAAATTTTTTATTTCACAGCCAAGTATTGCTGTAAATGCCCATTTTTTAATCAGCAAAGATTCTGACAAAGTTTTCATATTGGGTCTGGAATACAGATCAGATAACTGAAAACAGATTATTTAAGGGAAAGGCATTTCCCCAAATGTAGCAACTATAATCAAATCAGAGATCCTGGAAAAAATATGCAAGAAACCCTGGGCTTTGTTTTTGTAAAGATCTCCAGAGTTCTGAGTAGTCTATTTATGAGTCTTTGACCTTCACCAGCCTGATCCTGTAGACCACAAGGCAGAGAATAAGCCTGGCTCACTAGAGCTTTGTAATGAGACAAGCTGATTAACCAGCATGCCAAAAATTGTTTCCTTGAGATTCTACAGAACAAAGCATTCATCTCATCACTACATGTGTGAAAACAAAACATAACTTATTACTGACATTCCAGTTCATGATGTAATGCCATGCAATACACAAAGAGCAGTAAAAAAGCAAGACTTCATCTTTTTACCTTCTTGGGTTGCATTTGGAGTGAAAAGAACAAGCTCATTTTGTTTTCATGAAATATTTCAAGTGCCCATCCAAACAATCTTGAGATTGTGAAGGGCTTTTATTTGTTATCATTGAAATGTCTCTTTAATGTGGAAAAAAAATGACATCAGTAAGAAAGCAGGGACATCTGCCAGAGTACAAACACCAACCAGACCCAAGAGAAAGGAGTTAAAAAGCCCAGGCTCACCTGGGTGATCCGTGGGGGTTTGACACGGGGCTGGCAGTGGAGGAGAGGTTCTGTTCTATGCGCTGGTAATTCCGTAGCTGGGTGGGGACCGGGATCGGCGCCGTCTCGCTGCGGGGGGACACGGAAGGCGGACAGTGCCTGAAGTTGGAAGGTGTGGAGACAGGAGATGGAGACAGGAGATGAATACAGGTAGGCAGCTCTCTCTCTCTCTCTCAGAATTGTACTGTAGGAATTTCAAGAAAATCTAGGAAACAGGCAAATAAACTTCTTCTGCGCTCCCGGGGTGTGCTGTGATCTCGGCTTGTCCTAGCCCAGCTCCAACACTGCACGGAGGAAGATCAGGAACCGTTCAGGACTCCCTGCCTTCCCTGCACTGGCTGGGATCACAGGGAGCTGGGAGTCAGCCCTTGGTCACACATCACTGAGATCTCCAGATCCCTCTGACTCCCTGCCAAGCTGCCCGCTGTGTTTACCACTCTTGAAAATAGCGTTCTAGGAAAACCCAGCGCGCCAGGGACAGGAAGTTCAGAGCAGGGCTGGAATGTGGACAAAAGCCACCGAAGCACAGGCAGAGATATCCCGAGAGACACCGTGAACTTGCAGCAGGAAAACATGTTATGTAATAACCAACCCCTGACAGGAGCAGCAAAACCACACACCTGAACATTAATCCACAGATTCCAACTGCAGATTGCCCAAGTTCAGCTGCAGTGTCAGTGACGTGGCTCCTGACAAGGGACTCAAACCACTGCATGTAATCAGTAACCAACACTTTTAAAGGAAAACAGAATTCAATGGAAAGAACTTCAAACAAATGGGCTGTTTGGAAGATAATCACTTTACTATCTGGTCCTTTGTTGACCGTGTCTTTAAAGATTAAAAATTCTTAGAAGAAATGTGAAAAAATTTCTCTAGAAGACAGGCAGTTAACAAGACTCACTGCTTGGCTCCAGCTGAACAGAAATCTGATTTTTTTTTACTGTATTTGTCTTGTTCTCTCTGGTACCACTTAGAATGAAATATTACTTCCTAACATGCACAGAACTTCCTTAGCAAAAGAAAATAAGTTTGTCCTGCTATTGCCACCCAGTTTCTGGATCCCACAGAGTAATTTGGAAGTTGGCTGTGGGCACACAGTCAGCAGAAAGCCTGAAAACTTCCAGGCAAGGAGAAGGACTCCCAAGAGGAAACCACAGGAAGGCTGTGGGCAACCTGCCATGACGACACAGCACACTCGGGGAGCCTCTCCCCAGGAGAGGGAAGCAGATGTTATTTCAACTGTGGCACTGACACTCAGGAGGCCATGAAGGCACTTCAACTTTTAAAGAACTCGGCATGGAAAATGCCTTTCCCTGCTGTCACACAGCCCTGCAGGTGTGTCCAGGCAAGCCCTGAGCTGTGAGCTAACAGGAGGCAGCAGTGCTGTGAGTGGGGTGCAGAGGCACAGCCCATTGGGGCTCCCCAGCTCAGGCCCAAAGCTGAGCTCTGGCCAGGCTTCCTCCAGTCTGATGTGGTTTTTTACCAGCCAGAGAAAATGCAGTACAGATGCGTGCAGAGCTTGTTTCTCTGAGATCCAGAGCATAAAACTGGTAATAAACCACAGCAGAGTGAACCACCTTGACCTAATCTGCCCATTCTGTCTGGAGACTGTCTGTGAAGACACACAACATAAAGCAGCATAACTGTGGGCACGATTAATTCAGTTTGATCAGCTAATCAGAAAGATTCACTGTTTCACAGGGCATAACCTTTTGTAAAACACCAAAAAAACTAAAAGAAACAACCCACAAACAATGAAAGAACATTTGTCAGGAAATAAAAAAACCAAACCCCAAAACCAAAACCAGCGTCTTGCAGAATACCAGACACACACACTGCTTTCTTCAGACCATGCCCCAAGCAGCCCCAAATGCAGTTAACTGAATTAACTCAGTAATAATTAAATCAAACTATTACAGTACAAACACAGAGTGTGAACAGTAGGCACCACGTGGCCATTTAGCTGTTAGTAATGTACTGATAACACAACTGCCATATTCTCATAAAACTTCTAACTCTAAAAACTCTGCCTGACACAATTTAAAATAGGAAAGAACAGTGTATTTATACTACATTGTCCATGGCCAGTTCAGAGCAAATAGATCTCTACAGGCAAACCATCCCCATTATCTGCCCTTAAACATAAAACATGAGACTAAAAGCTGTATCGACAGCCCCTGTCAGCAGATTTCACCAACTGCACAAAGATCAGCACAAAGTAACGAAGTTTTCTTCTGACAAGCATTTCTAAAGAAATAATGCTGACTTGCAGCCCTCTAGTACTGGCACAAGCCAAAAATGCACCCAACATAATAGCTTTATTCCCCAGTTAGCCACTCATCCTCTTTCTGTTTGTACTGAAAACATCATGAAATTCACCACTTGAACAAATTCTGCTTAGATATTTCATGAGTAGTTAAACACCATAATTAAGCTTTACATTTTCCAGTGTAACACAGGAAAGATTCCAGGCACCACTGGTGAAAATCAGTTCTGTTTTAAACCAGCAGAAACTGAAGCCTACAGCCATGTGGAAGAAAGGGGACTAATTACCAGTCCCGCTGATGGAGAACCTGCAATACATGTTTAGCTCTTCCATGTGACTTTGGCATCTTGTGAGACACAACCACAAAATTTACTTGCACAAAAGCCACACCCAGTGACCAGACAAACCAAGCCAGCCACGAGACAAATCCACAGCAATCTGGGCTTTCAAAGTTCCTCTTCTCTCAGAACTGCTTCTTAAAATGTATCTGCATTCAACATCTTGACTCACTACATGAAGGCTGTGCTGTGCTTCACAACACCAAAAAGGACAAGTTAGTTATGTCCCTAAATTTCTGCTTTCAAAGAGCTCAAAATTTAAACAAAGAATGCTCTCAACTCCTTAAAGAAATCTTTTGGGAATGCACCAGAGAAGGCATGAAGAGTAGAGAGCCTGGTAAAAGAGGTCTGGCTTCTATTTTAGTCCCATTTCACAATTAAAAAAAAAATAAATTAAAAAAGCCAAAACCATGAAATAGCAGGGAATCTAAGGCCACATCACACACCTGTTAGCTGTACCAGAAGCAGCACTTCGAGAAGAGGCTGAGGATGGTTTCTGTACAGTTCCTGAGCTTCCAGAAATAGTTAATGGTGACTGCCTGTGAAAAGAAAAACCACTGTCAAAAGACAGGTCCTCACCCCAGAGAAACTCTCTACTTGGCACCAAACTTCCTGAATTCAAGGTGTTTAGATACTCAAATTCGATTCTTGTTAATCTTTCAGAAAGTCCACAGAGCTACGACAAGCCAGTGCCAAAAGCCCAGAACACCCTTCTGCAGCTGCAGCATCAATTTTAGAAGAAGTTTCTTTTGGAAGAAGCTCAGCACACCTACCCTCCACACATCAAGAACTCGCTGGAAGCCCGCCTGCCAGCTGCTCCCAACGGCATATCATCTGCAGGAGGGAACACATGGAAAACCCACGTCAGGAAGCAGAAAAAAAAAAATGAGATCTTCCATACTGCTATTGTAGAGAAAAACATTTCTGTGAACATCTCAAAGTTTCCCACAAAAGGTTTTGTGTGAGAAAATACCTCAAATGTGAGCGTCAACAAAAATGGAACTGGGGAAGGGAGCTCTTTACCAAGTTATTTTGCTGTTTGTCTGTGTTTTTTTTTTCATATTAACAATAATTTTGAAATAAATTCCATTGTTTAGGAGTACAAGGTATCAGCACTGGGATGTTTACAACCATGGATGACAGAAACCCTTCAGGCAGTCATTTAGTCAAATATTTACCACAAGTTGGTGGCATTGTCCAGAAATCAGCTGACTTTGTGCAATTCAGGTTGGGACCATGTCATAAATAGGCTTTATTTATAAGGAAAGACATCCAAGTTTTTCCTTTGTATAAGCCCAGGCTGATGTTTTACCTTTCATGTTAAATGTGTTTTATGTTTTTACCAACACTTGTTATTTAAAGCTCTAGAACATGAGCTACAAATGTTCAGTGAGTCTGGAGGAAACAAGGTGCCTGCTTCCACAAAGAATTCCAAGAGAATCCTTGGGTCTTTTATCAGCAGTTTTTTCAACTTAATCTCTTCTTCTACTGCCAAGCCCCACTATTTTCCATGACTTTAAACCACCCCTCTTGCATATCTGGCTGCTCAACTGAAGATAAAAATGTCCCAGATGGACGTGCAGCACCAAAGAGTTTCCTTCCAAAGAGTAATCAAACTACAGAAATTAATTTCAATGTGAATTCAGACACATTTAGAGCAAAGAGAGCTAAAGAACAACCGGAGGTAGAAGTGTGTTATGAACGAAAATTGGTTTGAGATGTAAAAATAAGAAAGGTTCTTACACGAGTGGTCTGAAGAGATATTGTGTGGGACAAGAACAAAGTCATCTGTGTCACAAGAGGAGTTCTTGCTACTGGTACTGGCAGAGTCTTTAGAGACTTGAAGATAGTTAGGAGGACCCAGTGGAGGGGAAGACAAATTTTCTTCTTGTATGTGCTGCATGTCTGGCAGAGACTGGAGGGGGGCATTGGGAAAAAGAAAGTAAAAAAAACCCACTGTAAATCCAGTGATTCAGGAAGTAGAAATGCTTTTGAACAATGAAGTTTCAAATACTGGACAAGCCTGTAGTGTCAGTTTAGACAGTTCTATACTGGTTAGGCTGGGAGTTTAAACAACTGTGATTTATTCAATCATTCCTGGTGATACAGATGTGCCTGTTCCAAATGTCACATAAAATCGAAGCCATTGGTTTGTAATAAGGGGCCTTAGCCAAAAGGGTCAATTCAAAATTCAACAGCCATTACACTGCAAACCACGTTAGAATAGCTAAAGATTTGCTGCTCTAGCATTTGCTACTTCTGTGTTTATTTTACCTTAACCACAAAGAACAACAAAAACCTCACAAGATACAACACAAGGAGCAAAAGAGCACCAAAATGTTAATGGTATTTAAGGAAAAGACAGGGGTGTTCCTTGCTCTTTGCTCCTAAACATGACAGTTTACAATGTTCAAGAATTAAAACATCTAAAATATTCATGAACTCTTGGCTAAACATTACAGAAAATATTTTCTGGGGAATGTTGTGTAACACAGAACTTACTGGAGGAGAAGCAAAGCGACAAGGAGAGCTACCACAGGAACTGCCAGAGACTGAGCCTGGGTACGTGGGCACTGGTACAGGACAAGCTAGAAGAGAAAAACCCAGAGGGGGAAAAAAAAAGGGACTAAGACTTCAAAAGGCTGAATTTCAAACAAATTTCCTCACTGCTTCTCATGCATAAGCCCTTACACAGCTTGTAAGAACAGCACATCCTCAGTCACACGAGGGTATTTAAGTTCAATGGAAACGTCAAAAGAACAAGTAAATAAGTATCACATTTCAGTCTGGCATAACACAAGAAAGGATTCAACACTCAGGCTCATAATAGAGCACAACAACAGGCAGGCTGAGGAAAATGTCTCATAAACACTTAGTGTGATATTTGGCAGATCCTTCTCCCTCCCAGCTTGCAACATTCATCATTTACACAAACAGGTGACAAAAAACCCAAAATCTACTTACATTTTTTCACTGTTGAAACGTGATCCAGGAAAGGGTGGTTGAAAAATGCTTCTGCAGAACAAGAAACAACCATCATTGTGAAGAGATGTACAAATGACAGAATTTACAGACTATATTGCGGATGGTGATAAATGGTTGCCTTCCCAGAACCAACACTGCAGAGCCAGAGGGTGAAGAGATTATAAAAGATTAAAGCTTTCTATGGTATGTGCTGCTTTAGAGTTTGGAAAGGAAACAAGAATCAATTGAATAACTTCAAACATCAGTCAGCAAGGCAAATCAGACTGAATCACTGGAGGACATCTTGTGACTGCATTTAAAGCCATGTACACAAGAAACCTTCCTTTACTGCTGAGGAAATTATGTTCTCTGTGGCAGTAATTCAGTTTTAGTCTGCTCTTCAAAACACTGAGCATTTTTCACATCAGACACTGGAAGTATTTTCAGCTCTGCCTTTCCCAAGGATTGACATTTATTTTTGAAGCTATTAATGCTACACCTAAGGTGGCAAAAAAAAAAAAAAATCACAGCACAGCCATTCTCCTTTCCACTTCCCAACAGCAGAACACGACCTGTGCAGCTGGTTCATAAAGCAGAATTAGACACCATTTCTTTAACAATTCCTCAGTGAACTCCCTGTTGTTACATTAGAAATACTTTGCTTTTGTTGAAAATGGATATGCTGAGGCACTTTCAATTGAACATAACCAGTTGGCCACCAGGTTACATTTAAAGTTTGGTTCTGCAAGGAGCAGTGTTCAGCTGGTTCAGGGAATTTGAGGGTTGGTGGGAGCCAGCTGCTGAGCTGGGTGAACTTAAATGTCCTAACACTCGAGGAAAAACAATGCTGTGCCTCAGACATAAGCAAATAACAAAGAGAAAAAAAAAGAGAAAGAATCTGAGGCCTGAAGTATCTCCCTTCCTCCAGCAACACTTTTCTCCATGACCCGATAAGGGAAGGAATCCAGCTGTAATGCCTGAACAATGTAATTATTAACTTTAACACAGGGATCAGGTGCTCTCCAGCTTTTGTACAACACCTGCTGTTCTACTTTATATTGCTGGAAGATCAACAAGGTTTCCAGTGCTATTTTTACTTTAACAAGAGGCGAGTGGGCTCTGTTAGAAACTCTCCCTTTCACTCCCTTTGCTGAGCACATTCCAGAGCAGCCCCTTTGAGGCCCTTTAAATGGCTCAGCCAAGGAAAACATGACTTTCATCACTGCCATTCTGCTTTCTATTTTTCTTTCGAAGCTTTCTCCCACCGCCACAAGTGATACAGTGAATTTCCCATGTTTGAAGAAACCATAGGGATCAGCACACCCAGAGTGCAGAGTGGGTTCAATTACTCACAGTCCACGTTTGTGATGTATTATTTCTCCTACACACAGAGATTTATATACTGACCTCTGGATACTGTCAATATAATTTGTGACACTTTACCCAATTATCGTGAGCTTTTTCTGGATCTGAACTAAAATTTTAAGATTATAATTTCCTGGCAGCTATGAGAAAACTGCATTAACAAGTAGTGCTGTGAAATTTAAATAACCAGCATGAATATCATGACATACAAGATGCAGCTAAGAAGAATTAATCAAGATTTAACTTTTCAATAGTGTGTTTACAAAGTGGGTTCTTCCAGTACTTTGTTACATTTCTGCAACCACATGGAGATCAGAAATGTTTGCTCCCAGTCTGATGCCAAAACATCAGTTAAAGTAACAGAAATAAGACTTCAACATGAAATTTAAGGTATAGCAGTAAACCCTCGAAGGAAAGAGTACAATTGAAAGAATTAAACTGATTTATATTTCACTACTCAAAAACAAAGTCATGATTTCTGTGCATCACTTAATGCTGACAGTAGTTATCCAGTGATTTGTTTTAGCTACTCTGCCTTCTTTATGAAAACAGGAAAGAAAAAAAACCACTTAACTTCTCATGTAATTGGCTGTAGGCAACAGGTCAAGATAATTACTCTGGTCACATGAATACAACTAACAAGGAAAGTCAGAAGAGCAAGAGGAAAAAAAGAAATACATACCAAAGTCCATTCTATCCTTTTGGTTTCTCTGAAGCAAACCCAACAGCAGGTCAGCCAGGTAAGCTGATGTTTCCCTAGGAATGCTGCACACAAGAGGAAGTAAAACGTGCGTTAAATGTAATGCATGCATTGAATAATGCACAGCACGTCGAATTTCAGGAAATCAGCATTCTGTCATGTCCCTAAGTCATCGCTCTCCGTGCTTTATAGCCTTAGCACACTTAGTTTCAGCTAGGTACAATGAAGGCAAGATGCAACATGACTCACTGGTATCACACTACATCCTTGCAAAGACAGCAACAGCAAATATTTTTATGAATCCCAGGCATTCCCCAAGACGAAAAAGTGTTCAATCAACAAGTGTACGTGACAGGAAAGGCCATGGTGACATACCTAGGAATCAAATTCCTGTTCTTTTCATAAAACATTCTCAAATCTTGAGGACTATTGGCCTGTCAAATAAAAATGTACATTAATTAAAGCTCAGTTTCATGGAGGAAATAGCTTTTGTACCTAAGCACACATACACAAAAAGGAAGCTTTTGCATATGGGCATTAAAGAAGAAAACACCAAGCAGAGCATTGACTGCAGCACTGAGGATCCTTATTTATGTATTTCCTCTGGATTGAACACACTCATCATGCAGACTAAGCATAAACAACTTCTCCCCTAGTATTCTCAAGCCTTTGCAGCACCAACACTCAGACATCACTTGCTTCTGCTTTCCTGACCGGAAGCAAGAGCCCCAGGAATGTCCTTTGGACAGAGAAGAGAGAAAAGGAAAAAAAGTGTTACCTGAAAAGGTGGTTTTCCAACAAGACACTGATAAATCACAGTTCCAATGCTCCACAGGTCTGCTTTAGCATCATAGTGTTGAGACATAATCACTTCAGGGGCCTGGAAAGAACAGCAAAGTCTCAGAAGGGAGAACAAAAAAAGCAAAGTCACAGCAATATGAATCTACTGTCAAAGCAGAATTAACAGAGACCACTTTATTGTAAGAGAAAATCAACGTTTTCATGTGCATCACATGGCTTGAGAGGTAACAGCTCCATCTAAAATGAAAGCTGTGTTTCAAAACCAAAAAAAAACCTAGAAATGCTGATGTTCTGAAGAAAGCATCCAGCATTTGGCATGTTTGGGAAAAGAGGGAAGTGTTATTTACTTAGCTTCTGCAGTTCTCCTTTTGGACCAAGGACCACTAAGAAATGTTCAATGTCTCTGATTTTAACAATCATGATCTCCAAATCCCAAGGAAAAAAAAGTAATAGTAAAACTATGGAAAGAGGAACTGCACTCTGTCCCTGATCCTTGTAAAGCAACAAGAGGCATTTGCCAATCTGCAAGCAGTCAATTCTTTTGTTCTGGCAGGAGAATGTTTGAGATAAGCAAGATAATGTGAAATATCCCTTACCATGTACATAGGGGAACCACACAGAGTTGCAGCCATCATGTTGCTGTGCAGGTACCGAGCAAACCCAAAGTCAGCTGTGTAAAGAACAACCTTGGTCAATGAAAAGAAAGATCATTTTCCAATTTTTACAGTCTAGAAATCACCTGTCTCTGACTGAGATCTGCTGCAATTAACAGTGGGATTCAGAAAAGGCAGGTTTAATATCTAGCCAGCTACATGGAATAGTAGAATCTTTGTCAAGCTGAAAGAATAATGCATTATCTTTCAAATGAGCAAGCCAAGAAGCAGCAGTGACATCACTTGCACAAACTGCTGCTCAGGCACCTCCCCAGCTGCAGAACAGCCTGTCTGGCATCAGCAGGAAAGGATTAAAGTCACTGGCTAAATATAAATGGCTCATTAAGAGTGATGAATATACAATCTGCCTGCAGTGAAATCACATCAGGTACAAGTTTAAGAAGTCAAGTTTCAGGTGCCTGAATTTTCCATGCAGGCAAAAGCATCTGAAGCTGTCAAGTAAGGACAGCAAGGGAAGAAGTTTTGTCTCCCCTGTGCAGTTTTTGAGCAAAAGCATAGGAAATAACTTGTTATAAACAAGGTATTTTTAAATAGACACTTTACAGACACCAAGGAGTGATTAAAACTCCTGAAGTGGCCTCTGCAGAGGAGTTTGGTAGCATCTTCAATATTTGACATCTCTCCCCTGTTACAAGGCCAAACTTCCCTTCTGCCATGCCAGAAACAGGTCATGACCTTCATTTCTAAACCTCTCAAATAACCCTTAGGAGGGTCTACCAGTAAAAAAGCAAACAGCTGGAACTGCAACTGCAGTCTCGCATACACACACTTTTGAAATGGGTTAAAGGCTACTCCAAGTTTCAAAAGTTAGATTTATGCCTAATTAAAATAGTTTAGTACTAGAAACATCAGCTAAATAGATTTGTCCTGCAGATTTAATCAAAAAGGTCTTTATGATTCAATCTTTTTTTATCCTGAGAATGCATCACAGCATGAAGCTCATCATTCTTGACTTGCTGTCTGATTTGCATCAATTGAATACACTCCACATCCAGTGCTTGAACTAGAAAGACATTTCTGAGGAGGGAAACAATCCAACAGCGCTGATTTACCCTTCCAATCAGAGCAAATTTACCTATTTTGATGCGTATGCCGCTGACGCTGGATTTCCGACGGCTGGCGTAGGATAAGAGAATGTTCTGGGGTTTGAGATCCCTGTGGATGATGCCTTTGCTGTGCAGGATGCGCATGGCTGCTGCAATCTGCTGCAGGAACACTCGGATGGTGTCCTCACTGAGAGTCCCCTTAGCTGGCAATCACACACACAGGAGCAGGGGGAGAATAAATATCAATATCTTTGGGTAAAAGCAATGAATGTCACAGTGATCAACTGAAAATATAGGGAATTATAATCCAGTCATTATGAATTACACTCAGAATGATCCAATCTCCAGGGCTTTTCTACAAATGTAAATATTCTCAACAATATAGACATCATCACAGTTTTAGAGAAGCTACAGAACTCTGAATCATCTGTTTTTACAGTAGTTTATTCAGCTTGGTAGCATCATAATTGTAAAACTTCTAAATCACCATTAAATCCTAAACTGGCTCAAAAGGCAAAGGAGGCAAGAAAATAAAAGAACTTCACATTAAGTGCATCCAAACCTTGTGTTAAAACCTGAAGCCATTTGTTCTTTAAACAAATCATTATAGGGATGCTGAGAACCACTCTGCTCAGAAATTTCATCCATGATAGAACTTATTTTGAAAGGAAAAAAATGAAATGTACTTCAGAAAGTCTCTTCTGAAGGTATTATCTCATTCTGCAGCCTGAAAAAGCACTGAACACAGGAGCTGGATTTCACTGTCTGAGTCTTTCCAAAGGTTTTAATGGCAAGTGAATTAGGCTTTTAATATACACAGTTACCATAACAATAGCTGTGCACAAAAAAGATTCCTTCACCAGGCTGAGCTACAAGGGCAAGAAGAATCTTTTCAACAGGAAAAATATGAAGATCAGTATCTCTGCTCAGAATTTTGGTTGCAATAAGAATCCATTTGTCATGATTATAGAAATTCTGTCCTCACTTTGGGCAGAGCCATGGAAAACCTCTCCTAAGGCAGCACTGCCTCTTTCTTGAGAGCATTATTATATAACTAAATCAGTGGTTTTAAGTTCACATCTCGGAAAAGAAAAACAGGTGGAATCAAAACACTGGGAACAGCCCCCAAAATGCAGTTTTAGAAATAGAAACCCACACATTTTTCAGCATGCTGCTTATGGTTAACTACAGCTTCTCCCTCATTGACAAATAAGGGAATGTTACATTCAGCTATGGCCAAAAAAAAAAAAAAAAAGCATTTTCTGTCTGTGCATTATCACATTCACCCTAATTCACCCATATTTAAAGCACAGGCAGAAGTCTCAGAGAAACACCAGTGGACGTCAGGAATGCAGAATATAAACATGTAAAGCAAAATAATAGAGAAATACAGTAATCAATTACCTTGTAAGTAATCTGCCAAGTCCCCACCATTGCAGTACTGTTAAAAAACAAAGGGTTTTATTCAGGATACAAGCACTGAAACACCTGCTGCATCATTTCTACTTTGTAATCTTTTAATGAAAACTAGATCCCTTCCAGCTGTTTGCCTTAAAATTGTTAATTATTTGTAATTAATAATTTGAGGTGTCACACTTCATCAATACTTACAGTATCATAACACAAAACTGAATAATTTATGAAACAAACAGTGCTGATAAATTTAGTGGGGCATAGGAAATTCATAATCTACTTTCCCAAATTGCTTGTTTTAGCAAGCCATGGTTAGTTTGCAGCTGTGCAAAGGAGTAGTTTTGTCTAAAAGTCTTTAAAATCAACCAGAAACATACATGTTAACACATACCTCCATGACCAAAAAGACAGAATTGGGCATTTCCTAAAAGAGGAGAAGAAAACAGGTTTAAGAATGTGAGAAAAAGTCTGTACCTGCATTAACCAAGTGTAACATGGGATTTTTCAGTCACTGAGACACCTTAATGTAAAGTCACCATGTCAGAGCACAGCAAAAGTGCAGATTCTCCACCATATTTTACATTTCGAAAAATATTTTCATATGTGAAACAATAAAACCACCAGGCAATACTTCCATAAAGTGTCTCCCTGAGCAAGCCCTTGGCAGAAGCACATCCCTGCCATGCTCTTCATGGCAGAGCTGTGAGCTGTGTCCATCCTCCTCAGATTTTCCAAAGCACTGACCTCCCATGACCTATTTGCAACCTGAATTCCCTCCCTTGTAACTGGGGAAAAGTTCCTGAAAGACAGATTGCCTAACTTCTACTGTGAATTATCTACACTCTCCATAAATCCAGTTAAAAAAAATAAATCTGTGCTTAAACCTGACGGTAACAGAGACATTCATTCTTTTTTTCAAATATTTATTTTGTGTGAGGGAAGAAAGGCCTGACCTGTCTGTGCTAACAATCAACATTGTTTTCCACAGTCTCCTGCATGAAACAGTTCTGTTGGGCCTACAAAGTTGAAGATTTTGAGAGTTTTTGGAAAGTAAAAGTATTTTTTCTCTCTCTGAGCTTATTAAGATTGCAATGAAAGAACACATAGAGAACTGGAAGGAAACATAAGGGAAGTGTACAGTAAACAGGATGATGCTTTTAGTTACACAGCATCTTACCTCCCTTTCCCCTTAAAAATAAACTTGAACAAAGGGTGACAGATTGAGGGAAAATATGTTTTTTAAGACAGTTGAAGGAAAAGAGCGAGATGGCACCAGACAAGGCCAGGCACATGCCCCAGTGGGAAGTGGGACTGCAGACAGTCTGACTAAACTCTGCTAAACGGTGTCACAAGAAAGTCAAAAGGGACATTGCACAGCAAAATAAATGCTGTGAGCCCAGCTCCTTCCTCAGTGCTTGCACTGGAACTTCAGCAGATGTTCAGTTTGACCCCTCTGGCAAGAATTACCACCAGGGTGCCATTGTCAGGGGCTCACTAACAGCTTATGTTATAGAAAGCTTGAAAAAGAGAAATAAAAGCAAAAATGGGTCCATGGGCCCAGGCTAGAGAAACCAACGACCCTAAATACCACACACAGCACAGAGCTCACAACCCAGCCAAGCCAATCCATCACACAGATATCCAGACAACTACAGATAATGGCAGTAATTACAGTTCGAGATGAACTGGCTGGTTTAAGGTTAATTCAAGACTGTATTAGTCTGCTTCGCTTTTGGGGAGAGTTTAGCCACTCATGTCTGTGCTACAGAAATGCATTTGAGGTTCTTTCCAGCCCAGAATATCAAGCATATTTTGCAGATTTGTTTACATTTGCAAATTAGCTTCAGAGAAAGTAAGTTTCCAGGAGCATAAGTCCAATCTGTTGGGAATGAAAGGCAAACTCCAACCAATATAGAATATTTAAAGCAGCAGCAGATCACATTTCAGGATGTCCCAATTGTTCAACGTTCCTGCAACAGCTGTGGCCAACACGAACCATAATTTACATTCCTATAAACACCTCAAAACCTCAGTGCATACAGCAAAGCAAAAAAATCCCATTAGTAATTACTTGCTTGGCAAATTACTGAAAATATTTAATGATAATTGTTCCTTTCTGCAGCGTTCCTCTGCGACAACATCTTCCAATGTTGAGAGAAACTCTTTTCAGGAACCCCAAAAAGGCCAAACAGCAACTCTGAGATCTCAATTCATCAAATTAAAAATTCTGCCAACCGAGCGTCACTTCACTTAAAGGACAGCTGTGACGTGGAAGAGAAGAGCCCAGCTAAGAAGCACGGAAAGTCCGTTCTGCAGTGAGAAGAAAGCAGCTCAGCTCCTGGATTTCCACCCGAGCATTGCAATGCCATGAATCAGAAAGATGTTCCACGGCGTCAGAGCCTCCACTGCACAAACCAGCAGCTTACGGCAGCGTGCAATGCTCAGCTCAGGACAGACATTTATTCATCGCAGAACTAAGAGGATGTGTTCGCTGGATTCCCGTGGAAACAAAGTCCTCTCAAATGAACTGCTCTCTTCAGAAACACAGAGCTGATGATTTGCCCTGTTGTACCAGCCCTCACCTGTTTAGAAAGTCCTTTCTGCACACCATACTGCATTGCCCTCAAACAGCATTGCTCATTTTTTTTTGACTGATATTCTTGATGAAAAATAACGAATCAAGTCACCAAGTAAAGTCATAGTAAGAAGCAGAGTGTTTCCTTAATGCAGCTTGGAAAATCCTTTTTTAATAAATCAGCAAAGTAGATTAGAGATTTCCCAAAGACATTTTCTCAGACTCAAAAGTTCTCTCCAATTCACAGTGAGGAAGTAACAGTTTGCACAGAACTGATACCGACCGCCCCAGCCACAACTTGTCCCAACTTGAACTCATAACCACTTTTCAAAATCCCACCAACACAAGCTTCAGTTCAAACCAGCTGAACTTCTTCAACCCTTCAGAGCTGCTCAAATTTTGCCTCACAGTTCTTGGCCAGCCTGACTGGGAATGTGATCTCCATTTTGGGAATACATTCAGAAAAGACAAGTCAGTTCTGGAGACACATTTTTCCCTTCTAAATTATTTTGCTGAACAATAAAGCTCTCCCTATCAACATTCCCCAGACCTGTGATTTCTGTTGACTTGCTAAGCAGAGCAAAGTGCTCAAAATGGAAAGATTAGAAAACCAGCATGTTTCAGATCTAACATTCAGGAATAAAGCTGATCTAGCAAGTTATTTTAAAGTGCCTCTTGAAACAGATAACAAAGCTTTCAACAATTTGCATAGATGTACAGATCACTAAATTAGCGCAGCTGGAGTTGCTCTGACCTATACTTCTACCTAGATAAATAATCAAGCAAAACAAATATCTGCTGTGTTGCAACAATTAACAGTTTTCCCCAGCGACCCTTGTTTTGCTGCTTAAAGTTTTCTTGACAAAAACACAAAAACCTACTTTTGCTCCTTTTTATTCTGAATCTAAGTTTTACTTGTGAGCTGAAGTAAAAGACAGCAAAGGTTAACAGGAAACCAATTTACAGTTCTGAAAGCTAAACAGATAAACCTAAGAGAAAGAGGTTAAGAGGCAACATATTTGCCAAAATTTTCTGTTTTAATCCAAGGCTTCCACCAGTTGTCCTGGGGGATGTGAAGTTCCAACTTGAACCACAGTCTCAGCACAGTAGTTCCATTTAAAAAAACATTAATTGAAAAAGAAGTCAAAACATCCACAGTTACTTCCAAGAGCTGTTGCTAAATCTCTGGAGCACTGGCAGAAACATTCCCTAGATTTCATTCTGGTTCACAAGTCCTCCTTTAGAACAAGCTGGAGGTCTGCAAGGAGCTTAGTGAGCTCCCAAAGCTGTGGCAAAATAGCTCCTCTCTTTTTGCTTCGAGTCTGTAGATTTTATTTCATTGCAATTATGATGGGAGTCCCCAAAGCATGAGAGTTAACCTGACAGCTTGTGCACTGCTATTATCTGATTCATTTTCTGCTACGTTCATTTGTTCTATAGTGGATATAATTTTTTGGCCAGGAACACTTTTTTTTTTCCCCTTTTTTTTTGGCTTTAAGTACTTTTGGTGAAAATTCTAATGGTATAGTGAAAAAGGACAGGTGCAGATCTTTCAAAGGCTGTTTCTCTCTCTGTTACAGATATTCTTGGTTTGCTTTGTGAGTGCAACACAGCAGCAACTTCTGTGTTCAGCTCCTGTCATCCAAAGGACTGAACATTTTGTTAATTCTGACAAAATGTTAAATCTCAGACTAAATGTCACTTGACATGTGCCTGTAGGATTCAAACAGGGTGCATGCTGCCAATTATTCCCACAAAAGAGCAATCAGCCATGGAGAAATGCACCACAAGAACCGGATCATTCATTTGCTGTTATGTGAAATGCTGTCTTTAACCAATGTATGGGAGGTGGGGAAAGGGGCTGCTCTGCTGCCCAGCACCAAGGAAAGGCAGAGCTGCTCTCAGCACAAAGGTCCAGCACACCTGTGTACTGGAAAATCTTGTGAAACAGTTCTGAAATTCAAATGACAGCATCCAGGCACAGCAGGTAAGCGAAGGATGGTGTAGTAACTCTTCTGAAACTGTTCTGAAATTCAAATTGCAGCATCCAGGCACAGCAAGTAAACTAAGGCCTGTGTAGTAACTCCAACTCTTTGGTTGTGTGGGCCAGAACAAATTCTAATTCTGGTTGTCCCCAACCTCCAAGATCTACACTGGCATCATTCCTGCACTGTCATAACCAACCTTTCAGCTGGCATCAGCTGCCAGGTAGTGTTTCAAAACCTTTAGAGTTGCTACAGGGCAGGATTTTTCTTTCTATCTGAACAGCATGTTCTCATGTGATTATTTCCACACAGACACAGAGGATGGATATTGACAAACACAAAGGCCTTAAGCAAGGAGCTGAGGGGACAAAAATAAAGATATTGAGACATCCCTGTTCTTAAAGAGCTATGCTGGGAGTGTAGAGGCAATGAAAGCTGTGAGACACCGAGATCAGGAGCACACACAGGATGCCTGGAGCAAATATCTCAAGAAACACATGCAAAAGGACCAGACCAACTGGAGTCCTTGTGTAAACCAGAGGTATTTAATTCCTGCTGCTAAAACAACAGTTCCTCCCCTCAGCATCCCTACTAGGAACTCCTGGGCTCTGTGTACAAGCACAGGCTGAGCTCTGGGTCCCAGAAGGATCTCTGGCTCCATTCCCTCTGGCTTTCTCTGCTTCCAAGGACAGCAGAAGCAGCTGCAGGCTTTTTGTCTGCTCTGTACCAACAAGCTAAGACAAGAAACAATTTTTATCCAGATACTGTTTCTGCAATAACACTCTAGAAATTAGTTCTCTCTAAACTACTGTTCAAATAGCAAACTTCAGACTCCATACAGTGAGGACATTAATTCACTCTCCTAAAATGCTATCTCCAAGATACATTACAGGCTTTCATTCTGAGGGCTGACATTCTAGAGAGGTTCTGAATTCAATTATTTGCTAAAACAGGCACTGTCTGGCACTGTGTAAGAGATTAGTTCTACGCAGCACACGCCTGAGATCATGAACTGCACAGAACTGTAAATTCATGCCCTAAATATAGAACATTCCAAATAACTTACTGATACCTTCATACTTCAGTGCAATACTTTATCCAAGGATCTCAGTGTATTTTATGCTGGCGAGTTAGAGGCTATTTTAGTCTCCTTTTGCTTTTGAGAAACAGTGGCTCCACTTCCCCAGTTAACAGGATCCAAGATTGATCTTTGTTTGCAGGACGAATGACATCCCACAGCACCACCATGGGAAAAGAGTTGCATCCTTAAACCAGTTCAGAGATTTGGGAGTTTTTTCATCCTTGAATGACAAACAACCAGACACTTGCCCAAGAAGATAAGAGACAAACGTCTCTCTTGCTATCCATCTATTGTATCTGAGCTTTTTAAGCATTTCACAAAAAAATTCATTTCACTTTTAGAGGTGAGCTACTTTCCAGAGCCCTACTGCTGAAGAAGATTTGGCTCTCAGACAACATTTAAATATCTCTACAAGTTCCCTCAGCCTTAGCACCACACGCCGGTGTGTGCAGCTCCCCAGCCCCGTGAGGTGCCACCAGCAGCAGTGGTGTGCTCTGCTTACATAAAATGCTTATCTGCAGCTCAAACCTGCCAGAGCTGCACGTCCACCTCATGGAAATCAAGGGCAATTACCCCGCTGGCTGCAGAACAAAACATTTTTATGCCAGCATTAACACACACCAGTTCACTGGGGTGTGTCTCCAGATGAATGGGCACTTCTAGTAATTGAACTCCAGACACAATAGTAACATATCAAAGTGGTGCTCACAGGAGATGAAGGATCAGCAGTGGAGAAGGTTTTAAAATGTTCACGCACAATCAGAATGGCCCAGAAGTTCTTCTTGGATTTAATTAAAACCTTCATGGTGTATCTATCTTTATTATGCTGACTTGTGTGAGTGGTCACTGATCATGCAACAGGAACACAACCATAAACAAAGAGAAATGAAGAAGAAGGAATCTAACTACTTCCTGAAAACCAAGCCAAATGAAGCTTTTTGCAATATATAAAATAATAACTGCACTTTCATTCTCAAAAGATACATTCCAAATTGCTACGCAAGGATACAGCTTTAATCTCAAAGAACTGCCATTAATTTAATATCATGAGATGTGAAAATATTTATCCTTGATCATAATCAATTTACACTTTTTTCACTTAGTTTTGCCACTTTCATTGCACACCATCTTTACTGTCTGAGAACTCAGAGCAACAGACAGCTCTTGGCTTATTCAGCTAAATGATCTCTCAAACTGCATCTGAAGCAGGAGCATTTTCTTATTTCAAATCATCTAAGGTTAAGAAAAGCTTCAGCCCAACAGAACTACAAAAATAAAACAGACTCCCATTCACACTGAGAACTTCCTACTGTGACACAGACTTCATTGGCTCCAGCAATGAGAAAAAAAATAGCTTCTGTAAACTTAGAAATAGCTTGAAATCCTAAAGTCTTATCTGCTGGACTGTATCACTGTGTTCACAATACCCTGGCAAACCAAAAGGGCAGCACATGCTAAAACATGAAATGCTAAAGAAAATTAGTAGGTGTAACAGCCTACTAGACATGTGAATGCCTTGCATAGTGTTCGTTCTTGCTGGGTTATAAATCAATGTAATCACAGAAGTTAATGATGTTTGCTACTTCACAAACACAGCAGAAAGGGAAAAGCTTATTTGTGCAAGTGGCACACCCTTTATACCACATTTTGGAAAGCAATTCCTTCTACAGAAGCAGCATCCTGCTCCCAAGCTTTGTGTTTGCTACGAATGTATTTGAAATATATCAAGGTACAGGACACAGGTTTGCCCTCCTCTTTGCTTTAACTGTTCATTTTGTTTAAATACAATAGTTGGTGACAAGCAGCAACATCCCCTTCTCAAATGGAGCACCACTGATCATTCAACAAGTCCTGTCACCCTTTCCTGTGGCACAACAGAAAAGCCTAAACTTTATAGTTATAAATAACCTTTAGGTAAAGAAACCACAGAAAACTGTAGGACTCTGTCCTCTCTTCCCTTCTGCATAAATCAAAAGAACAAGAGTCTCTCCAAAGCTCAGATGTTAAATTATCAAAATACTTAACTTGTCCACTACCCCCAGGTTGAGCTGCAGAGCTGACTAAGGAACCTTCACATATAAACAACTCTAAATGATAAATCTGAAATTCAGCTGCTTACTCACACACCAACACCCTCAGTCGACAATTCTAGTTGCTTTTGAGATGTCTGGACGTACTAAATTTAGGATGCTGAGAGATTATTTCCACTTAGCAGTGCTCAGGAAAGCCTGGTCTCCTCAAGAAGCACAGGAGACAATACTTTCCCTCTCAGAGCAGATAATACCACTCCAAATGAAGAATTTTGAAGTCAAGATCCAGGAAAAACAGAGTCTGTAGATTGAAACTACAAGTTTTGATGCACAGCAGTTGCTACATGAACATCACTGCTCTGTACCAAAAATCACTTGTGTCCTACAGCCCTAGAAAACCTGAGCCCACCTAATTTATGTCACATGAACACAGATTTCTATAGCAAACCATACACATCTACACAAACTAAAAGCATGTGAATGTCTAAAGACAGGAAACACTGAATGTCACAATTTCTATTTTGTCTTGCTTTAACTATGCAATGCCCCAGAGGTGCCTCTCAGGAATTTGTTTCATCAGTGTAACTCTGTATTTAAAGCCAGAACCGAGCCCAGGAGATAAATGTACAGTTCTTATTCAAGCAGAACAAATGGCTGCATGAGCTGCCTCATGTCTTATTTAGCTTTGCTCTACACTGGCAGGCCTTAGCACACAAAAATGTACTTCCTACTAAGCAGAAAGCACTCCCCTAACAGGCTGGAGAGCAACTCCCCCACCTTATCAGGCAGGACCCTGCGAACAAAGAGAGGAAGACAATCTGAAGCAATTTAATTGAAAAGATCCAAATGTCTGCTTGGCTTTTTCACTGTATCCTGTCCTTCTGAACACACAGGCAACAGACACATGTGCTTGTGGTTTTCCACTTCCTTCAGTTCCTCCTCACTGTCACACAGGGCTGAGCACCACATTTCTTTGTCACAGACATCCCCGAGATGCTGCTCTTGCTGCCACTTGTTTTTGCTAAATACCAAACTGATGACAGCAACAAAAACAGATGGCCATTCAAATTTTTCTACTTAGCATATATTATATATATATTCATTGTATTTTCATAAATTAATTTTAATGATAAAAAAAAAGCATCAAAATATATTTTACCTGGACATCATAAAGAGCTACAATGTTCTCATGCTGAAGTTCCTGTAAAAACAAAATATTTGTATTATGGAAAAAGGTTATTAGTATTACTACTACTACTATTATTATTATTATTAATTGAATTTGCTGATAATGCTGATTTGGTGACAATCAAAGAGAATATTTTTAAGATGATCAGATGGAATTTGGAGGAAATCCCAGCTATTTAGACAATATTTACAGGATAAGGAAGTTAGGCAATCTCTTCAGAGGTCATAAAAACATTTGGTTCCAGAACTTAATGTCTGTGACTTGTTACAGAAAGTACCAGAGCACAAGATCCTCTAATGAGCACTGAAAACTGATGAGATTTAATTTTCTACTCTTACACAAATTTCTTGCTTAGTGAAGTAACCAACTAGACCATGTTCAAATCAACCTTACTTTTGTAACAGAAAGAAAATCAAACCGAATAGCATTAAATAAAACTCATGGGACAGCTCATGAATTATCTGTAACTGCTCAAAAAACTTTTGTTTGTTGAGTACTTGCTGCACGCTAATACACACAACACTACAACTTCTGGTATATAATAAATAAATGAAAATAAAATATGTATATAAAGTAGTGATGTCTCTCAAGAAGCTCAGAAACATGGGAAGAAAGCAGCACTCATTATTACTGCAAAGCTGTGTGAAATGAGATGTGAAATTCAGAGAGCAGAGAATGCTAAACGACCACCCAAGGAGATGTTTCCATAAAATAACATTGAAAAACTGAAGGATGCTCCGTTGCATTTCCTCTGCCAGAGCCACACTCCACGTTTTAAGCCAACTATCACGAGTCAGAGGTGGGCAGCTGCTTCAGGAATCAAAATCAGCTCACTGATTTCAGCTTTCAAGGCGGCTTTGAGAAAAAAAGATGAAGAAAGATCAAAGGCTGATGCTTCACTCTCAGCTATGATCTGCTGGGAAAAGGTGCCACACTGGCCATCCTGAAGGACAAAGTCTTCCACACGTGCAACAAGCAAAGCACAGAGACTGGTTCCACAACAATTTGCTACTTTTAACTACAAAAGCATGCTCACAACCTGTTCTGAAATACTTCCAGAACTAAAGATGTATTTTTTTTCCTGTTTTTTCTTAGTATTTTTATTTCTGGATCGCTAACACAGAAGCAGCACAACAGCAATTACTGTGATACCACCCATGACCTGGAATGAACTAGGTCAGAAGTCTCTTTTCCTTTTCAAGCAAAGCAGCTTTAAAAATCACTGCAAATTAACATACCTTTAAGATTTTTATTTCTTTTCCAAGTAGGATTTGTGACTTCGACAAGTTCTTTTTGTTAATACTCTTTATGGCTACTTCCCAATCAGTTTTCTGGAAGCAAACAAAAAAAGTATTGTCAGTTTATTTTTTTTAAAAAACTTTATCCTCTAACAACTATCCAGGAAAGCACTGAGAAGAAGTTGCAAGATCACCCCTCCTGTACCCACCAGTTATTACTACATCACATGACACCATCAAGAACTATTTCATTCCACAATAGCTTAGACAGCTATTAAAATCCAGCTTCAGCTACACTGCATTTTAATGGATTCCAAAGCGTTTCAAAATCTCAAAAAACAAGTAACGATATCCCATTTATTTTTTGGTAGCAGTGCTATGTATCTGCTATTTTAACCCACTCATAAGGATCAAGTAACTTTTAGTGTCCTTTAAGGACTTCTCATTTTCAGCCCTTTTATGCTCTGCAGATGAAAACTGCACAAAACTCCCTCTGTTTTAAGTAAGCTTATATATCGTCTATTTATATATTATCCAAAAATAAACTGCCTATTTATTTCTGAGGTGAGAGCACCTCCAATGACCTTTAAAGTTTCCGTTTCCCTTTCTTTTTTTTTTTTTTTTAAACCCCAAAAATCACTGCACCATGTCTCTCCAAGCTGTGAGCGCTGCCTTAATCCTCCAAAATGCTAAATCTGAAGGGTTGTTTTCTGGAAAGCAAAGCTCTTTAGGCACCAGAATAAACTCACAGCATCAAGAAACCATAACGTAACTATGAATATCCGGGGCGATTAGCAAGTCACGCCAGGAAACCAGACACCTCTGAATTTAAGAAATCTTCAGCCAATCCCAAAGGAGACAATTTTCCATTAGATCCCTCGTTATCCAGCGAGATAAACATGACCCTCCCGACAAACAAAGGGCTCAGCCTCCCCTACAGCTGCAACTCTCCCCTCGCCGCTATGTCAGGGAGCTGCCAACAGCGGGGAGGAGCGGTGGGACCGCGGACAGGCCGGTGGGATTGAGGGAAGGGAAAAAATAAAGGGTTTCTGGATGCCGGGGCCGGATCCCGGCTCAGGGCCGCGGGGCAGCCCCGGGCCTCAGCCCAGCCCGCACCTCCCTCCGGCTCCTTTTTCTCCCCGAACACCCAAATCACGTCAAAACTCCCCAGAGGACACAAACCCCCCCACCACCGCAGCTGTCATCCACTCGAGGGGCTCCTGTCGGCCCCGGGTTGTGTAACCAGCCCCGCTCCGGCTGCGGGAGAAGCCCGTCGCTGTTTACCTTGCGGTGGCGACCTTTGAAGACCACAGCAAAGGCTCCGTGTCCTATCAGGTCCTTCTTGCTGTACTCAAAGTCCCCCACCACCTCCATCATCCCTCAGCGGGGCATGAAGCCCCCGGGAAGGACGGAGGGAAAACAAAGGGGCTCTTCCTCCAGCTACAGCCGCCTCACGGCAGCCGGCGGCGGGGTGGGAGCCTGCCCCGGTCCTGGCTGCCCCCGGCGGCGGGGGCAGCTCCTCTCATACCGCCGCAGACCCCCGGGCCGGCGGGGCTGCTGCAGGGCGTCACCGAGGCGAGGGGCTCCGTCGGGCATGGGGAGGGGAAAGAGGGGAATCTCAGGGGCCGGGTGTGAGGGGACAGCGCGGCATCGGTGCCGGGACGAGGGGCCTTCTCAGTGGGGAAGAGGGCTCCGTGCCCTGCTGCTGTCCGGCCCCATGGCCCCGCCACAGCGGGGGCTGCTGGCGCCTCGGCCCCGCTCAGGGACCGAACCCCAGAGCATCCAGCGACGCGGGGGGAGGCGCGGCCCACGGCTCCGGGGATGGCTGTCGCTGTCGCCGCCGCAGCCCCCACGGGAGGAGAGGAAGCAGTGAGGGTGCGGACGGGGGTCTCTCAGGCCGCCAGCGCCTCTCGGGGGCTCCTGCCGCTCCACCAGCTCCTCCACCGATATCCGCACTCAGCCAGCCCCGGCCGCGAGTGCCCAGCCCTCCGCACCGCCCCGCGGCTTTTATAGGCCGCAGTGCGCAGACCCGGCAGCTCGGGTGCTTCCGCCGGCGGCCAAAGAGTGCCTCACCCCGAGTAACCCGCCGGTCCCTCCGCCGCCAGCGCCTCAGAGCGGGGCCAGAGCAGGGCCATGGCCCCGAGCCCTCCGGAGACCTCGGCGAGCCCTCCCCCGGCCCCGCACCCCTCCCGTCAGGGCTCCAGGGGCCCGTTCGGGTCGTCCTCTCAGGGAGGACGGTGACCCAGGCCCCCAGGCCCACCCTTGCCCTCACGCCGGAGCCGAGGCAGAGGCCAAAGTCGGCCCGCCACGCCCGGCCATCACTTCAGCCCGGCCACTGACAGCTTTATGTCCTCGGCCGCCTCAGGCGCGCCCGCCAGTGAGGACAAGGCTGAGGGGCCACCAGGAGAAGAGGGAGGACCGGAGCTGCACAAGACAAGAGCTGTGACAGTCAGCAGCCAGAGTGGGATCATCCCAGGTTTCCAAGGCAGTGGCACTTCTTACACAGCACCTCCAGGTCACGCACTCTCAGCACTGTCCCTGCTCCCGTAGTGAGCAAGACTCTCCCTCCAACCTGAAACAAGGAATTTCAATGAATGGAGAGGCAGTGGAGGAATGGGCATACGAAGTGTTGTGAGCCAAAGACACTTATAAGTTGTTTGCTCCATTTATAAGGAGAACAACGCCTGTAATTTACAGCGCCTGCCTCCCAGCACTTTTAGATCACCCTGGGGCTGTTTACAGCACGTACAAACATTAAAAAAAACCCAACCAGCCAACGAACAACAGTCACATGGAGCCTTTGACCTTCACCTCCAGGTTTATATAATTCTGCTCCTTTGCTCTGCGTTCCATTCCTCACTGCTCTCTTCCCCCGCCCCATCCATGTCCTCCATCACACCAACTCCACATCCCAGTTTCAGACCCTTTCAGGCTTCCCCAATATCCCCACGGGCCCCAGTGGCTGCAGGGTGTGCACTGGGGCCACCCAGGGCAGAGCTCTGACCCCACACAGCTGTGCTGTGCCTTCCCCGACGCGACGCAGGCTCTGCTTTCACTGTCACCAGATCAAAATAGAGACCGAGCGAAGAGTTCTGCAGTTGGGCCTCTCCCCATTCTTCACTTTTATCTCCCTTGGCTTTCCAGCACTCAAAACCAGGCACTGCTGGAGCCGTGTGCCGTGTCAGGACTGCCACAGCTAAAGACTTCTCCACACACAAAGCACTTAGATTCAAAAAATATCCAGCAAGAGATTCTTAAGACTGACAGCTTTATGAAGGACATTTTAAGCTATCGGAGGAATCCTAAGAAATCTGTTTTGTGCCAAAGAGAACCAAAGGGCTTTAAAACCCCTCAAAACGGAATCTTCTCTTTACCTGGTGAAGTTTTGAGCTCCTACCCAAAATCCACCCATGGCACTACCCTGACAGACAACACCGAGAAAGCAAAGTTGACCAATAATTTCAACAGCTCAGAACACCCCTGTTTCCTGTGGAAAGAATAAATGAGATGTAAAAATATTCCGAGTTAATCATAAATTAAAGTGCTGGTAGTAACAGACACTTTTTAATACGCTTCACAGTGCCCCTTTAAACCAGGAGAAAGCCCACAAGCCTCCATGTGTTAAATATTCTGATTCATAAAAATAATTTCCCCCAGAACTGGTTGTTTATTGCCATCCACCAATTCTCACTTCAGTATTAATCCTCTCAGCATCAGCGTGTATCCTCAGCCCAAACCAATGTCACAAGCTACATTTTAGGGAGGCTAAAAAAAAAATTCATTCAGAAGACGCCTTTTGAGCAGATAAAAGTCACAACAGCCATTAGTAAGCCACCCATTCTGCATCACACTTGCGAACCGAGACACATTTCCAGACACATTTCCCTTCGGCAGCAGCGCTGCCTGATGTCCTTTTGTCCTCGTAATGGGGCTGGAGCCCTGGAGCAGGTTTGTTTCAGCACAGCAAGGACAAACAGCCAGGAGCGGCAGGGAGGTTTGATCGGAATAACTAAACACCCTGCGCTGGGATCCGAGCGGGACCCGAGCTCCAGCAGCGCTCGCTGGAGGCTGCGGGATTTGCATGCGGGTCACTCCTTCCAGCTGGGTCCTTGACTGGCGGCTGCGGGAGTTTCTGGGTGTCACGAACTCCAGCATCCGGACCACAAAGAACCTACGAACAGCACCTTCACTTGCTTTCGCTGCTGGAAGAGTTCAGAGGCAAAACGGACTGAATTCACCTTTCCCAAAGGGAACCTCGTTGCCGGAGATGTTGGGAGAGCGATGCAGGGTAACCCCACGGGGCTCGAGCTGCTCCTACACACGGATATCCGGCATTTAGCCCTATGTCCTGCAGCACGCGGGGCGATGCTCTGCTCTAACCATGCAGCAGGACACTGAAACACCCAGTGTGCTCCAAAAGCACAGCCAGGACACCAGAACCCTGCCTGATCGACCCCAGTGATCCTTCAAAAACACGGAGCACTGTATCCTGAGTTGGTTCATTTTTAACATCACACTCTGCAGGAGCTGCAGCCCACTGAGAGAGACCACCAGCAACACAGAGTTCTGCAACCACCCGTTCAAAGAGTGAAGAAAGCAGAACAGCAGTACTGGAGATGGCTCTGGGGCTCCTTCCCAGCTGCACTACTTTGCTTCAGACAAATTAGTCCCTCAGTTGTGAGCCAGGACTTTTGATCACAAGAGCAACACATCTAGGAAGGAATTAGCAACTTCCAGGTCGCTTGTCTGAGGGCAGAGAAGGATGCTTTCATCTGGTAGCAGCTCCACAGAACACAGACATCACTGCCCTGAGTTTTCTTAACACCTTTCATCCTCAAAAGCACTAATGGACTTCACAGCAAGCCCTTCTCTGCCATACCACACCACCAAAATGCAGCCCCGAGGTAGAAACATCACCTCAACAGTGCCTGGGTTGACCAAAAAAAAAAGCAGAACAAGGCTGCTTTTCCTACTTTTCATGCAGAACAATGAATGAAGTTAATTTTCTTCCTATTCATTGAAAGATTTTTCTTCTTTCTCTCTCCTCAGGCTATAAACTTGCACATGGAAATTAAATTACAGATCTGGGAAAATATTCAAGAGATCATCTGAGCTGAACAGAACAGGAACATGTGGCTCCAAGGACCCAGGGAGCACAACACACACTCCACTTGCATAGACAAGCAGGACACAGCCCCAAAAAGAGTTTTCATGGGGATTTTAAGGCCTCACTTACCTACATCAGCTCCCAAAGGCAGGAGTCTGACAGCATCCTGCTCACCTCAGTGCTATGGACCTCAGTCCAGGTGTTCTTACCATATCCTTCCTTTCCTCCGTCCATCACACTCAGGATTTCATTAGACAGGTAAACCTTCTTCAGAGGACTGGCACGCTTCCCAGTCCTTATCACCACCTCCTACCATTGGGATTTGTAACAAAATTAATGGTGGCATCAGCTGAGCTTTTAAAGGAGAAAAGTGTCAGAGGGCTCTGCAGGACAGTTTCTGGCTATGCTTAAAATTATGCTTGTATTACCAATGAAAAATAATGCCCTTGTGGTAAGAAAACCTGTGTGGGATGCTTAATGAGGAACTCAGGAGGAACTGGACTGAAACATGGGAGCAGATCCCAAGATTCCTATCAAACTGCACTGGAAAAGCTCAGGCATTTTGGTAGGTTTTCTGTAAGGTTGGTGCTGCTGCTGTTCCCAGAAAAGCAATCAGAAAGCTCCAGCCTACCTCCCAGATCTGTCCTTTAACACAAAGTAACATCTTCCCCATTAATAACACCATCAACCCAAATCTGCATCTGCAATTGCCCAAATTAGCTAATTAAAGCTCCCATCCCCAGCGCCGGCAGAGCGAGGGAGGTCACGCGCTCGCTGCGGCTCCTGCCGAGCAGGAGCCAGCTCTGGAGGGACGGGCAGCACTCTTCCCTCCCCAGTGCCTGAGCAGGCAGGAGACTGCAGCCAGGCCCGGGAAATGCCGCATTCAAATAAAACTGGGAGGGAGGAGTGCTAGGGAATTGCTTAGGAATACAGCTGGAGCGGGGCCAGCACTTAGTATGCATGGAGGCTGGTGCTGTATGAATGGTAAAAATAGCAGCAGATGCTTAGATAAGAAAATACAATTTGGTTTACATGCAAACCCATCACAGAGCGTGGTTCAAAAATCTACCCGCTATCAGATCACAGGAAGATTAAGGCTGAGAGCTTATTTTAGTGTAAACTTAGTTGCAAGGCCCTTTCTTTCTTCAAGAGGTCTCACTTCCCTTTGGAAAACCTTTCTGCTCCACCATTAGGAAGGTGGGTTTTAATCAGGCTTTATGTCACAGAAGCAAAGTCTGAAGCGATGGCAGGAGCACAGTCAGAGGGCAAAGTGATTGCTTTGGTTTGGCAATCAGTGGACAAAGTACACTGATTTTTTTAGGTACACCTACACACATGCACAGCCAAGTTCCCACAGGCAGGATCACTTCCCTGAGCTCTGATACATCCCTGCCTCCAACACAAAGCACACCATGGACTGACAGGGCACAGTGACCCTGAGCAGCACTCCAGGGGAGCAAGCAAAGAATGATGATTCTTCACTCAGGAAGAGCCACGTGCAACCAGGAGCTGCAGCTTGCAGCAAGTCAGGCTTGGGGACACAGAACTCCCAAGGGTGGGTCACATACTTTAGCACAGGCACCCCAAAAAACTTGGAAACCAGGCAGGCTTCTTGGCTGTTACCAGTGACCTGCTCCTCTTCTTCCCAAGGGCAGAATTATCAGCTGGTTTTAAACCACCCTGTCCCACAACATTTACCTTAGTGAATTACGAAAGGTTTTGTTTATGCGGATGGATGCAACGTGGCCTTCGCTGTCAGCAAGAACCAGCTGTAGACAGCACCCAAATGAAAGAGCAGGTATGGGATACTGAGCTCTTCCCAAAAGATCCCACGGAGATAGATCCCTGCTGACTTGGCTGGCAGAAAGAGACACTAACAGCAACAGGAACCACAAATTGTCTTCTCAGTCATAATAAAGATTTAACCTTTTGTTCCAGCCTTTGGCTCATCTGAACACTTGCAGACAAGCAAAAGGCCATTACTGCACAATCCTAGTTCTCCAAAGCAATCCTGCCAGCAGGAACAAAGTCCTAAAATGCATCTTCTGCAGCTGGGAAGACCCAAACTCTTTTTCTGAGTTGTTGCAATCACTGCATATGAGGGCTATGGAGAATGTTTTGACCTTCAGGCTAACCTGCTGCAACTAAATCTGACAGTATAATTTCTGCTTCTTATTAATCACATCTTGATTTTCTCTGTTTCATAAGCATCCTGGAAATAAACACTTAGTCCAGGTCTATTCGCCTCATGATGGCTGGAAGCCTGAACTGACTGATAAAAAGGCTCATAAGCAAACTTAAAAATACCCAACTGACAGTGTGAATCCCTCTCACCCACTAGGCAAGTAAATGCACTTGAGAAATTCCAGAAGGAGCCAGCTCTGTGCAATGGAAGTATTGCCATTTTCTGTGTCGGTCCTAGCCCTGCTGTCAGCACGGATCCAGGGCAAGGGACAAGCGCCACACAAAACTCCTGCTCCATCCTTCCCCTTCCCCACCCTATCCTTCCTTCCCCCCGAGCCAGTGGTGGATGGGAAATGGACACTCTCTCTCCTGTTCAGAGGCACAAGAGTCTCGTTTCCCCATTCCCGAGAGCTGCTGAAACCTGAAAACTCAGCACAGCTCCAGCAGTCATTTGAAGTCCATGCCTGTTGCACCCTGAACAGATTAGCAGAGGAGTTATCTGCTGTGGATGCAGAGGATCACTGGCAGATAATGCTCAGCACAGCCCACAGGGAAACGGGCTGTGTGGAAAGGCAAAGGCTTACTGGAATAATGAGAAGCCCCAAGTCCTCATTCTCAGCAGATCTTTGTCCCAGACACGCAGCCGAGCACAATTCTGCAATGTAACGATGTGCTGAATTTTCCCATTTCTCTCTCTCTGAAGGCCACACAAGGACACCCTTTCTGTTCCCACTAAAACCCTCTTCACAGGATTCTTGACAGAGCAAGAAAGGGCACGAGCAGTCTCTGCCCTCTGCTTGTCCCTTTCAGGACAGTGGCTACTGTGAGGCTGAATTTCCAATAAAAAGCCAGTTGAGATGGAGGCAGATAAGCTATCCCTTCTGTGATGTTCAGAGGAAATCATCCTGCAATGCACAGCTCTTAATAAGAACTAAAATTAAAATTTCCTTAAATAAATATAAGGAAAGAATCCATGAGGGAGAGTTGCCAACAGGAACACAGAGCCGTGCTTGGGTCAACCTCCATCGTCCATCACCTTGGAGATCTCCCAGGATTGCGCCGAGGGCAGGACCAGCAGCTCCACGTCACTGTTCCTATCGACGCCATCTGGAAAGGGAAAGAGCTGCTGTGTCCCTGTGGCGGGGCACCAGCTCTGCCACGGGGCCCAGCAGGCCACAGACAAGAGCAGCACAGCGGGGACTTGGGGTCACCAGCCACAGCCAAATGGCAACCGGCTCCCAGGAATTTGTCTGCATAACTGGGAGAGGGAAGAAGGTCAGAAAGGAAGGCCTGACCAGCTGGTGTAACTGTTCCTTCCCCTCTGCAGGAGTCAAAACATCTGAGTCAAATTTCACCCCGACTGCTCGGCTGGAGGGGCTCTGCTTTCTAGTTATCTCCCAGCAACAGTTCCTGCCCTGAGAGAGGTCAGGTCTCCAAGCTGGAATCTGACCCAGTGCTGTGCTCTCTGCAAGGAGATCGTGCCCTAACCACGCAGGTCTCTGCAAGGGCACAGTGGCTCTGAGGGACACATGGAAGAGCTGCAACATCCAGGTGGACAAGCAGGTTACTCACATCCGCAAACACTTGTCCTTCCCTCCACTCGCTACCCTCTGTCCGTCCGGGCTCCAGTCCGCTGCGTACACCTGGTGTGATGGGAATCACAGTCACTTCTGCTGGGAGGAGGGGTCACTCCTGCCTCCCAAACACCTCGGCTCCCCCAGGCTCCTCACCTCATCCGCGTGGCCAGGCAGATCGATGGCCAGTTTCTTTGTCTTGGCATCCCACACCTTGAGGGTGCTGTCGCTGCTGCCGCTCACCAGCAAGCGGCTGTCGGCTGACCAGGAGATCTGGTACACGGCCGAGACGTGGCCCCTCAGCGATGTCAGGTACCTGGGACAAGAACAGGCTGTTAGAGCAGCAGGCTTTGATCCAAACCTGCCCTTGCCTTCGTGTTCCTTCTCCACCAGCACAGTAACTGCAGCCACTCTGGCTGCTGACTGTCCCAGCTCTTGTCTTGTGCAGCTCCGNTGCCCAGTACAACCCAGGCAGTCAATTGCTAGACAGAGCCCATCTAAAAACCCTCCCAAACCTTCTAGAGGATGCCTCTTCATCTCAACCCCTCTGTCAAGAAACCTTTTTCCAGCTTCAGCCTGACTGCAAAGATGTGTCCTTCCCTCTCTGGCTGAGCCGCTTGGATTTAGAAGGACCTTTAAAATCACTGACATGAAAGCCAAGCTCATGAGCATTAAGGTTGGTTTGCAAGGGAGGACTGCTGCCCCCAAGAGCTCACCAGTACTGCAGCTGAAAGTTAAAAGCTGGATTACAGGAGCATCCAAATACCAACAGCACTACTTGTAAGTACAAGAATTTGCATCATCCAGAACAAGCTGTTCTCTGGCACAAGAACTGTTTAAACTGGGTCAGTCTCCAGTTCCCAACACACACATCTTCAGGAGATCAGTGGAGTGGAACATCCCATCCCACCACAGCTGCGCCTGCCCCGGAGAACCGACCCTGCAGCAACAGGGTGTGCACTCAGGTGCCAGGCAGTGCCGGGGCTGAGTCACAGTGGCACTGCACATACAGAGCCAAGCACAGACACGCTGACACAAGAAAATCCACACAAGAGACTTCCCGAGGACAGAAAAAGGCAGAGGCAGCAGAGTGACTTTGTTTGAGTAGAGGCCACAGAGATGCTGAACACACCAGGGAGCTGCTGGCAATGAACTGGGGCGCAGCCCTGGGTACCCTGAGCATTACGCACAGACTGCATAGCAGCAGCTCCTCTGTTACAGAACAAACCAACTCACTTTCCTGTCCTACCATCCCAGAGCTTTATGGACTTGTCAAAGGAAGCACTAGCTATTATCCGGGTGTCTGGCGAGAAGAGGACTTGGTTAATCAACGCCTGGTGGCCTGTCATTCTCTCCAGGGGCTTCTTGTCTTCTGCTGGTCTCCAAAGAAACAGGGTGAAATCATCTGACCCCGAGACGAGCCTTTCTGGTTCCTGGCCCTGAAAAAGGGATGAAAGAGCCCAAGTCTTGTACAAGCCAGGTGTGGAGAGCTCGAAAGCACACCAGTATCGGGGTGTCCACTGCTTTCACCAGTGACAGTGTCAGAAGTGACAGCAGGGACAAAAGGGACTTACCCGGACTTGGTTGTACCTCTGCAGTGCCCTGTCTTTCAGTTCTGCCACTGAAAGAGGGAAAAGGAAGGTGAAAGAGAGATTGGCAATCCTCAGATGAAACTTTAACCCTGTGATGCCAATTCCAACCCTTGCTCTGCGGGTTTAGCAGGAGCATTTCTGACTGCTCAATTTGCCAAAGGCAATTTGAGAGCAAAAGCCCTTGAAAACAGAGTGGCCTCCCCATCCCCCAGACTGCTCCACCCTGGCACGGGCAAGAAAAATCAGGCTTTTCATCACGACCAGTCCTTCCCCAGCCACCAACAAGGGCACTGCACTCACGGGAGCCTCTGACATCCTGGGGGTTGATGGTGGCCTCGGCCGGCTCGAAGGCGCCGGTGCGGAGAACGTAGTCGGTGCTCAGGGCCATGGTGTTCACCCAGTGAGCGTGGCCCTGCAGGGTGCGGCACAGGACCCCCTGGGGACAAAGGCACCCTCAGACAGGGACAGGCAGGACACAGCCAGGCTGCACAGCACCCAGCAGACCTACTGAGCTGCAGGGACCAACCCCAAACTTTCCAAACCCGCTTGCCCCAGCTGCAGGGCAGGCTAAGCAGGGAGGAGACAATGCTGTTGAGCTTCAGGAATCAGTTGCCCTTGCACAACATTCATCAGCTCAGGTTGCTCCAGGGATGTTTCCAGCTTTTAGCCCCATGTAATGCTCTTAAGGATGAAAACATCGCACAACAGCTACCCCTTGCAAATGGTGTCAAGCAACAGGGTCTGACAGGTCAAGAAGATACAGCAGCTCTGTTTTTCAGGGCACGAGCCGTGCCAGGAAGGGCAGACAAAGCTACCCCACAGTGTGCCCAGCCCCCTTCGCCAGCAGCCCAAGGGCAGCCCCTCACTTACATCCTGGCTCCTCCAGACTTTGATGGTCCTGTCCTGGGAGGAGGAGTAGAGCAAGCCATCGCCCCCCCACTTCACACAGGTCACCGACTGCGTGTGGCTCGTGAGGATTTTGTCACACCTGCCCATCAGCGTGTCCCAGATGCGGATGCTGCCATCCTTGGAGGCACTGGCCAGGTAGCGGCACTCTGGGTTTCTGGGCAAAGAGATCAGATCCATTTGTGCAGCTCCCCTGAGCGCCTTCCACACCAGCCCCAGAGCATTCAAGGGTCCAGCAGGCAATAAAATATAACTTTCTTTCGGCTTAAGATCAGAGAGAGGCCTGACAGGGGCAGAGCACTGCAAGAGAACAAGGTCTCACAAGGCAGGGGAGAGGCAGACAAATGCTTCCTCCAAACCGACTCCTGGGCTGCACATTGGAGGAATCAATCCAGGCTAAACCTGGCAGCTGAGCCCTTGGCAATGACCTTGTTTGCACAGCTTTAACCCACTGGCTAACAAGGGCACCACAAACTGGCACCTTCCCTGGGCACAGGCTGGAGAGAGCCCTGGGCAGGTGATCAGCCTCACACAGGGAGCGCACATCCATGGCACTGGGAATGTGCTGGGTGCTCCCCTGCCTCTGCCATGCTTCATGTCCAGCCTGTGCACAGAGTGCTGTTCTGTTGGCAGGGCTGAAAGGAAAAATGTCCATCCATGTGGCTCAGGGGGCAAATTGAACACATCTGGAAGCAGCTGGCCACAACTCAGCAAGGACAGGGCAGCCACAACCCTCTGTCCTTTGCACATCTTTATCCCTCTGCATGGTGGCACCAGCAGTGAGGAAGAGCATGGCCCCTCCCGGTGCACTGGAACTGGCTGAAGAAAGAGAACTGCAGCCCTGGCAAGTTCATGGCTCTCCTCTCCATTACCTCATCTTCCTCTACAATCATTTTTTGCTAATCCAGATAATTGTCTGCAAATAGCTGCAGCTTCCTACTGGCAAATTCAATTTGCACGGCTGTGCTCTGAAGGGGCCCTTTTTCTTCCTTTTTTATTTATTTCTGTAACATCTTGGATTAATGGCTACAACTGTCCCCCTCCACCCACCTCTCCCAGAGGGAGCTTTAGCTGATCAAAGGGATAAGGGGATTGTACAGTTAATCATCCCTCATGATAAACAAACGGGATGACAGAGGCCAGCAGGATCAGGAGAGCAGAAAGGAGTGCTCTGCCCTTGGACACCACCAGGCTTCCCTGCTCCCACCTCAGCATGTGTGGGGCAGCGCATCAGTGTTTGTCCAGCACCACAAAAGCAGTGTTTTCCACAGGCAGGTGTGTCTTCTAGCCAGGGGAAAAGAGACACAGCCCGGCAGTGATTGCCCAGCAACTCACAGGGACTGAGAGCAGCAGCTGGGACTCCTGGCTCCCAGCTGCACACATTTTTCCCAGCTCACCTTGAGAGCTGTTCTCCTACACGGGCTTTTTCCCTTAACAGGAGAAAAGCAAACAGGAGCAATGCCCTTCAGGTCAGGCTGCTCTTTTCCATAGGAGCAAAGGGGAAGGGCCGAGCTGTTCACTTACATGTGGAGCGGTTCCCAGCACAGACATGTGATCCACTTGGAGTGGCCAGAGAGCACCCGGCCGATCTGGCTGCCAGTTGCTGGGTCCCAGAGAAAGATCTGTCCAAGAGAGGAAGCACAAGGGTCACATCAGGCCACACACATCATGTGAATCCCAGAGACATTGGAGCTCCATTTAGAAAGCAGAGGTGTCCTTGGGATCGTGTTTGCACTCGCAGGCAGCAGCAAGGGAAAGGGGCTGGATGTCTTTCCAGACCCCCGCAGCAATCAGCTGACACCCAAAAGAATGAGACCTGATTGCTCTGCTCTCTGCCTGCAACACTGCTGCTACAAAGTTATCTGACTCGACTCCAAAAGGATACAGGTCCCCAAAAAACCACCCCGAGCCAGAGGCTCGGTGAGTGTTTGCAGAGCACAGTGAAAGCCACAGCGTGCTGAACGCTGCTGATCATCGGATGCTGTGGGAGGGACACATGCTGGTTTTCTCTTGTTGATTCTCTCTCTACATAAATGTTCATCTTAAGAGCCAAGGCATTAGTCATCTCCTACTGAAGAATCTGGGAGAAATAGGGAAAAGGAGGACAAGCAGCTCTCTGGGTTCAATTAAAGGCAGACCAGCACCAAACCACGGCAGAACCACCTTGGCCCAGGACATTTCCTTGGGATTGGCATCACAACTTTGGCAGCTCTGTGAGTGCTCTCATTGCTCCCAGACCATTCAAAGGTCAGAGAGAGCGACTGCCCTTCAGCAGCTCAGCTCCCATTTAACCACATGCTCCTGTTTCCCCAGGCCTTTCTGCACTTCAAGCACATGAATTTTGCCCCACAGCAGGTGCTGAACCTCCTTCACATTCCTGTAAGAGGGAATTTGGCCGTGTCTGTGTGGGAACACTGTGAACAGGCTGCTGCTGCACGTCTGGGTCACGCTGACAGCAGCCCTGGCTGGGTACCCATCCTCACTCCAGACAGCTCCCTCGTGATGGAGCCGCCTGCCAACGACCACATCCAAAGCCTGGACTCTTTCCTGCACGGAGGGAAAAGCCACAAGGCAGCAGGACTCAGCAGCAAGAGCTCCACAAGGTGACAACACCAGAGCTCTGCCTGGCACAGAGACGCTTCTCGCAATTCCGTGACACATCCACACACAAAGCTCCTCTGGGGAATGGGAATCCTGCTCAAAACGATGGGGTACACCCCTCACAAACCTTTGCCCCTAATCCCCCTCAGCCCCATGCCGAGGCAGCCCACGTGTACCTGGCTGTTCTTGCAGCCCGAGGCCAGTTTCTTGCCGTCAGGTGCCCAAGCGATGCTGAGCACCCAGTGCCGGTGACCTGGCAGAGAGAGCACAAGTGGGCGTGAGTGGAGAGCTGGGACTGTCCCTGGTGTCCCAGCAGGAAGCCACTCCGTGTCCCTCCTGGCCAGCCCCTCTTTTTCCACTTTGTCAAAGAGAGCTACTCCCTCCCCAGCCTGTGGTCCCAGCCTGGACCACTCAAGCAGCACCAGGCTCTGCTCTGCTTGTCCCCCCGAGGCAGATGGGGGTCCCCAAGGTAGGGGGCCACGAGTTGCCCTCCTGGCACACCCCAGCACCCACCTTTGGCCGTGAACTGCGGCGTTTCTGTGCTGAGGTCCCAAAAACGGACAGTGGTGTCTCCAGAGCCGCTCGCCAGGTACCTGCGAGAGGAGGAACAGGTCAGCACAGTGTCCCCAGGACGGGACAACGGCAGCTGCTGCCTTGCCCCGAGCCCCTCCCTGCAGCCAGACCCTCGTACTTTCCGGTGGGGCTGAAGGCCACGGAGATGACGGCCTCGGTGTGCCCCTCCAGGGAGCTGGTGCAGCGCGTCACCGCCCGCACCCTGAACACGGCCTGCGGCTGGTAGATGATGTCCAGGACCTTCTCTGTCTCCACGCTCTGCCCCGCCAGGGTCTTCTCCAACGACGCCACAATCTCGGCATCGTGGACGAAAAAGGCCAGAGGCACCGGCTCATCCTGCGGGAGAAAGAGCAGGTGAGGCAGCGAGGGGCGGCGCTGGGGGTGCAGGGGAGTTGGGGAGGGGTCTCACCTTCTGTAGGAGGGCGTTGCAGACCAGCTGCAGCTTGTCCGGGGTGATGGTGACCGGGACGTCGAAGGGAGAGCCCAGGCACTCCCCTGCCTCATCTCGGAACTGGATCAGGAGCCGCTGCACATCCTCCTCGTCCGGCGACATGTTCTGCGGGACAGCGGGCTCAGCGCTGGGAATCCCACCGCTGCACAGCCGCACAGCCCCCCGCGGGCAGCGGGCACAGCCGCACAGCCCCCCGCGGGCAGCGGTACCCGCCCGGGGAGAAGGAGCCTCTGCAGGGGGACCCGGCCCGTGGAGGGGAGGACAAACGCCCCGCACCGAGCGGGATGGCGTCAGCAGGAGCCGCACGAGGGAACCCCAGGGGAGCGAGGAGACCGCGGAGCGCCCCAGCCCTGCAGCTTCCAGGAGCTGCCCGTCCCGGCCCCGCTCCCGGCCATCCCCATCCCGCTCCCGGCCCCGCTCACCGCGGCCATGTGCGCGCGCGCCCCACGTGCGCCGGAAGCGGCCGGAGCGGCCGAGCGCGGCGCTGCTGCCCCCTGGCGGCCGGCGGTGAGCGCCGCGCTCTCCCCGGGGCCGCGGGTTCGAGGCCGCGCAGGGACAACTCCCGCGGGAGCCACGCGCGTGGATCTCACCGCGGTTCTAAACCATCAGGGCTTTGACACCGAGACCACTCAAGATAAGACCAGCCTCTCACACGCTATGCGGCCCACAGTTTAAGGAAACACAGCCCTGAGCAATATCCGTACCCAAACCTGTGCCCTGTAATCCCTGAACACACCCAGGATTAGTCGGGATCCTGCCCAGGGGGAAACTGAGGCAGGGATGCACTAAAATAGGCAAGAGCTCAGCGGACAGAATACTGTGCAGTGTGCTTCAATACTGCACTCCAGGACCAACCTTCACCCCTTTCCCAACCCAACTTCTGCCACGGCCTGTGATTAAACACCTTATTTACTATTTAAATAAGAATCAATCTTATTCACCACACTGCCATTAACATAATCCATTAAGAAATGTGGGCAAAATTACTCCTAAAACTCTCATTAAAAAAACTTCCCATGTAACTTCAAACCCCATGAAAACAGAAAATCGACACAAATTTTAATATTTATATATTTTAAATCAAAACACAATTAAATATAGTATGTTTTAAGTACATGAATGCTTGGGTATGAGAGAAATAAGAGGTGGTACATAGTACCAAAAACCTATACACAGCCTTTTTTGCTTTTTCATAACAATACAGTGTGTCTCTATACAATCAAATATTGCAACAGAATAACACTTTCTAGTCAATCAAGATATTCTGAACATTGGAAATGATTTGAGTTCTTCGCATAGTGATTTCTTTGCACAAGTTTGAGGAAAAAAGCAATCATTGGAGTTAAAAAAAAGACCCCAAATAAAAGTGTTGTATACTAAAAATGCAGCAGTAACATAAGGGTGAGACACTGAGTACTTCTGCTACCCTGCAAAATCAATTTGCTGGGGAAAAAAGAAGAGGTGCTGTGTAACATGGTAAGTGTTGGCGGTGTCAGGAAGAAGGCCAGAGGTCATTAAAAATCGGTTTTCTTTGTAAACCAAACATCTGGAATTAGATACTATGTTGGGTGGAGGACAACAAGCGATGGAGAATGGCAGCAATTACTTTTTTCCTTGCTCGTGGGATGGTGAGGACAGGAAGTGGAGCAGGCTGCAGGATCCCACCTGCTCGGAAGGTGGGCTCTGGGAGCAGGGGGCTGCAGGAGCAGCCTTGGATCTGCTCCGTGGTGGAAGCAGGGCAGGGGTGTGTGTATGTGTGCAGCTGTAGGAGCTCGACAGGGAGGAGTTCCTGACCCTTCTACATTGCCTTCAAAGTTAATGCAGTTATGAAGTAAAATACATTTATCTTACAGTTGAATACTCATCTATTTCAAGTAACGGAAAATTAAACTTAGAACTTGCCAGGTCCTTCACTGCCAATGGATTCACCCTTTCAGGATGTGCCCCACGGCCCTTCCAATTCCGTGTTTAAAAATTACAAGCAGTAGAACTAGAAACTACAGCAAAACCTTCCCCTCTGTTGTGGCCTCTGTGTCCCATTCCAGATATTTTGCTTAAAAGTCTTTTTTGAGACAGGGTCAAGTATTTGGGAAGTCGATCACAGTTTCTCAGTGACACATTTGTAAACTGCATCTTCATCTCAGAACCATCATTATTGTGAATGCCACATACACCAGGAAAAAGTGTTTCTTCACTCTCTACAGTGGAGGTCCAGGATTGCTTCTTTTTCATTCTTCCTTAGGAATGAGGGAGATTCCGGCGGTTGGAGTAACAGTGCTTTGTTTTTATTGGCTGTGTTAAAGAATCCACCAATAGAGAAAGTTCACTCGTTCTCAAAGTGGAAAACCAGATTTCCTGTCCTGGAGTTTCTAAAATCATAGCTGGAAAAGGAAAAACAGTTCATTTTACCCTAAAACATACAAGGTAATTGCTCAACAGAAAGATATTTTGTGTTTAAAAACATTGAAGCCAGGTATGTTTGAGTTTGGGGGAGAAAAAAGCCCCAAACCTAATCCAAACACTCTCGACCTTTTGATTACTTGCTTAATTGAATCCAGAGCATCTGCAGCCATTTGATATTTCTAAATACTGTGCTGAGTGACCTTTTCATCCAGGCAGACTGGAATTATATCACTTGCAGCCAAGCTGTCAAGTGAAATCATTATACAAGTCATTCAACTGCTCTACTAGAAAGAAAACACTCATCCAGTGAAACTGTGGATCCACCCACTTGGATGGAGTAACTGGGCTTTGGCACGTGTTTACCTTCAATAACTGAACATAATGCAAATTCATTTTTACAAACTCAGATGCCTGAAAGCCAGAAGTGCCAGGCACTAACTTGGTAACCTGCTGTCACCTATATTTCACAAAATCCAACTGCTGTGTCAGAACTGGGGTTTTTTAGACAGAGAACATAAGGGCTGTACAACACCACAGCCACTAAGCAACAACACACAAACCTAGGGACAGGGCTGCTGTGTCTTTTTAAAGTCTGGAGACAGAATTGTGTAAATGAGTGCACCCAACGAGACAAATTCACAGCTGTTGAGTTTTACTGACACTTCAGGCAGGAATACCACTACTGACTAAGAGGACACAGCAAGTGTGAGCTCAAGGAAGGAATTACACTATTCATCCTGCAGCACAGATCACCCTTTTAACTAATCAGGCAGTTTGCAGACTCAAACTAAGACAAGTTTAATGCTTGCACAGGAGAACCACCACAGACATCTGTTAAGAAATTCCTACATCACACGTAGGCCGAAACACTTCCAACCTTTGTTTCTTCCTCTCATACTCTGCTGATTTGAACATTTACCAGCGTGGGTTTCAGCCACAGGAGGAAGGCAAGTGAGAGCTCTGCTCCTCCCACAGCCTGGCTGGGGCCAGATGAAGACAGGCAGCCTTTCCACCCCCTACCTTGGTGACCTTCTCCAAAGGCTGCTCACACTGCGCCTGCTGCATGACGTCGTTGACGATCATCTTTGCTATCCTCCAAGCCATCTCTTCTTGAGCCTGAAAAAACACAGCCCAAAACACAGATAGCTTCAGGTTCTTAAAAGAAAAACACAGTGCTCTCAGCACAGCCTTGGAGTCAGGGTAACCTTCACAACTCCATAACCTGTATAAACGTATCTTCCCTTGATGGAAAAGCACCTGGCTTCCAAGTACAGTGTTAACTTCAAGTATTGTACTTATGGCTTCATGCCATTTCCAAGAGAGTTAGTGGGGTTTCTAGATTTATCTCTTGGGGATTTGTCCAAGCCCCTCAGAGGGGGGAAAAATGCAGCCTGGAATCCATCTGCAGTGGCCACTTCACCATAGAAATCAAACAGCACTTCCACCCCTACTTGTAGATATATAAAACCACAATAAGAAAAACCCTGACTGCAAGCACACACTTAATTAGTTCAACCAGCAAGCACTGGCAAAGATCAAACTAGTTTCACACATACATGCAATCAAATTATATTTAGCACACAGAGTCTCCCTGTTCTCGGTGCAGCAAAAAGATACTCAGAGATAACAGCCAGGATTAAGAATATCGATACTTTATTTCTCTAAAGTGTAAAGACACAAGGAGAACACGAAAGGGGACACACCTCATCTGTGTTTCCTTGAACCCATTTCTTCATTGCTTGTGAAAACATGGACCCTGGTTGAGATAAAAACAGCAAGCAAGCTATGTCAGCAAAGTGAGGTACCAAGCTGATTCCTGTCATCCCTCTGAAGGGTTTGCTCTGCTGGCATTCAGGACATGGAGGAGTGGCAGGAAAGAAAGGGACTGCCTGGAGCCATTTGGACACTGAGCCTTTCCCAGAGCTGAAAAGCAGCACCAGCAGCAGGTCCCAGCCTGGGTGGGAAGCATGTGGAGAGCTGCAGTTCTTTTTCATCTCAAGACCAAAGCTTTGAAGGTTTGATCACCAGCTCAGCTGCTGACAGCTTCCATCCCTGCCAGGTTCCATCGACAGCTCCAACTCCCACAGGCTGCTCATGCTCCCCGGAGTCCAGCTGGACCAGAAAAGCAGAATTTGGATAGGAAACTGGGCCAGAGATGGGTTTTGCCTCAGTACAGGCCAATCCCCTAAGAATCTCTATTTGGCTTAAAATAGATCTGCAAAGAGTCAAACACTTTGCCTATCTTAACTGCAGTAGGGAAGAGAGCAGCTCTGCAGATGTTTAGAGAAATGGAGAGAAAGAGCAAAGCAAACCTTTTGATTTTTTGACATCAGGCTCTGGTTCAGATTCTCTGATGAACTGTCCCAGGTCACTGACTCTTCCAAAAGTCATCTTCCTGAGGAGAGGAGTGAAGAACCATGTGGGTGATCAAAAGAACTTTGGCATTATGGAAAGCTATATTTGGCTACATACTTGACTATATTTTGGAATTAAAGAGGAATAATAACTAAGAGGAAGAGAAAAACAAATTAGTAATATTTTTCTGGCTGCCATTTTGGTCAAAGAAACATTCACTCAGTGTTAAACTATTGAAATAAATTTAGTTTCAAATATTAAGACATGGACTAAAATCTTGCATTTAGGCCTACTCTCCATGCAGGAGGACACAGCAAAAATGAAACAGAGGTGAAACATGTAACCAGAAAGGAAACAATACACTGAAATGAACCTTACCCTGCATATGCTCGTTGATACAAAGATTCTGGATCCAGACTTGCAGCATCTACAATTATTGCTTCATCAAAATTTTTCAGGATTTTAACATTAGCCTTTTTGACATTGGACTACAAATAAAAATTCTAAGTATTAGTGCCCAATGCAGACAACTACCAGCTTCTTAACAAAACTGCAATTTTAGTGCTTTTAACACAGATAAACCTCCATCAAGTCTCTAATCAGGAGTATAAAAGAATCAGTGTGTCTGCACAGCCTTGAATTCCCAACTCACATTGTTTTCAGCAGAGGATGATAAAGTTCTGTGGACAGAGCCAAAGACACAATGCCCAGGTCAGCACACGCTGCTGCCGGAGCATTATCAGCTCCACAGATCCGTGAGTGCTCACAAATCATTTGTTGTGAGTCTCCTCTCCTGCTCTTGGTAAGCAATTCCCAAACACAGATGCCTCCCCCATGCACAGAGAACAAACATTTATCTTCTGGCCTGGAATATTTATATAAGATTATGAAAAAAAAAGCCAAGGAAACATCAGAGCAACAGCAGGGAGAGCACAACACACGGCGATCCATTACCGCCTCAGCACGGAACAGGAACACCGACGGCAGCTCCTTTCCTGCTGCTCTTTATGCAAAAATATGCAGAGACCCAGGGATTCTCCTATTCAGACAAGCAGGAATGCACACCACAGAAAGCAGCACCTCATTTCCTAAATTGCCCAGCCAATTACCAGCAGTTCCTCCTGCTCAGAGGATCGAGCAGCAGGAGGCTTCAAGAACACAGATTTTATTCCCCACTTCGCAGCTAGGGGAGGAATATTCCCTCCTTGCAAATTAGGAGGTTTAAAAATAGTACAAGCAGGTAGTACAGCTTCCAAGTTGCTGGAAAGCCAGGCCATGACTAACATTGGTGTGGATACTGGATTTGAAGCTCAGGGTAGCCCTGCGAAGTTCAATAAAAGCAGCTGTCACTTGGTTCTTCTGCTCTCAGCTGGGCTTGCAGTTTCCAAGCTGCCCTGGTTACAGGTTAGCCAGAATCTGCTGTGTGTTTGAGCAGATTGATGCCTTCAGCCCTGGAAATCAGTTTACTCTTCAGGACAGAAGATCTGGCACCTTAAAAGAACTGACCTCACAAAATTTGCATGTTTTTATTTAAATTTGATAGCATATTCACAAGTGTCAATTTTCACCTGAAGTTGTAACTATGGTATTGATAAAATAATGTTATTTCTAATAACAAGCATTCTTAGATGTTATGGCATCATGAAAAAGTCTTCAGTAATAGTAACAGCTTAATAAAAACATCACTGATGTGAAGAAATAACAGCAGCACAAGGCTCTGGGTACAACAAATAGCAGAGAGACCCTTCTGACAGAACTGAGCTGCAGGTAGATTAAACACATCCTAACACAACACAGGCTTTACATGAAAGAGGAGTGGTGTTTCCTTACAGGGTAGAAACTTGGATATGGACACAGAAAACCCAAACTGGTACCTGGGAGGCAGAGCCATCCGTGCTCCCTATGGAATCACTGTCAGGAGAGCTACCAGGGCCATGAATACTCAGTGCAACATTCCCTCCTGGGAATTCATCTCCTCGTACTGAATGGATGAGGTCATTCAAGTATTTGTAGTAAAGGTTGCTGGACAAGAAACCAGGTAGGAAAACCTGAGAGATACAAGAGTCCTCTTTAATCAAGGCTGGTCTGCACGGTTAGAGAAGAACACACAAACACCTCAGTCCCTGTGTCGGTGGAAAGCAAGTAAAAGCATCCACACATGGAATTACTGTGGATTAGCAACTGCACTGCTTTAAGTTTTAATTCTACTGCAAAATGAACAAACCCAACTGCCTACTAACCAAATCCTCCAGGAACTGGAACTGAAGTTCAGAGGTTTTTTTCCACTTCTAGAAACTAAGCCTGACAGCCTAATAGGCTTTACAGTTATTCTGCTTCACTGTTCACAATTCTCTGCAGCTCCAGAATCAAATAATTCATTTCTGGTATCTGAGTATCCCAGAGCTACATTATTAACCACAGCTCTTGTATTAGACTTGCAAACAACTCCTACTAAGAGGTAGGAAAATTTTCTAAAGATATAAAATAAGCTGTTGATAGCAATTCACATGGGAGGAAATTCTGTTACTTCCATTAAACTGCAATAATCATCCGAGACAAACATTTCACAGAGCATTAACAGCAGCCAGTGGGTGGTATCTTCAAATCAGGCTGGGGAAAAGAGTCTGGCAGATCTTCCTGAAGCTGTTCTATCACCCAGGTAAACAGGAAGTCAGGAAAGGAACGGGACAAATCAGGGATACTGCAGGGGACACTTGGCACACTATGGAACCCCCACATCACCTTCAGCAAGTGTGAACCCCACTCTGAAGAAGGATCTCACCGTCTCCATGGTTGTCCACGCCTGCCTTAAGGGAGTGGTGAAGCAGTTGGGGAGAGGCCCCCCCTCCCTGCAGATGTTGGATTCAATCTCCAGCCTCACAGAGTCATCAAACCCCAGAGGATGCGTGGCCTGCAGGGAGAAGTACCTGGGGCAGGGCAAGGAAACAACACAAAAAGGATTTGCAAACCTCTGCAGGTGCTCAGTGCCCACCTGACCCCCGGACACTGCAAAAACCTGCACACACCTGGTCCCCACCCACTACAGGTGAGACACCCCCCTCCCAGAAACGGTTCTGAGAGCCCTGCCCTGAAACACAGATGGAAAACAGAGAATGGGAAACAGGAATGGAGCAGGACACACCCAGAACTCCGAGGCAGCATTGGCTCTACTGCTCACATCCTTGCAAACTGACTTTAAGGATGGGGGAATGACTGATGAACCTCTGAGGGAAGCGTTTGCTTCCTCTCCAATTATTGTTTCTTTCTCGGGTAATAGCTCAAGTTGTGGTAGAGTCTCACACTTAATCTTGAGAACAAACATTTCCTGGAAGCAGCTGTGCTGTCTCCCAACTGTCTTATTGCTAAGGTGAAGCATGAAATAGAGGAAGAAAGTTCCTCTCCTGCAAGTCTGATATTAAAAAGGATCTGATTGCTTCCTTAAAAAAAGGAAATATTTCACAATACTAAGAACAAGCACTACTTGGCTTTTATTATGTGTGAGAACAGTTCCTACAGCCTACTTTATATGGATAACAGCATCTGAATGTTAAGGTTTTTCTGCAGTGCTGTATCTGCTATTAGGCTTAAACCCTTTCCATTTTCAAACGTCAACCAATCAGCTTTGATATTTCCCAACCAAACAAACTCAAGCAATCAAGTCCTGAAAAGTCTGGATTATGTTTAAGAATGGAATCCTTGTCAGGATTTCTCCTCATGCATATCAAAAAATTTGAAAAGTTCACGTGTGCAAACCCATCAAATGCCACCTTGATAAAATGCACCTCAGCAGAACAGCACAAGACTGCAGAGAAGTTCCTTTTGCATAGCACAACACAAAACCACAAGAACAGAAAGAAAGGACTGTTGAACTCCCTCACTTGTCATACAAAATCATGGCATCGTTCTGTGCTTCTTGCCCATCATACTGGCCTTTTTTGGCAGCAAGCTGAGACTGGAAGTTATCTGCTGCCAACCAGAACTGCAATATATTAACTGCATCTTCCTTCTCCATGTACTGCAAGGGAAATCAGAAAAAGAGGAGAGATTAAAGAAGTTTTAGCAAGAAACTTTTAATCATTTTTTAACCTCCTTCTTCCCATTTAGAACAAGAAATATAGTCCATATATTAGTGATGCAAAATTGCCACCAGGACACAATATTTTGAACTTCTGTTTCAGACAGATTTAGCTTGCTTGGAGGGAAAAAAAAAGAAAAAAAAAGAAAAAGAAAAAAAAAAGAGAATTTCAGACATTCCTTTCATGTACTCATTTTCACACTTAGTTTCCAAAAACTCTCTGTCTCATACTAGGACAGGAAACACCATTTTCATGCTACATTTAGCTTACACTGAGCTCAGCACATTGTCTCAGCTTCCCAAACTGCAGTTTCAAACTACATCAGCTTGACAGACTCTCAGGACAAGTACATCAAAAGCTGATTCCTTAAAGGTGCAGAAACCTGAAACTGTGAAATCTTATATTTAACCTATCACATCCCTAAAGGTGCCCTCTCCATATAACACTGGTGAATGATTTGTTATCTGTAATAACAATTCAGGCTTTCAAAGTCACTGCAATGTCAAGATCAAGATGACTCTGTAAAAGCCTCCACAAAGCAAAGAGACTCTGAGAAGCACTCACTAACTGGACAGGAAGTCACAAATACTCATTCCACAACACAATGGACAGGTCTGAACATCTGAATTAGTTCTACATGGGGGCAGGAAAAAGGTCAATGCGTTTCCTCTCAGAAAAAGACACACCTTGGGTTTTTCATTGTATTTAGAATCACAGAATGGTTTGAGTGGGATGGGACCTTAAAAATTATTCAGTTCCAATCCCCTGCCGGGGCAGGGACACCTTTCACTATCCCAGGTTGCTCCACGCCCCATCCATCCTGGCCTTGGTCACTTCCAGGGGTGAGACAGCCACAGCTTCTCTGGGCAACCTCTGCCAGGGCCTCACCACCCTCAGAGAGAATTCCTTCCTAACATCCAACCCAAAGCCATCAAGGAACGAAGAGATCTTTTACATTTGCTAGAAGGGGATCTAAAAGCAAACCCAAATGTTGACACTCACCTCAGAGAAGTAGAACAGGGCTGACTCACAGAACAGAATGTCAGCCAGATACACAGTCCCGCTGGTCAGCACCTCGATCTGGTATTTACAGAAATGGTGACTCTGCAAAAACTCACTAAAGTGCCTGCACGGAGACAGGGACACTCAGTTATCAGGGGCAGCAGCAGCAGCCAAGGCACACTCAGAACCAATCAGCTCTTGCCCAGAACTCTGATACTTTTGGTTGGATAAAAGCAAAACTAGCAAAAAATAGGGCAGGTTTGTAAATGGCACAAGAAACAGAGAAAGAACACAACAGTGTGAACAGCCAAGTACAGCAAGAAGAATGGATTTGGAGGAGGGCATCTGAGCAGTTTCAAATATAGAAGGCAGCACAGAAAAGTGCTGATATGGTTATGCCTCCATAAACATTTTTAACAGAACGTTTAGGACAAGAGACACAAGAACCCAAACCACTGCATCAACTTACTCTTGTTCCATTGCATTAAACACTATGGACTGTGCTGTAACGAAGCAGTTGGGATCCACTTGGCCATCCTCCCCACAGATCTTTGCTGCAAAGAAAGACCAGGTTAATTTTAACATGGATTTGGCTGATGGAGCTGAAAGGCACGAGCAAGGACTAGTTAATGAAAAATTGCAGTTCAAATCTACCAGAATCAGCTGGTTCTGACTGAGCAAAGAGCTTTCAAAGTACTGCAGGTGGCCAAATGATAACATGGCTAAAATATTTGATTGAGACTCATATCTGGATCCCCTCCATAACCACCAAGAATTCTTTCCCTAATTTAAACAAAATCTCTGAAAGTTTTTCTGAGGATATTCACAGCACTGCTGAAGGTCAGATCCACTGATACTTGTAATCTATCTTTTTATGGCTGCATTTAAAATCCATAAAAATAAAGATAAATACAAGTGTGTGATGTATTAGAGACATTTTTAAGGGGACAGAGCAGCTCTGAAATGAGGAAGCAGTTATTCATTCTTACCAATTATGTCATTTCTCATTGCTTCTGTAATAGGGATTGGTTTAGCAGCATCTGGAGAAATATATTTGGTAAAAGTACTAACTGCATCCCGTTCTATACCTGTGGGGAAGAAACACAGAATCAAACTTGGAACTCCTTGGCACGAGTAACAAATGTCTGCCCTTCAGAAAAGCAGGTGTCTAATTCTCAGTGATGTTTCCTTCCAGTGCACTGCAGCATATCCATATTCTGCTCCTGCCCAGCTGCAGGGGCTGTGTGAGCTCCAGCCAGGTCACAACAAACCCAGCATGGACTGACTAAGATGGAATCAAACAACACAGCTCCAAACTCTCCCTACCAGCACACAAGGCAGAACCCACTTCCTCAGCTGCACACTGTAGTCCCAGAAGCAACACCTTTCAGGCAAGTGGAGTTCCCAATTTTTAGCTCTCATCACAGAGAAATCACTTGCATTATATAAGAATTACAAGGAAAAAAACCACTCCATCTTAAAATGAGATGCCTCGAACAAGTTGTGTGCTTTACATATCATCTTTTGAGACTTGGGACTCTGCTCTGGAAGAGATAAAAAAATTACACTCAAATTCTATTCAGATTTCTCAAGAAGGACCCTGTGTATTCAAATTCTTTTTAGACATCAAAAAGCAGAGGTGCGGTCATGGCTAAAACGTCATTTTCCTTGTTTAAGTGACTTTGGGGCTGAGGTTATGTATTGTGGAGGCACATGATAAATACGTACGTGAGAAAGACAAACAGCAAGAGAAAGGGATGCAACACAAGGAAACAGTTGGGCAAACAAAAGGAACCAATATGAAGTAAGAAGTATTTCCTTTTTGCCTGCAGACTTGCACAAGTGAGGGAGGACTGAGTAGATGCAAAGTAGAGAAGCATGTTACTGTGCATGTAGCTCACTACCAAAAGGAAATATTTTAATTTCATCCTTACTTCCAGCAGCCTCTGAAGAGGTGGAATCCAAATGACAACAAATCAGTTACAAGGGGAGGAACTGTATCAAATAAATCCAAGAATAAAAAGAGTACACTCGCACAGAAATCTCCACAAGTCTCTCGCAACCACTACTTACATCATTTTATTTAATACAGGATATTTACCTTCCGTGGCAAATTAATTATCAATTCTCACCCCCAGCATCCAAACTTTCTGCAATTCTTTAAAGGTGGGATGGGATGGGTGAGGGAAGAACTGGACATTGCAGTGTTCATCTTAACTCCTTATGATTACACATGGAAGAACAGAAGCAACCTAAGCTCATTGAGTACACAATGATTTTGAAGTCTCTTCAGCAGCTTTTTTATTTTTAAAACAGTCAAACAATACACAGCTCAAACTGACCAGCAGCAAGTTAACATCAGTGATACATAAAACTTTCTTCCTTGCAACGTGACGTCACACCTGCCAAGAACCTGAGAACTGAGGCAGCTCCCTGTACAAAACAGCAACAGCAAAACCATTCCCCATTTCCCACCTTTTCAAACAAAGAGAACACACAGCACTTACTTTTCATGAGTTTTCCTGACAAGTCCTTTAGTGCAGAGGAGGGGCTGTTTCTATTTGATACCGAAAGCTTGGAAGATTCTTGCTGATCAGCTGGAAGAGAGTGAGTCCCTGTCCCCGGGTTCCTCAGACCCAGAGCACTGGTGCCGTGGCTCTCCCGCCCCGGCAGCCCCGCGTGGTTCTGGCTGCTGGCAGTTCTGTCGGGCTCGGGCCGGGGCAGCCGGGCTGGGCCGGAGCCCTCCAGCCTGTCCTCCAGGCACCCAGCAGGAGGAGAGGAGGCCACTTCCTGCTGCTTGGAGGGGGACACCGGCTCTGCCAGGGAGCTCTGCTTCACCGTGTTCAGGCTGTGCGCGCGGATGCGGGACCAGGTCGTGGAGTGGAAGCTCTCGGCCTCTAACCAAAATTTCACCAAGTGCTCCATCCTGCGCAGCTCCATGAACTGGATGAAGTAAGGGAGGGCTACGCTGTCCTGCAGGACCTGCTCAAGGGTCTTGGAAAGGCTTGATTTGGTCTCTTGAGCCTGGTAATTCAGACACGATCTGCCTAAAGGAAAATGTGAGAGGGAATGAGTCCACATTGTACCACAGACGTGAGGGGTGGATACAGAAGTGTCCTGTAATGCAACTGTGAAGAGGCAATTCCAACATAATGACAAAGTAAAGGAATTGTCTGTTCCCTTCAAGGCACTCCCAGGGTAACACAGATGCTACTGTAACAGCAGCCACACTTTCATTACCTGTTTGTTTACCTGAAAACCAAGGGCTGGTGAGTTCACCGCGAACTCACAGAATAAAAAGAAAAGCTGACATTATTAGAACCTTACCTAAGTCTCCAAAGTGAGCAGCTTCCATGTGACTTGGCTGCTTCTTGAGGGCAGCTGTGCGGCTGCTGGAGAAGGAGTCCATGTTGGCAGAGATGGCATTGATGGCCACATGGCTTGGTCCTGCAGCCTCCAGCAAGGCATGATTCCTAGTGCTTCTCTGAGGGGAATGTACTGGGATTGGAGCTGGAATCAAGACAGGAATTGTTAAAGCACAAGGACCCCAAGACCTCTTCTAAACATTGCCCATGCTAAGCACCCCAAAATATGCCAGGGAGTTTGCAAGAGTCAGTCATTAAAAGCTCATTGTACCACTGTGTGTCATTTTTGATCAAGGGTCTGATTAAAGACCATAACTTTTATTATTGCAAGAATAAACTCACTCCCACCCACCTCTATTTTCCTTATTCAGCAGCGAATCAAGAGATGCCACGTCTAAGTTTACACATGAAATATTCCTGAGTCTTCCTGCTTCCTCGATAACCACTACCATAACAGCTGAATACTCTGCCAGCAATTTAGTTTAGTTCCAAAGCTCCTGCCAATGCATTTCCATGCCTTTTTGAAAGCTAAAATGTGTAAAAAAATCCTGAATTACAAAGCTATCTGTGAGGTTTAATAAGAGTATTCCTCAGAAATATTTTTATTGCTTCTGCTTGGCTGCAAGAGAAAAAAAAGCAATAAGGAAATACCTCTGATGAAACCCAGGTTATAAACATAACCCTGTGTGGCTGCTTTAGGACACGAGTGGCTATTGGAGCTCAAAAAGAACAAATAAAAACTTCCTCACGCAAAACTCTGCCTGTTTATAAGGCTGAAATATCCCCAAACATGGCCACAGCAGATTCCACAGCTGTGTTAGATGAGGATGTCGTGCAGGGACATCTTACACCTCTGACTCAAAAATAAAGCACATGAGATGAGCTGATTGTCTCAGCACCTCCCAGGGATGTGTTCTGTCAAGGTGCCAGCCAACTTGGGCTTCGCGACTTCCATGCTGCATCACTTTATTTTTATTCTCAATTTTATGACAGCAGTTGACAATTTCACACTTGGATGTCACAGCACAGATACCTCGGGAGCAATGGTACGGGACAGTGGAAACATTTAAATTATTGCCAAGTGCTTGTGCAGTTGCAGGGTTGGACTCCAAGACACCACTTGCTGCTTCTTACAAAGCCTCTGGGTATTTCATACCAGCAATAATGGAGAAAATACCTTTTTTCCAAGGCCAAGGGATGGCAGCAATGGGAAAATTTGGTGGAGGTTATTTGTGCAGAGCCAGAGCCACACTCCTTATAATGCTACAGGCTTTTGTCAATTAGATGTAAATTTAATTCTATATTGTGGACATTTCAGAAAAAAATGTTCTACTTTCTCTAAGGGTCAAAGGTGCTCTCTGCTGCAGCAGCTCATAAAGTGCAACACTATAAATTTTCAAGTTTATTTTTATTTGCAGGGTCACCATACTGGTAGTTGCACTGAAAGGTGAGGTGTGCTATGAAATGGATGCAACTCACTGTTTGCTGCATTTGATTTGAAACACAGACCACCAAGGTGAAAGAGCCTTTAATTTTCTCTTGATATGCAAATAACACATTACCAAGCAGAGAAACAGGATTTTGTCTGAGGGTATAAAAGTAACAGGTGAGATTCTGGCATTTATCTCATCTCCTTTCAGTACTGCAAGAAAAACTGACAGGATAAGCAAACTTGTTTTCCCACAGTTTATAAATCTCTTTTCCACCAAGATCTTTTCTCTTTTCCTAAGAGATTTAGCAGCAAGATCTCTGCACCACGCAGAGCAGCAGCAGAATGGCTCATTCAGGATTTGCATCTTCAGCCTCACAAGTCCCACCAAAGTTAAATCTGCAGCTTCTTCTGCAAATCAGACTCAGTGAAGCCGCACTTTCCAAACTCCAAAGGACACTACACCTGAGCAAGAAACTTCAGGAGCAATTTGTTGTGGATAAGGAACAACCACCACGTGCAAGGTGACCGGATTGCCTGATCACTTTGAATTAAAGCTCATGCCTGACATAACTTAATAATCTTCTGCAACTACAGATTCAGCAAGATGAGGAGGAAAGATTAGTTACTATAAATACCTAGAAACAGAATTAACTTTTGGGTTTGATGCACAGGTCATATCTGTGCTCAGGAGAAAGGAAGTGATCCTGCTGGGTAAGATAAAAATGGCAGAGATCTGAATTTACAGACAAAAGTTTGATCTTACTTTTAATTGCTTTCACATCTGTGGTCTTTTCTTGTTCTTTGCCTTTCACTGTAAAATACAAGGGAAAATGTTAATGCTATTTTGGGTCACTAATGGCATTTACCTGAGAATGGACACAGGATTCCCAACATCAGCAAGTATCAGAGGCAGATGGAAACTGTAATTTTGTTAAAACCGATTTCTGCTTTAAATTGCACATCCAGTAACTGACAGAGGCTTTCAAAGCTTTCCTGTTGACTTATTTTCAAAAGCAAAACCTTATCATCCATTAATTAAGCTTAATGAAATACAGTCTGTTAAAATTACCATGGAGGAAGATGTTTGCTGTCTATAGATTAAAGCCACATTCAGGGTGACTTTAATAACCAGCATGAACTGGGAAGAGTGGGAAAGGTGTGTTTTAAGTGTAGAGCACTGGCAGGTGTTCTCTGTGAACCGAAAATCACCTAAAAACATCTCCCTTGTACTACAGGAAGAGCAGCACAACAGCGGACACTGAGGAGAAGTGGGCTGGCTCTGGCTCCCTGGAGCTGCTTCCATACACATGATGGGTCCCACAGAAATGCTCTGGAAACTCCCCGCAAACTGTTAATTCTCTCACAAATAGTCTTGCTTAATCATCATCAAACCACGGGTGAGCAACTGATGGGCAGATAACAGTGTAAAAAGTTGTGATGGAAAAGCACTTTGAGGATTTATCTTTTAAAAATATTACTATTTTTTAAAGGAAGCTCCTAAAGGAAGTGCAGGAGATCTGTTCAAAACAAAAATAAAGAAGCCCAAGCAGCACAGAAAGGGGATGGCAGAGAAACAAATGCAGGGGTGATATTGGAGAACGTGATCTACCAGGGAGGCTGCTCCAGGCAAGGATTATTACTACAAATAGGTCACCCCTGAACGCGGGCTGTGGAGCCCTTCCTGAGGTAACCACAAGTCACAGCCCAGCACAATCCCACATTTACATCACAACACACATCGGGGAAAAAAAAACCCACCCAAAGCATTCTTCCGATCTAAGGATTTTAAATATTTTAAAGGGGAACTCCAGTCTCCGGTTACATAATTGCCCTGGCCCGGTGGCTGCAGCACTGCCAGCCTCCCCTGCAAGCACAAACGCTGCAGGGCTGCAAATTGGCAGCTCAGGGTCGAAAATTTCAGCTGCCAGGGAGCACATTGTCTGACAGAGGGGTTTAAGTGGCCATTAAAAGAGGCAGATTCTCTCCACACTGACCTCCTGCAGCCCGATGCAGCTGTGAGCACGGAGAGTAACCAGCCTTTACATAACTGGAGCTGATGGGCAGCAGAGAAAGCACCGAGGAACACTGAGGCACAAAGGGAACCAAGAAACCTCTACGAACCCTCATCTTTCCCAAATCACTCCAACATTTCATCAAAGCAGCTCCTAGCTATCAGCAGTAATTCCAGAGTTTCACACAAGTGTCCTCCATAAGCTTATTTTCAGTTTAAATACCTCTGTTCCTTCTTACCAAGCTACTCAGTTCCTCCCTAATTACCTCCTTACTACTGGAAATACAAACTCCAGGGTCATGTCCCAACCCTTCCCACACAGGCTGCTTCTGTCCCCAGCAGCCCTGAGTGTGACCAAGTGACAGCAGGAACAGCAGGGCACAAAACCAGCTCCGATCCAGGACAAGCCCAAATTTTAGGGAGGGAAGTTTCACTACATGAATTCACTTTCACTTCCCCCAAAAAGCGGATGCTGTGCGGTGCCTGTGTGAAACCAGAAGGAACCACAGAACGGGGACTGAGGGTGAGATTTCCAGCAGCCAGTCCCGTTCCAAAGGGTGCCAAACCGGCACGTGACATTCCAGAGCTTTAATTCACATCTTGAAACGCTCTGAACAAACCCAAAAAGTGTCCACAGTGTGTCAACAGTGCACAAAAAACAAAGAGAACCTGCTGAGGTCAGCCAGGCTGTGGGACTGCACATTATTCCCAAGATATCCCCAGGGATGAGCTGTTCCACTGGCAGCAGTTTCATAACCTGCCCTCGAGCGCCCAGCTCACCTGCTATACTTTGATTTCTCAACCCATCATCCACCCTCAGTCTGCCAGACCTTTATTTTAAGGCCCAAGCTATAAAAACACTTCACCCCCTCGGTTCTGATTTTTCTACAGGTCAGTAGCTTTCTGATCCTTGCTATGGTTTAATTTAAAATTAGTTTTAGTTTTTACCCACTGCAATATCTTAAACAACGACAGCTCAGCCCAGGAACACTGGTGTTTGTAGGATTTTGGACTGCACGTGGCCAGAGTTTTATCCTAAGCCTTAATGTGCTGCTTTCCTCACAGCTTCAGTTTAAATCTTCTCTAAAAGCCAAATCTAAAAATGGAGATCACACCAAGCAGTGTTTTATGCACAGCCCAGATGAAAGGTTACCTCTCTCCTCTCCTTCACAGTGTCTCTCTTGGGCATTTAGTGCTGATTTGCCTCTCTGACCAAAGATCCTTTAATCAAAGGAACATAGATCCTCAATTACACTTCTCAGATAATCAGACCTTTCATGGCTTTCTCCCTGAGAAAGCTTCCTCCCAAGCTGACCTTGTCCCTGTGATCCCTCATCAGGATGGAACCTCAGCTCCACAATTCTCAATGAAGCAGCAGGAGCTCTTTTTGAAGAGTTTATAACCACTACCAAAGTTTTATTCTGCAGCTCAGCGTTTGTATATAAACACCCCAAAAAGGATTATGACACTTGCAAAGCCCTCAGTGTCTTCAAGAGTCTTCAGATCTGCTAATAAGAACAGAAGTTTAGACTCATTCCTCCCACAACTACTGCACTAACCTCCCCAAATAGTGACATTTTCAGTGCTGCTACTGTGGCTGAGCAAGCTCCAGAGGATGTGTGAGCCAAGAGCATCAACATCACCCCAGGCACCACGTTCCTGCCCTCCAGGATGTGCATTTTGGGTTCAGTAACACAGAAAGGCTTTAGGACAGCGCTGCATCAGAAGATCACTGGTTGCATTGCTCGAGCTACAGCATCACGAGGAAGCAGAACTTTCCCAAGGGGCCCTTCCTAAAAGGTGCCACTTCCAACAAAAACCAGCCAAACCACAACTGTGCGGGTTGAGAGCGCAGGGCCCTCCCTGCAGCACGAGCACAAAGTGCCTTCAAAACGCTGCACTCCCAGACAACACTTAAACTGCACCCATTTGTGCTGCTGGAGTATTATAAATATTTCAGGAGCCCTGAATTTCAAATCCCAGCTTGTGCCCCCTAACAAATGTATTACAGAATAAACTGCCAAGGACTCCTTCGGCTTTCACGGAGAGCTCAGTGCGACGAGGTCCCTTTTTCCCCGAGATGTTCAGCTGCTGCTGTACATTCTCGGCCCACTACATTTTTTACAAAGCCGGGTATGTCAGCGTTGTGAAAAAATCATCTGTGAAGTGCTCAAAGGCTCAAACCCTGTACGAGGCGTGGGAGGTGTTACAGCCCCCTCTCCGCCCCGGCCACCGTCCGGAGCCGCCAGGAGCCCCGGGCAGCTCGGGGGCCGCGCCCGGCGGTCGCTGCCGCTCACCGGAGAGCCCCGGCGGCAGCCGAGCCCCCCGAGCCCCGCCCGGCCCCGTCCCCCC